>CAKAOJ020000178.1:882500-1302500 GCA_916701645.2 Sebastolobus alascanus
TGTTTGTGTGTGTTTGTGTAGAACCCCCAGTATTCGAGCACCAGCACCTATGTGATCTACGCTCACCTGCTGAGGCAGATCGCAGCTCTGTCCGAGGCCGACCACCACTTCCTGGTTCACTGGTTAAAGAAGTAAGTCTGAGTGTGTTTAGGTGTGTCAACCTTTTATGTTTGTTTGCAGCCAAGTTGCCATATCTTATTCTGTCTGTCTGTCTTATCAACCTGTCTATTTCAGGCTGTTCTCATACACCTTTCGTAGTTATACCTACGAAAAGTAATGCACTGTAATTCGTAAATATCCCACAAAATCAATTTGTATGTAACCCAGGTAATCGTGAACCAGGAAGTATAAAGAGCGACAAACGCCGCTTAGGGGGGAGGTCAGGGTGGATGGGTGAGTCTAAAAACACCTGACTTTCACCCAGGAGACTGACGTTCGTACCCCGTGTAAAACCAGTAGTCAACATTGATTAATTTGTCACATAACTTCTGTAGGCTACTTAATTTACGTCACTTCTGGAATTATTTTAACCCAAACCACGATCTTTTCCTAAACCTAACTAAGTAGTTTTGTTGCCTAAACCTAACCAAGCTGTTTCCTGTGAAGTGGAAATTGACTTCACGTGTTGCTGGACATTTGTAGGAAAACAGAGAAAAAATGATGAATAACTTTGTAAGATATCAAACGAACCGTTATATGAGAATACATTCTGTATTTGCATTGTTGCTGTATAGACCTTTTCAATCTTGACAACATAAACATTCTAAATGGGCCCTTTTGTATTTCCTGTTGCAATGTTTGTTAATGCAGTAACTGACAGGAAGTAAACAGGGACCAAAGCTGTTGCCCTAGCAACAGAATGGCAATGAAAAGGTCTTGTCTTTCACAGTTTGTCCTCGTCCAAGCAGAGTCTAAGGCTCAAGGCTGTTGTAAGTTGAATAGATTGTTAAGCCTTCTGAGGGAAATATGTGATTTGAGGCTCTGTAAATAACTTCTGGACGTGTAGGCCGATTAGGTCTTGTCATCGGGTCTTTGCAGCAAGGTTAGCTGCCGATTTATTGTGTGATGGGAACGTAAATTTGAGGTGTTTCCATCTCAAACTGGAAATACTTTCCTCTCGCTCACTTTGCTTATTCAGTGAGCACAAACAGAATCTCTCCCGTCATCTGGTACAAACCCCAAATTCTGACAGACTGCAGCAGTTGCATTCTTTTTAGCAATCAACTTGTTTTTCATCCTCATCTTTGTTTACATTACCATAGGCTATTACTGCTGATCAGAAGGTTGGATGGCATGTGTGTGGCATCGCTACCCAGCCTGGAAGAAAAACTGTCAAGGCTCGAGCACATTGTTGTACTGATGTAGTCTACAGCTGATGCTACATGCACACCAAATAAAGCTGATGAGAATGAATTGCTCACTTACGCGACTTTTGGGTGTGTCGTCTTTCTAATTACGTATTTTCACAGTCTTATACTTCAACAGTTTTACAAAAAACTGTGACTTTCTTGACTTGCAAAATTATCTTTTAATTTGACCAACATCAGATGTGTGATTCATGGGGCAATTCAAACGGGATCAAAAAAATATTTGTCTCTCGCCGTTGACTACCGTTCATATTTTTTCCAAAATAAGGTGACATGGTGGTCCACCGGAAGGGGTGGGACTTTTTCTTTTTCTGGGTGGTCTGGCATAGATATAGAACTGTTTTATATCTACGATGCTATGTACCAACTCTGTATTATAATTCTGCAGCAGTGTCTCTATGTAAATGTATCATGTTATTTCTATATTTTAGAAATCATAATCCACAACCAGCCAGTTTTTTCAAATCTTGTAGCTTTTAAAACTTGACACACAGCCTACGATTACAAATGTAAGCCATCTTCTGCGCGTCTCTCTCAGCACTGAAGAAGGAGCCCTGAAGAATGCGTCCTGTATGTGGTGATGATTTACAAGCGAGCTGCATTAAATTACAAGTTCTGTTTAGTTCTGCTCAGATCCCAAAACCCAAATCTCTCCGTCCAGCGCTGCTATTTTTCTCTCTTGAAGTGTCTATTTTTGTGCGTGTGTATATTTCAGGGTATGTGCAGTTTGGACTCTGCCAAGCTGCTGATGTTAACCAATACTAACTGTGCGTGTGTGTGTGTGTGTGTGTGTGTGTGTGTGTGTGTGTGTGTGTGTGTGTGTGTGTGTGTCAGGCTGTCGGCGAGGCGTTTCAGGCAGCTGGTAGAGCGCCTCCTGCAGTTCATCTCTACCCGTCTGTTTCCTGCAGAACCAGACGAACTTCCTCCTCTGGCCAAGTGCTCCTGGTGGATCCCCTCTGCTACCAAAGTGCTCGGCCTGTTCAGTGAGTCTCACACACACACACACACACACACACACACACACACACACACACACACACACACACACACACACACACACACACACAGAGATCTTTTTGTCACATTTGACTTTCTTTTCCTGTCCTCAGATGCAGCCAACACTGTCTCCTCCGCTCCCATCATGCCTTTCACCGACTTCTACAACATCACGCTGGAGCACATCGACTTCATGGAGGAGTACAGGACCTGGCAGAACTACGGCAACTCAAACAGGTCAGATATACTGTAGTATGTCCGTCTCTTTGTCTCTCCAGTTTAACCAGTGAGCTGACTGAATGTGTCCAGAATGGCTCTCATACCAGTTTGTGCTTCATTGATGAAAATGTTCAGTCTTGTGTAACAGATGTGTTGCTTGGGTGAACTGTTCAAAGACGCTGACATCAACACTGACTCAGTGTCTTGGTGAATAAGAAATGCATATTTAACGATGGAGCCGTGTGATAGACGATGAGTAGTGACTTTTCCCTGGGAAAGTGTCACTGGTCTCGCCCGCTAATAAGGACCAGATATGCTAACAGATGTGACAACACATCAGGCTTGACTCACCACCCGTGACCAAGAGTGATGTTAGCTCCTTCCGAAGATTCCTGGAAGCCAGACTGTGCAGAGACGAAGTAACGTTCCCACAGCTGCACTTTATCCAGAATGGTGGAAACGCTCCCAGAAGCCGTGAAGTCTGTTTCACGCTGCGTCACGGCTCGTTAACGTCTGATAAAGGAAATGGATCCAGAGTTTACAGTTCAAACGATCGCCTCTAAAAGCTCCTGGCTGCTGTGGTGGGGGAACTCTGCTCATTTCGGGCTCGGTGGGTGTCGATTTCAGAGTCTGCTCTTTTGGCTAAAGCCTATGATTTTAAAAACACTCGAGAGTTGGTCAAGAATGAAGTGTTTTTAGATTTAGAAATACCTTTTCAGGGTTATTGACTTTTCATATTTCTTCTGGTCCTTCCTCAGGTTTTCCTTCTGTCAGTTCCCCTTCATCCTTTCGACAGTGGTGAAGAAAGCCATCATCCAGAAAGATTCTGAGCAACAGATGATCAGTCAGGCCAGGGTGAGACATACACACAATCTCAGACACATATGCAAACATCTTTGTACTTCTTTACTTGTGAGGAACATCGTTTAAATAATGCATGCATCTAATTCCAGCCCAGGCGGCAGCCTCCAAGTCTGGAAAGTGAAGCCAATGCTGAAGTGCCTTAAACCTGCATTCTTTCTAATAGCCAGCAGGGGGCGACTCCTCTGGTTGCAAAAAGAAGTCTGATTGTATAGAAGTCTATGAGAAAATGAGCCTACTTCTCTCTTGATTTATTACCTCAGTAAACATTGTAAACATGAGTTTATGGTCTCAATCGCTAGTTTCAAGTCTTCTTCAATACAGCATGATGTTCATTTAGTAAATTATGGTCCCATTTAGAGTCAAATAGACCATAAAGCAGGGGATGCTTTAGGGCGTGGCTACGTTGTGATTGGCAGGTCGCTTCAACGGCGTTGTCCAGTCTGGGAGTTGTCTAAGTTTTCATCTTACACCTTTAACCCTTTCACAGTGTGTTTTCACCTCATGAAAGTTAATTGTAACATACAGTCGCCTAAAAATTTCTTATTCAGCGTTCGGTTGTACTTAGCTCCACCCTCTTGAGTCACTTCTGGTTCTAAAAAGCAAGATGGCGACAGCCAAAATTCCGAACTCATGGCTTCAAAACCGTAGTCCACAAACCAATGTCACGTGACTATGTCCACTTCTTATATACAGTCTTTGTTCCAGCCTTAACTGCTTTTAAATCCGCCTTTTGAAGAAGTGAGGACCTCCCTTTCCATTTTTCCTCATTCATATGGTCCTCACAAAGATAGGAGTAGAGTAACAAAGACGCATGACAACTAAAAAACAGGCAGAATGTGTGAGGTGATGTACACAAGCAACAACTGCATGTCTACACACTTTAATTGTGTGTGTGTGTGTTTCACAGCAAAGCCTGGTCAGTAAGGTTTCTCGCAGGCAGAGAGTCGACATGAACCTTCTGTTCCTCAACATTAAAGTACGACGAGCACAACTCCTCAGCGACTCACTGGATGAGGTTAGTACACACATGCACACACACTCTTTTCACATCTGTTTCACATGTTTTTAGTCCAAAGTACTCATAGCAGCAAGAATACATAACAAGGTCTCACTATGTGAGAAAATAATTAACGAGTTTGGGAAGAAGAGTCGTGTTTCCTCAACAGAGAATTAATTATTGTTATGTAGGAGAACACCTGGGAGTTAATTCTGTCTCTCCAGGAGAACATGTACACAGGTGTTATTCAGACACATGCAGTCTGATTTGTTTTATACTTTTGAAAACGTAAAGCTGTTTTTTTTTTTTTTTTCATTTCAAACTCGCCTTCCGACAGGAAGTTGGAGCAACCAATTAGCATGTTTGACAGTCAGGGTCACAGAAAACATTGTTTTCAAAACTGTGTGTAAGCAAAACAACTGTCAACTGTTTTGATAAATCTTATGTATTTGTTTTGTGTCCTCCTCCTCCCTCTCCAGTTGATGAGGAAGAGGTGTGACCTGAAGAAGAAGCTGCGGGTGACGTTTGTCGGGGAGGCGGGGCTGGACATGGGCGGCCTGACGAAGGAGTGGTTCCTGCTGCTGGTCCGACAGATCTTCCATACAGACTACGGTGAGACACACTTTCGGTTCACAGAAGTCAAAGTCTGGGATGTTGCCGTCAGTATGTCTACAGTGTAGCACAGAAGGCCTTCAGCTGACATCACACACCCTGCGGTGGTGTTACTGGAGGTCATTCTGACTGAACTATAAACTATGTCCATGAAACAGCCTCAATCAAGTGTGAATAAAGAAAATGGAAATGATGACATCTTTCAACAGAGAACAACAGAAAACGCTGAGAATCTGGAGGGAAATCCAGTTTGATGTAAAGTCAATGGAAAGTGAAGACGTATTTAAATTGAAAACAAGCGGAAAGTAAATCAGATTTTTATTAGATAAATATGGAAAGTCAATTTTTATGAGAATGGAGGTCTCAGTGGACAAGCTCAGTGAGTTTTCAGGTCGGTGAAACTGCGGCAGAAATAAGTGTCAGATGGCTGAGAAAAGCGGTCAGTGTTGGTTTTGGAAACTCAGCAACAAACTCTCATTTCAGACTGGAGCAGCTCTTGTTATGTCTCTCCGTCTGTTTCTCCTTTCAGTTTACTCTCCTGTCTTGACTGACTGCCTGACTCTAATTATCTCCATATCCTTGTGTCACTTTGTTTGTGTGCCCATGTCTCTTTCGCTTCCTCTCTTATTCTCCCATCCGTTTGTTCTTTGATCCTCTCCAATGCTGCCATTTTAAAGGAACAGTCCAACAAAAATCGATCTTTTGAGTATCAACTTCGCCCGATGTAGTGTTGAAAAGTGGTTCTAAAATAATTGTAAGAAAAAGCATCAAAAATCCCAATCAAACCACATCTGCAGCGCAATCCACTTCATCTCCACATGTTCATTTGTTTTTTTTGTTTTTTTGTAGGGCTGTCAAAGTTACCGCGATAATAATGTGTTAACGCAAAATTGTTTTTTAATCGGCAACACATTAACGCAATCGATCTTTTGGAGGTTGTTGCGGGCTCAGTTTTAAAGCAGGGTATCTGTAGCTAGAGTGAAGACACTGGTATCATATGAAACTAGAAAACCTAATGAATCCATTGGTACCAACCATGTCATACTAGCTTGTTGCGAAGGAAGCTAAATAACGCTCCGAACTTGCGCAAAATTTTTGCGAGGAAAAACTGGCATGCCCATTTTCAAGGGGCTCCCTTGACCTCTGACCTCAAGATATGAGGTCAGAGGTACTTTTTTGTAGGCAGACCATTAAATTAGCAAATTAAAATGACAAAAATCGCCCCAAAATTATCCTGCTGATCTTGGTTGTCTTTTCCAGTTTATCTTTGGTCTCTAGCAGCACGCCTCTGTCCCAGTGAGGAGGAAAACTTTCATGCATAGTAATGCACACATGGCTCGCTCTCTTTAGGTTGTTGTCGGCGACAGTTTACAACAAAAACTGTACGCATTGACATTCATTACAGCAGAATGATTCTGTCTCTGTTGGCATCGGAAGGCAATTTGTGGGCCACTTGACTGTAAACATATTTTGCGGCACCAACTAATGTCCGTAAAAGGAGTGGAGACACACTGACTAGGTGATCGACAGACATTAGTTTAATCCAAATCCAAACTGATTTGATATGAAATGTGAGTAAAACACTTCTCAAGCTGAACTTTCTAATTTTTCATTCAACAAGTGTTTCTCCGTCACCATTATTTCATTTAACCACAAGAAATATTCTCACGTCATGTGAGCATAAAACCCTTTTTACAATATTGATATAGAATTTTCTCCAAGATTTGCTGTTTCGATTCAGCCTTTCTCTTTCGGTACATTGGAATTTGCATAAAAAATACTTGAATGGAAACCGAGCGAACGTCCGTCTGTATATGTCTCCTCTCTCTCTCTCTCTCTCTCTCTCTCTCTCCCTCCCTCTTGCTTTCTATCTGTGTCTCTCTCTCTTTTGGTGGAGTTGTTCTTTCCATCGTCTTTCCATCTTTCCGCGGTCGTCTGTGTTTTTGGTGCCAGGGGACGTCGGCCCAAAGCAACACACTCAATGAAAGCTGTGTTCCCCTCATTAGCAGCGCAGGGAAAGCCCCGACTCTGCCTCACACACACACACACACACACACATACACACACACACACACACACACTCAGCTGCAAATAGGCAGGTGTACACACACACACAGGCTCTTTTATGCGTGAAGCGGTGTCAGTTTCTGGTGTTCAGAGATGTGAGCGGTCCAGATGTGGGTCTCGGCTTAGAACAGACTGCTGCTGTTTCTCTCAGTCAGAGCTGGAAAAGCTTCAGTGCTTCACGATCCTGTCAAATTTATTCTACTTAACTACCTGATCATCGTCCTTTCTGTATCGCTCTGACACTCGCTGTTGACAAGAGATGTGCTGTTCAGCACAGCGAAAATAAACTACTCAGACCACACAGATTACTTGTTGTTAAATGTGAAATATAAAATGCATTAAAAAAGAAATTTAAAATAAAGTACATCTCTTTTAAAATATAAAGAGTTTACTGGATGTGTGAATAGAAAATTGTTTGATAACAAGCTAGTAGGACATGGTTGGTACTAATGGATTCCTCAGGTTTTCTTTGCCAGTATCTTCACTCTAGCTATAAAACTGAGCCCGCTACAACCTCAAAAACCGCAAGTTGCATTAATGTGTTAAAGAAATTAGTGGCGTCACAACGAATTTGCGTTAACGCGTTATTATCGTGTTAACCTTGACAGCCCTAAATATTATATAAATCAGGCTATGAATGTTATATGAAAACCTTCAGAATATAGATAAGAATGACATTGGAAGGTTTGATGAATGTAAGTGCTACTGAAGTGGAGATTTCTGGCTCAGAGTCTGAGAAAAAACTAATTTTGATAAAAAGTAAAATTCCAGACATTTTGCAAGACACTACTGGTGAGTAGGGTAAAAAATGTTAACCAACAGATATCACCATGAAACTTCCCCAGTTGATCACTTACATTAAAACAAATGTTTTTTTTGTATTACAAGTTTTCTGAAATTATATTATATGTTTAAATATGCAATTGAGGCATTATCTAATGCTAACTTTTGGTGAATTTAGGAGAAATCTACAGACACAAATAGACAAATTAGTAAAATAAACACCTACATGAGTATTTTGGATGTTTTCTTTCCACTAGTCTGAAAGAAGATATGTTATGGAAGCAAATTAGCCCAAAATATCATGAAAAATGCATCATAAAAATCAATGTTTTTGTCTGGGTTGTCTCGCCTGAAGTTGATCGTAATTACCCAACTTATATTTATCCTTTTACTATCTTCCTTCCTTCCTTAATGTCTTGTTGCATCTTCTGTCTTTTGTTTCTTTTCACCCATCTTCCTTCTGTTCCTTTCGTTTCCTCCTCACCTCCAACTTCTTTCCTTCCATCCTTGCCTCCATCTTTCCTCTACTCCCCTCCTTCCCTTGTCAGTCCATCAATCTCTCAATCGCCCAGCCTTTATTGATTTATTATCCGCCATAAATGTGCTAAACCTAATTCTATTTTTCAGGAATGTTCACCTACATGAAGGACTCGCGCTGCCATTGGTTCAGCAGTTGGAAGTGTGACAACTATTCAGAGTTCCAGTTGGTCGGGACTGTATCCTTTTTATTAAAGAAACAAAACTCATCAGATCATGCACACACTGTTTTTAAGGGGTCTTTGGGTGGTATATTCTTGGGGGAGAGTGTGTTTTTATCCATGGTTGTATGTTTGGGTTTTACATTTTGTTTGTTTGCACATTTTTGCCTTTTTCCCAGTAAAAGCAGCTTGTTTAGTGTCTGCACAAACAGACCACATTAGCATTTTAATGTTCTTCCATTATATTCATAGTTCTCCGGTGGTTTCACAGCTTCTGCTTGTTATGTCTAACTGCAGTGTTTTGGGGATGTTCAGACTTTAGTATGTGCAGACAGGCACACACACACACACACACACACACACACACACACACACACACACACACACACACACACATTACGTACTCTTCTCTTTTACTCCCCCCTCTCACATACTGTTCTATAACACTCCTCTATTTTAAACCACAGAGGGGAAAGAGATACTATAATATGTGTTTTTAGGCTGTAAATCTGCACACTGAACACATATGTCTCAAACTAAATACGCCTTTTTTTTCTGCACAGAATATATAATAAAACAGACAAGGTTTCAAACTGAATAATTTCTCCAAAACAAGACGGCCTAAGTGATTTCACACCCACATGCTCTTACATAACACGTACGTCAAAATGTTTTGAAAGCTCAACCGAGTATTGTAAAAGAAAAAAAAAGAAGTTTTACATATGAACACTGCAGGCTTTAGATGCCGATGGCAGTGCTGTAGTCTTTAAAGTGTATGTAGATATTCTGTAGTCATACTACTAGATCTACTGTAACACCTCTATTTCTCTGTACTTTCAAGTCTAAACTCCTGCAGCTTAGCAGTGCATGAATTGGAATAAAAACAGGGCCAGTACTCTAAACCAGCAGCAGACACATTCAGTATTTGAGGTGGTGAATTGTGGGCAATAACTATTGAATTTAAAGTATAAATTCCTCATTTGTATACCCTAAAAGCCACTGGGTCAAGTTACTAACCCAACTTCAGGGTATGTGGGATTTGGGTCTTTCAATTGGGTTGTTTTCTGATGTTGAAGGAATAATGACTCACATATTGGTCTATATAGCAAACCACATTGACCCAATACACAGGTGGCTGGGTAAACTGTACTCAGTACTGGATAGGTGCTAGTTTGACCCAGTACTGGGTAGCACGATTGACTCAAATTGGGTTAAAATTGACATAGTATTTTTTAGTGTGTAATGCAAAATACTGATAGTAATTCATGTGCATAAACTATCAAAACATGTCCATATGATACCTGCCCGGGCTCTGAACAGATAATGCATGAGTAGAGGACTTCAAAGCTGAAATCTAAGCTTTTATCCAGCAACCTTGTGTTCTAGAAATTATGTTTATATACTACCAAATTGTTGTGCCACTCGTGTTTTGTTAGGAAATATAATTGCTGCCTGAGTCATGTTCAAAGGCAACATTTTTTTGTGTTTAGGTTTTGTACCACACAGGAGTCACAAGGGGGGGGTGGGTGGGTGGATGGCGAGGACTTAGACACCGGAGACCAGGCTTGATGTCTGGAGTCACCCCAAGGTTAGGGAAAGATCCTGGCTTTGGTAAAATGATATTAAAGTAAAAACATTATATCTTGTGTTTCAAATCGCTTGACAAGCTTATTAATGCTTTTGTTGCTACAGGCTGATGTTTTTTTTTTTTTTGTAAGAGCGGATATTAAAGGGAAACACTGCCAGTGAGCAGTTGACCTGCCAGACATGTTAATTAACAACAATTCCTTATTATGTTATGTTTCTTTCAAAGGTATTTGCTGTTTCATATTAGGGCTGTCAAAGTTAACCTGGTAATAACGCATTAACGCAAATTCATTTTAATGCCACTAATGTCTTTTAACACATTAATACAACTTGCGATTGTTAGGTTATAGCGGGCTCAGTTTTAAAGCTAGACTGAAGATACTGGCATCATATGAAACAAAAAACCTAAGGAATCCATTGGTACCAACCATGTCATACCAGCTTGTCGCAAAGGAGGCTAAATAACACTCCAAATTTACGCGAATGGTCATGGCCATTATTAAAGGGGTCCCTTGACCTCTGACCTCAAGATATGTGATTGAAAATGGGTTCTATGGGTACCCACGAGTCTCCCCTTTACAGACATGCCCACTTTATGATAATCACATGCAGTTTGGGGTCATAGTCATAGTCAAGTCAGCACACTGACAGCTGTTGTTGCCTGTTGGGCTTGAGTTTGCCATGTTATGATTTGAGCCAATTTGGACAATATTTGTAATTTTTCTGTGTTGTTTATTGATTTCCAGTAATAAATATATGCATACATTTGCATAAAGCAAGTATTTGCCCACTCCCTTGTTGATAAGAGTATTAAATACTTGACAAATCTCCCTTTAAAGGTACATTTTGAACAGATATAAAATGTGCGATTAATTTGCGATTAATCGTGATTAAATATTTTAATCTATTGACAGCCCTAATTAATATGCATATGTCGTTTCTAGGAGACAGGGTTGTGTCCAGCAGCTTTGCGACTAAAGAACACATTATACCTCAGACAGCTGCACATTTTTTCCTCCACTTGCAGCTTGTAAGAGCAGGAAATGAGCCTATTTTGCCCAACACTTGCAATAGTTACACCATGTGTACCTACATTCATTAGACAGTTGCAGTAATAAGAAATGGTTGATACATTTCTGTGAAACGTTTTCTTTTGTAGTTCCAAATACTGCAGGGCAGCTCTGCTGTTGTTACCGCTATTTGTAAAATGCACTTTCAGGACTGTGTGTGTGTGTGTGTGTGTGTGTGTGTGTGTGTGTGTGTGTCTGTAAGAGTGTGTATATATACAGTATATGTGTGTATAGAGAACGATCCAGCACTTCAGCCTTAGTTACTGGCCAGATGGGAACTGTCAAAAGGTTATATAACCTAATAGCTGCCTGTTCCTCGCCAGGTTAGCGTGTGTGTGTGTGTGTGTGTGTGTGTGTGTGTGTGTGTGTGTGTTTGGTTGAGGGCAGGAACTGTGAGTGTGCAAGGAAAAAAAGTCAGATTGAGAGAGCAAAAAAGAGAAGACGGAGAAAAGAAGGAAGGGTGGGAAATGTGTTTGTTAATGAATGTGGTGTCTAAGTGTGTGTGTGTGTGTGTGTGTGTGTGTGTGTGTGTGTGTGTGTGTGTGTGTGTGTGTGTGTGTATGTGTGTGTGTGAGCTCCTGGGTGTTCCATGCATGTTCCACATGTGTGCCCGCGCTAAGAGCTAATTTATCAATCTCCCCCGTTCCTGTTGAGTCGTCATGGTAGCGTTGCGTCACTATGGAGATGAAGAGGGAGCGGTGGAGAGAAAATGTGCAACATAGAGAGAGAAAGAGAGAGGACCCAGCGAAGAGAGATAGAGATAAATGAAAAGCAGAAAGAAAGAGGTGCAGTGGGGGTGAGATGGAAAGATAGACTATAAACAGATGTAAACAAGGAGGAACAACACTGATGAGAGAGCAGAGAGGAAGAGAGACAAAGTGGGACATGAAGAGAGAGAGACAGACCATAGAGAGATGAGATTGAGTCACTGCAGCTGTCCTGTCTCCTGGCTCTTTGTGCAATCTGTGCAGTATTCAATAGTCACAGGATGGTTGTGTGCTACTTGATTTAACACAAATACATTTGGGAATATGCAATATGTAAGCACAATATGAAATAATGAAGAACAGGGTCTCAACATTAGAAAATAAAGCATGTAAAATAGTAATAAAAACTTTAAACAGACAAAAAGCTGCATTAAAAGAAAGTGATGAACATAATAAACAGATAAATCATTTTCCCAAAGAAATTACATAAATTCAAATAGTACAAATCAATTGCCACACAGTGAGGCTGGGGCTTTTGGGGGCCGCAGGGCAGTTTGGTGATCCAGCTTTGAACAACAAATGGGGGGGGAAGGTGATCAGAGGTTTGGTAGAGGACAATTTGTTTAAGCTGAACAATTGAGGAGAGTTAGATAACTGCAAGCTGGGATCATCTGGGACCAGATGGGTAATTTCATGGCTAAAACGCTGCGTATAAACAAACACAGAAATATCCATATGCACACTGTATTTATCAGATAGATAAAGCCTAGTAGGCCTGGTTCTGTGTGTGAGCCTGACATGTTATACTTTCACCAGACTAACAACCTTAAACTTACTATTTTTTATTACATGTTAACGCAAATTTGTTTTAACACCACACATTTCTTTAACGCATTTACGCAACTTGTGATTTTTAGGTTGTAGCGGGTTCAGTTTTAAAGCGAGAGTGAAGATACTGGCATCATATAAAACTAGAAAAAACCCAATGAATCTATTGGTACCAACCATGTCATACTAGCTGGTCGAGAAGGAAGATAAATAACACTCCAAACTTTCATGAAATTTTGGTGAGGAAAAACTGGCATGGCCATTTTCAAAGGGGTCCTTTGATCTCTAACCTCTGCCCACAAGTCTCCCCTTTACAGACATGCCCACTTTATGATAATCACATGCAGTTTTGGACAAGTTATAGTCAAGTCAGCACACTGACACACTGACAGCTGTTGTTGCCTGTTGGGCTTTGAGTTTGCCATGTTATGATTTGAGCATATTTTGTATGCTAAATGCAGTACCTGTGAGGGTTTCTGGACAATATTTGTCATTGTTTTGTGTTGTTAATCTTTATTTCCTGAGTTTTTGTAACCCTCTTATTTGCTTATTATTGTTGTAGAATCTGTTTTTCACAGTTAGTGTTGTTCTGTGGCTCGTCTTGCTGTTGCACCAGTGAAGCAACACTAAGTTTAAGAAACAGTCTGGAAAATAGAAGGAAGTGGGTAGAAAAACAGACAGAGAGGTAATGTGAAACAGAGCGGGCATGAAGAGAGAGAGAGAGAGAGAGAGAGAGAGAGAGAGAGAGCTTTATTCATGCCTGTCCTATAAAGTGAAGATATATGAATGAGGGCCTCTTAATGCTGTTCTGTTACACCCTCTTTGATATATGTGTGTGTGTGTGTGTGTGTGTGTGTGTGTGTGTGTGTGTGTGTTTGACTTCATAATGACCTTAATGGTTGTGGTAATAGTACAGTTTATGTTTATTTGCATGTCTGTGAATGTGTGTGCATGCGTGGGTGTGTGCGTGCGTGTGTGTGTGTGTGTGTGTGTGTGTGTGTGTGTGTGTGTGTGTGTGTGTGTGTGTGTGTGTGTGTGTGTGTGTGTGTGTTGGTGTGTGTGTATCACCTATCTGTAATCAGTAGTGTTCAGTTCACAGGGACACACTCAACCTACCCACACAATTACACCACATATGGTCACCAGATGTGGCAGCTGTGGACACTTTGTGTGTGCATGTAGGTGTGTGTGTGTGTGTGTGTGTGTGTGTGTGTGTGTGTGTGAGTGAGGCCACCACCCTTTGTACATAAACAAAACAAAAACCTACAGGTGGATGTTCAGTACATGAACTCAACACACACACTTACATCATTTAGCCTACGTTAAACTCTGGCTTAAGACTTAAAGGGGACCTTTTTTGCTTTTCCCCTTTCCTTCAGTGATTTATATAGTTTTTTGTGCATGTAAAAGGTCTGCAAAGTTACAAAGTCCAAAGTCCAGGCCAAAGGGAGTTACTCTCTCCAACAGAAACACTGCTCCTGAACTGCCTGAAATGCCTTGATTGAAGTCCCGCCTTTTCTTCCGTAACGTGGTGATGTCACCAAGCAACACATTTTCAGCATCTCAGACAGAAGTGCTGCAGCACAGCTGGTATGAGAAAAGTAAAGCGTTTTGATCATTAAAACATGTAAACATGTTCTTGTAGAAAACAAGTATGCACCTGAAAATAAGCATATATAGGTCCTCTTTAAAGGCTGGCTGGTCACACACACACACACACACACACTGTCTGTAAACTGAGATGAGGTCAGATTTTACACTGAGACTCAGACTGAACATCGGTAGAAGAGACGTGTCTTCACTCCAGATGTTATCGATGTTATCAATTTCAGTGGTTCGTCTGTGTTGGATTTTCAGCTCCATGTTTTCATAAACTTCTGTTCCACCAGCTTTCATTCTCGCCGTCATTTTCACTGACGTTTTCTTCCTTCAGATTTTTACGTCTGAATCATGTTTCAGAAGTTTTCTGTCCATATTCTAATATAAATGAGTATCTGCCGCTGTACAGTAATATCTGAACTTTTTCATTTAAACCAAGAAAACACAAAAATATTTTGTTAGATCTGAGCCAGAGATGTCCCATCATAACCTCATCTGATCAGGTAATGGATGTTACTGTCTTTGGTTATCGCTTACGATCGCTGAGATTGTTGGTAAAAGGATTTGGGAGTTTTAAGAGGTGGTGGGTCACGCTGCTGTCTATATGACGTCATTTAACAGATTGTTTTCCAAACTCAGTGAAAACTGAGCTCATGAAAAGTAGGTTGTTTTATGGGGCTGCTACAGGCCACTACAGACTCCAAGTGATTGTTACCAGCCGCGACGGCGTGTGGCTGCTATTGTTTTCACTATGTCAGTCTGTGTGTGTGTCGTCATGGCTAAACGTGGTCCTGGAGACACCTACTGTAGCGGGAACTACCACAGAGGCGGTTTGATTAGGTGTTTATATGTCTGTCTGTCTGTGGACAGATTTTGTCAACGCGAATAGCGTCACAACCGTGCAAGATTCAGTCACGAAACTTTACAGGTGTGTTGTTGAGATCAAAATGAAGGGTTTGAAGATGGGTGTGGTCCAGGCAGGAAGTGGGGAAGGGGCCCCATTGGCCCCTGGCGTCACGGCTGGTGTGATCTCATCACAAGATGGTCTTCAGCTTTCTTTGTCTGAAAATGAATGTGGTAATAATTTTGTCCTGTTTACCTGTGGACGCTCACTGTATATTTAAGCCGCTGTGTTGACATAGAAACAAAAGTGAAGAACACAAAGCATCATCACCCCGGTAAGTTGATGGTGGAAATACATACAGGTATGTTTTGTGTGGGCACATCTACAGTATCTGTGTTGGTGTGTGTGTCAATAGTTACTTCCTCCTTAACCTGCCGTGTTATCAGCTGATGGGCTTAGCAGTTTACAACAGCATCGCTCTGGACATCCATTTCCCCCTCTACTGTTACAGGTAGGTGTGTGTTTCCATCAGTCATACCTTGAGAGACATCTACTTAGACCGCAAATATTAATCATGCTGTCTGCATCACAGCACTTCTCAGTGGCTGTGAAAGCTGGGTCACCTCTAATCACCACATCAACACAATGAGAGTGCTTCCATTTACTGTAGGCCTCTGTACAGGTAGCAGTAGAATCAGGATCAGGGTCATTGCCAAGTAAGTTTTCACATGCAAGGGATTTGCCTTGGTGTTTTGGTGAATAACAGTAAACATGGTAAGAAAAAATAAAAGCAAGTACTGCAAAAGTTAAGAAACATAAATATAGATTAGAAAATATTACAATAAAAATATGAACAAATAGAGTATGAGTATAACTTGTAACTTATTTTTTTTTTCCTGAATGTGTGTCCACCCTTACAGGAAGCTCCTCACTCCACCTACTGTACCATGTGACCAAAATGCCCTTGTCGGCATGGCGACCACCACCCTGGACGACCTGCAGCAGATCATGCCGGTATGTGTCTCAGCTTGACAAGTCAGTGGTTCGAATCCCAGACGGTGTTTCAAAATATTGTTGTGACAGAATGATGAGATACGATCTTAAAAGCAAGACTGAGGTTTAATAAGTGGAGTGTAACTAGTAACTGCAACATTGATACTGTATTTATGTTTTGCTTGTTGATGCATATTTTATTGGCGCAGTAGAAACCCCAAAACTTGAAAAAGAAAACTTCAGTGACTCTGTATGTGTAGCTCTACAAAAAAACGACTCTGGAATGCTCACATTTGCATTTCTCCGTGCTGCCACTAGAGGGTGTTAGAGTTTAATTTATGATGCTTCTATGTTCACTCTCACCCCCCTAATCCTTCTCATCATCATCATCTTTGTCGAGTCTAAATTTAACTTCATGTGTTGCTGTCAGATTGAAGACTCTTACATGCATTCTGTTTCTTCAATTTAAATATATTTAACATGCAATTATTTTTGTCAATTGTACATTCTTTTATGCATTAATTTACTTTCCAAGTTTTTGAGATAATATGAAAAGTATATGATTTTATTGTATCTATAGTTAGTGTGCTCACCTTCAGCCATGCACATGCACAGCATGCTCATATTCTTGTTTTTATACTTCACTGTCTTTTCTGTGAACAAATTAGCTCCAAAAACTATAGTTTTCTCGATTTTTCACCACAGAGTATTAGTTCACTTCTAACACTTTGTTGATGTAACAAAGAGTTAGAAAGTTTTGTTTCAATTGTCGAGTGTTCCCAGATGTGGCGTTCATTCAACTACTCCGTCTCACTTCCCTCTGTTTCTCTCTCTACACATACATTTTCCATCACACTCATGAGTGCCAATGTATGCTTCGCAGTTGTACACGCTGTACTCACATCATGTGCGTCACAGAGACAAGGACACAAGCAGAGTGCTTTGCATTTTGACTTTTAATGTGAAAGTACAGCACAGTAAAATGAAATATATGTCAGCTAAAACCTGCTGGAGTACATTTTTATTTGAACAAATGACAAGATGCTGCAATATGCAAATATGTGAGTTACCGCCTTTCTGACAAACAAACATGTTCTAGATACAGTTACTAACAGAGACGGAGGTGTGTTTGACACATTAAACCCAAGCGGTAACCTCCAGTGCTGAGAAATGAAGCCGGAAACTGCAGTTCTTTGAATGGCCACTTGAGGCTGGCTCCAAAAGCTAGTCAATCCCAATAGACCCCCCCATGTTAACATGCACAACTTTACAGCAGAAATAAACATGTTGTAGCAGCAGCACCGGAATGAGTTTTGAAGTGGGAGGACATGCATTCAGTTTTGGATGACGTAATACAGTGTTTCCCACAGGATTCTGGGAAACTGTGGTGGGTGGTTCTCGGACTGTCAAGGGAGGTCCTTAATACCTGGCTTAGACATTACCACTTTATGACCCAAACACCTGAAATTGGGGGGACAAAAAGCCTCGTTGTCCCCCCCTATTCCACGCCTATAGTATACAGCCTGCTACAAAAAACGCTTTTGGTCTCAATAGCTAATGTCTCCGTTCATGACAACTGTACAGGGGGTGGATTTTTATATAACTCACCCGTTTAACTTTATATATTAAGGCTTAAAGTTTGGCATAATGAGGGCGTGGCCGCTTTGAGTGACAGGTGGGTGCCGTATCAGGCCTCAGCTCCTCCGACGATCCACCTCTTTGCCCATTTTTGGATGGAGTTAGGCTGTGTCGTCACTGTCAAGATAGCGACGGCCGGAGTCCCCACTTTGAGCTTCACAACGGCTCTTCAGAAACCTATGGGTGACGTCACAGAAACTGCATACATATTTTATAAATCTATTGTTGAACCCCACACACCTGCTGCAGGGGCCGACAGTGTTAGTCTGCAGCTCAGTGAGAATAGTGTCTTCGCTTTTTGTCCTCACTTTGTAACAGAGACACACTGTTAACTGTGTCAGATGGAACAATTCACCGTTGTCGTGCAGCAGCACTGAGGGAAAGATCCTGAACTTTCTCTTGACAGTCGCTCAAAGACATCTGATCCTCGAGCGGTTTCACATCCAAAACCCTCCTCGCTGTGAAGGTTGAAAACTCCACACACACACACACACACACACACACACACACACACTGAGATGCTAAAACGGGCCCCGTGTTTGACGTAACGGCAGGATATCAGATATGAGGCCTGCAGTTTGTGTCAGCGTGACCCCAAATAAGCATAGCATGCAAACGTTATTCAGCAAATGCATCAAATTAATCTACACAACCCAGTGGAGCTTTGGTGCCTTGCTTAAGTGTGTTCGGATATTCACTAATTTGAAATAGTGACATAGGGTGTTACCTATTAGAGCACAGGCCTCAGGCGATGCTACAGCAGTATTTCAGACAGCTTGTCACTTTGGTGTTCTGTCAGAAGAGCATGTGATTGAAAAGCTGTTTTCTACCTAAGACCTTGATCGCAACCAAAATCTTTTCAGCTATTCATCGGTCTGAAAGCTGTTTTCCTCTTTAGATATCAATCTTGTAAAAAGACAGATACTGTAGGCTGAAAACATGACGTGCTCCTGTTGTTTCAAGAGGAATCACCGATTCTCATTCTCATGCTTTTACTGTATGTTGTTGTTTCAAAAGATCTTTCCTTATCCTGAACTCTCGTGTCTGTCTGCAGGAGCTGGCTCATGGTTTGGGAGAGCTGCTGAGCTACGAGGGAAACGTAGAGGAAGACTTCTACCTCACCTTCCAGGTATCGAGATACAATTAAAGCTTGGGTGGGAGGTTCATGATGCATGGGGCTGTTTGAGTTTAGCAATAGCAAAAGAAAGAGTTTCTTTGTTACATGCAGTATTACTTGTTTTCAATGCATAAAAGCACAACAATGGCCAAAAAAATATCACTTACGTGAAGGAAGCTAAGAAGAAATAAAATCTCCGTCGTCAGTTTCACATTACGGTACACTTGATGAGCTGTTTACCTTAACTGCAAATCATTACTTATTTGCCAGGTTTTTATTTTCATTTTATTATCACTGTTGTTGATTATGTGAGAAAGATCTGAGTACATATAAAACTCTTCAAGGGACTCTGTTAAAAGTCAGGGCACACACCCCACAGTTGTCACGATTACAGTGTCTGACGGTGCTGACAGACAGCTGTGACTGCTGTCACGGCTGTGTGATTTTAATAAAGTTAATTCTAGACCAGAGGGCGATCTGGATCAGTCCCACTGACATCATACCGCAGATTGATTTAATCATTAAAATGTTTAAGTAAGCATCAACGGCTTGGTTCCAAATACTATACATATTCTAGCAAACTAATTGATAGGATAAAATAACCAGGATTTAGGTGAAGTAAAATAATTCAATAACAATAACAAAAAAATCTATTTTAGCGCTAACACTATTTTAGTAAATTAATTAAATTGATATTAATTTCATACACTGAATGACCATATTCAAATTAAATATGAAAATTAAAAAAATTGCTATTTGATTTTAGAGTGATGACGTTAGAAAACAACAGCCTTTCTTAGATACAAGTGAGGGGGCTTTAAGGGAAATAGTTTGGGAACCACTGGTTTAGACAACAATTAACATTGAAGTACTTTGTCCTCTTTTGTTAAATGACAGAAAACAATTTAGTAGAAAATCATGTCAATAATTCTCAAATTAATGTATTGAAAAAGGCGTAACATTTTCAAACAATACCCAGCCTTAACTATTTTCCTTTATGGATAATGGATGACCAACGATTGTTAACTAAATGGAAACTCTGCATCATTTGTTTTTCTTTTGGCGGTAATGAATGCAGACCTTAAGATAATGATTACTTTGGCCTACTTATTGTGGATGCTCGGTGCCTGGATATAACCGGCATTGCTTTTGTTTAATTAGTAGTTAGATCTGCGCAAACCATCTTTATTCTTTCACCTAAACTGAACCTCAAACTCAACTCTTAAAGTAAAGAAACTCTGCAGACTGAATTCACAGCAAACCGTGCCCCAAACATGTCCAACTTCCTGGTTAGATACCTGTCCTGATTACATTGTCAGCTACAGACCAGTACAGGAATGCTGACCAACTGCTCACCTTTACCTCCCTGACACTAAATACATGTGATTATTATCTGAGTGTTCTGTTATCAATGAGGCAATTTCCCAAAGACTTAGAGAGCAATTTATTTACTTTATTTACAGAAATAGCATATAATATTAATATATATGTTTCCTTCAGTGTATATTCACCTGAAAATAAGAATTGTGTTGTTGTTACGTCAGAATGAGCCGTTTATATCTCAGGCTGTTCTCATACACCGTTCGTAGCTATACCTACAAAAAGTAAATGCCTTGAGAAGCCGAGGAGCGTGACAAAGTGGCGATATTTGACAACCTGAACGGGCTGCACACCCTTCGCGCTGTTATTGGCCGGTGGTTACTGCCCCATGTGGGGCCCAAAGGCTGTTTGCAGACTCCCAGAGGCGTCTCGAGTAGACACCACCACACACTTCTAGTGGGGCATAAGTGATGATAGCATGTTGTACTACATTCCTGTTAATGTACAAATTAGGGCTGCACGATGTTGGAAAAAACTGACATTGCAATATTTTGTTCTGCTATATATATTGTAATATGAAAAACTACAGGAATATTCACCCTACCCCTTTGTTGGCTACATTTTAAAGTTAAATGCTTCAATCTGGTGCACTTCGAGAGCAAAATTAGCAACAATAAGAGCTAGATAAACAATTTTATGCTCTTAATCTAATCATTATCACTTTGGTTGTATAGATAATATCTGTACCCAAAAGTGAACCCAAAACCTCTCGCTCACTGGCTGGTGGCTGGCTGTTAGTTTAGGAAGCGCTCGGTTTGATATGCTGCAGCGTTTTCTATGAGCAGAACGCGCATTTTAAACGTCAGTATCGCAGGCGATCAAGTTCATTTGATTGTGGAAAGCCAAAAATATGATCGCGATAAATATTGGATTAATTGTGCAGCCCTACTGGACAAAGGCAGGAAAACATGGAATAATAAATGTGGCATAACTTTTTGTAAGATATCACACAAACCGTTGTATGAGAATATGTTGTTGTATATCTACATACGGAGCAGGTCCTCTTCACGGAGTCTGCCATGTTTCTACAGTAGCCCAGAACATTCGTCAGAAAGTTAATCAGTTTTACATGACATGACATCATTATGTTTTATGAAGCAGGCGTGTCAGAGCAGACTGCTCTCTGCCACTGAGCGTAGCCTAGTAACCAGATATAATGGAACTCTTTATGGTGCAGCAGGGGTTATATATGAAGCCGGAACATATGTGAGAAGAAACATTATGTAAGAGCCTGAGTACAGGTGTTATTTTAACCCACAGTGTGAGCTGACTGTGATATAAGTCAGTCACAGTCACACCACTGTGGCACAGACGAACCACTTGACCTACAGTACACTGGATCTCTCTGTGTGTGTGTCACTTCTCTCTCTCACTGTTTCCCTATTTTTTCTGTATGTTTGTTCATCAATGTGTCTCGTTTACTCTTTATTTATACCTCTCTATTTTTCACACACAAGTTTGTACTGCTGTACTTGTGAGAGCCCTCACTGACATAATGTATTCTCTATAGTGCTAAGCTTAACCTTAACCAAACCGTAAACCCAAACTTTATTTACTGTACAGTATAAACCACATATTCCGTTCCCTGATTGATACCACTCGTGTCTGTATGCTAGTCAAGTGAACTCAAGTCAGTTGTATTTACATAGCACAACATCACAAGTTTGCCTCAAGGGGCTATACAGTCTGTACAGCATGTGACACCCTCTTCAGATAAGGAAAATCTTCCCAAAAAACCCTTTAACAGGGAAAAAAAGGAAGAAACCTCAGGAAGAGCAACTGAGGAGAGATCCCTCTCCCTGGACGGACAGACGTGCAATAGATGTTGTGTTTACAGAATAAACCAACATAATAGAATTACAGTATAGACAATCAGGATGACAAAATTATGGATAGAAACAGTCATAACATTGTAAATATGAAGCTAGAGCACATCTAAATCTCAAACACGTCATATCTCGTTTGTTTAATCCTACATTGAAGGACCAGTGCGTAACATTTAGGGGGATCTATTGTCAGAAATGGAATATAATATTAATAAGTATGTTTTGCTTAGTGTATAATCACCTGATAATAAGAATCGTTGTGTTTTCGTTACCTTAGAATGAGCCGTTTATAACTACATACAGAGCCGGCTGCCATGTTTCTACAGGGGCCCAGAACGGACAAACCAAACACTGTGATAACTTTTCCTGCTTGGGCCGGAGTCGATAACGTTACAACTCCGGAGTTAACCCCCGCCGTCACTCCACTCAGCCGCTGGGAAAACCTCTGTTGGCAGCATTTATTTCTGCAACTGCAACTTCCACTGTACATTCACTTGATATTCTCAGAGCTAAACTAACTCTGTCTTCTGCTCCACTGCACACATTCGCCACCGCTCTCTCTCTCTCTTGCTTCACCACTCAATTCCCACGTACACACACACTCTACGCACTGACACTGCTATTCTCCAAATGACTTACGCTACTCTTACAACAACTGACTCTATAGGGCCAGTCGCATCTTCACAGCGACCCCCGTAGTTCTCCAACACGCTTTGCACACGGGAGAGGTTGCAATCCGCATTAGATGCCGCCAGATGTTAGTCAAGTCAAGTCAAGTCAAATTTATTTGTATAGCACATTTAAAACAACATGAGCTGACCAAAGTGCTTTACAGGCATATTCAGAATAAAAACAAGTCAACAGAGCAGACAACAAAGTAATACATATCCATAGACAGACCACGATAAAAACCCTGAGTAAAAAGACTAGCAGTCACAATTCAGGTGCAATCAAACGCCAAAGAAAAGAGGTGAGTCTTGAGCTGAGCTTTGAAAGACTCCGTGGATGGAGTAGTTCTGATGTTGTGGGGCAGTTTGTTCCACAGAGTGGGGCCCGCAACTGAGAAGGCGCGGTCGCCCCTGAGCTTCTGCCGAGCCCGAGGGACGACCAGAAGTGACTGGTGGGAAGATCTGAGTGACCTCGGTGGGGTATAGGGAGTTAAAAGGGCAGATAGGTAGGGGGGAGCCGATCCATGAAGTGCTTTAAAAACAAATAGTAAAAAGGACACACTGTACCTTTAATAATACTGCCAAAGTAAACAAAGGACAAGTTCTTCCATGCTGGATCTACTTCTTGGCTGGGCGCAGCAACTTCCTGGAGTCGTGTCTTCACCGTGAGATCATTGTCTCTAATATAATCTTAAACATTAACATTTTAGACCAGCTTTTACTTACATGCCAATACAAGGCACTTTCAAGTGTTTTTTTATATATATATATTTATGTATAAAAAAATGCATTATAATTATGTTTTTTTTTCAGATCTGCTGTATCATTTTCAAAGTGTCCTTGAGCAAGAAACCAAACCCCAAATGTGTCCTGATGGTCCTGCACCTTGCATGGCCTGCTGCCATTGTAAAGTGCTCTGGATAAAAGCACAATATAAATGCAGCCATTTATCATCTTTAGAGATGATAAAAGCTTTTGGAAGTTCATTATCACCTATGTGACATACTTTGTGTGTGTTTTTGTGTGTGTCTTGCAGGTGTTCCAGGAGGAAATGGGCGTGGTAAAGTCCCACAACCTGAAGCCTGGAGGCGATAAAATTCCCGTCACTAAGCAGAACAGGAAGGGTGAGTCCACGCCGAGTCACAGCAGCAGTCAGCATGTTTCTTGACTTAAGAAGTGATTGACTCTGGAGTTCATTAAACACGCTCACTGGCACACATGAAGCTGCATCCTGCTGGTTGATCAGAGTGGAATAGAGTAAACACAGATTAAATCCAGGAAGAGATGCTCCACAATGCAATAAAGAGCAGATCATCCAAACAGCCACAAAGTACTACTCACAGACATGGCTATTGCTCAAATCCAAGACCAGCTGCACCTTTTATCTTAATAAAGTTGGAAACACATCTCGGTACAAATGACTGTAGTGGTTCATTTTACATTGGGAAATCTTCTAGAAGTTCAAACTCACAGTGAAGGACATGAGCTGGACCTGAGACTAGCTTCAGGGCCTTACAGTATTCTCTAACCCATGACATACTGTGTTTTTCTGTAGAAAATCAACCTGAAACTATAAAAGTGAGGGGAAAAAATGGATTCTGAAAAGATCCCTCCCCAAATTACACCCTTGCTTGTTCACGACAGTGGCAGCCACCCTCTCTCTCCTTGATGCCTGCCTTGGGGCACGGCTAGTGTCGTATTTACATTGGAAACAATATCATAACAACCACGATTTCTTAACTGAATTCAATACAAAGCACTTGCATTGGGTACAGACAGGGAAAATATAAGCAAGGTGCTCCTTATGTTTTACCCTCTCACTGTAAAGAAACAACGTATCCTCATACAACGGTGCTTATGATATCTTACGAAAAGGTTTTCCGCATTTTTCGTGCGTTTTCCTACGAATGTCCAGCAACATGTGACGAACGTGTCAATTTCCGTCTTCACGGGAAACAACTTAGTTAGGTTTAGGCAACAAAATTACTCAGTTATGTTTAGGAAAATATTGTGGTTTGGGTTAAAATAACACTGGAAGTGGTGTAATTTAAGTACAAAAGTTACGTGACAAACAAATCAACGTTGACTTCTGGCTTCACATGGCACACGAACACCGGTCTCCTGGGTGAAAGTCCAGTATTTTTTGACCCACCCATCCACCCCGACCTTCTCCCTATGCCGCGTTTGTTGCTCTTTATACTTTGTGGTTCACAATTACCTGGATTACATATGATTTGATTTTGTGGGATATATACGTATTACAGTGCTTTACTTTCTGTAGGTATAGCTACGAACAGTGTATGAGACCAGCCTGAAAGAAAACTACTGTACTGCGTGTCCAGTTTGTGATCCACAGTAAGTGTTTAAATCCTCCTCATGTGCTGTTTGACTTCATGCGAGCAGCGAAACAGAAACTTGGCTCGGCTCAAAAGCCTCTTTGTTCTTTTTAAGAGGATGAAGTCGAGCTGAGAACGTCAACTTTATTCCTCTTATTAAACCTCATTTTCCATCTAGTGGCTCTTGTTGCCGTCCAGGTCTAGCTCTGTGCCAGTGTCCCCCTTGTGTGTTAAAGCCTGGAGGGTGAACGGGTAAAAGTTTGTAATGGAATATTAAAATCACACCGTTGTGTTCCTTCTCCCTCTCCACAGAGTACGTCCAGCTCTACGCCGACTTCCTGCTGAATAAATCCATCTATAAACAGTTTGCTGCCTTCTACCACGGCTTCCACAGTGTGTGTGCCTCCGATGCGCTCATGGTGAGTCCACAGTGTGTGTGTGTGTGCATGCGCTTGCTGAGGGTTAATGAAACAATGGAGACTCTGTTGTGGAAACTGTAAATAAAGACACTTGGGACCCATGAAATAATGCACAAAACACTGTAAGGGTTAAAGTATAAAGATTGGCATTACAATGGAGATACACAGACCTTAGAAGTCAGGCAGGGCATCACATGGATTCTTTTACACAGTACAATTATATTACTCAGAGAACAAAGACCAAAAATACTATTGACTCTTCGCCAAAAGCAAAAACACTTTCATCCAATCCTAAACTCCCAAATGGAGAAATGATCGTTGCATGCAGTGTCCATGCAGGTCAAAACCTCAGCTCATGGTATTGATCATCGTAATCTCATTCACATTCCTGAACATCATAAAAAACAGTCTCCAGATAAGCTGAGTGAACAGAGTCACATGAGACTGGAACTGCTGTGGTTGGAAAGTTTGATGTTTCAACTCCCAAAAAATTACTCAAAATATAGCCTGTCGATATCAGTGGCCGATTGTAGCTTAAGACAGGTTTATCAGTAGGTGTTTTTATACATAGAGCAACAAGAAATTGGTTATATGTGACAAGTTACAAGAAGCTGAAGAGGTCAAAAGTCCAGCAACACTTGTAGTATATAGAACAACATATAGTTACAGTAGGTATTACGACTGTCAAAGTTAACGCAATAATAACGTGTCAACGCAAATTCGTTTTAACGCCACTTATTTCTTTCAGGCAACTTGCAATTTTTAGGTTGTAGCTCAGTTTTTAAGCTAGAGTGAAGATACTGTCATTATATGAAACTAGAAAACCTAAAGAATCCATTGGTACCATTCACACCAATCGTACTAGTTTGTCGCGAAGGAGGCTAAATAACGTTCCAAACTTAAACTAAATTTTGGTAAAGAAAAACTGGTATGGCCATTTTCAAAGGGGTCTCTTGACCTCTGACCTCAAGATATGTGAATGAAAATGATTTCTATGGGTACCCACGAGTCTCCCCTTTACAGACATGCCCTCTTTATGATCATCACAAGACTATGACTTGCCCCATCAGTTTGGGGCAAGTCATAGTCAAGTCAGCACACTGAGCATATTTTTTATGCTAAATGCAGTACCTGTCGGTGTTTCTGGACAATATTTGTCATTTTTTTGTGTTGTTAATTGATTTCCAATAATAAATACACACACACATTTGCATAAAGCAGCACATTTGCCCACTCTCATGTAGATAAGAGTATTAAATATTTGACAAAACTCCCTTTAAGGTACATTTTGAACAGATAAAAAAATATGGGATTACTTTGCGATTAATCATGATTAACTATGGACAATCTTGCGATTAATTGCGATTAAAAATTTTAATTGATTGATTGACAGCCCTAGTAAGTATTCATGTAAACGATAAACGAAAAAGTTATTCTATATAATACAAGTGTTGCTGGAGATTTGACCTGGAACTGCACATTGGAAGTAAGTAAAGTTTTGCCAGAAACCCACTCACTGCTTCTAAAGTAACAAGAAGCTGCAAGGTCATTTAGAAACAGTGTCCACGTTTGTCAAAGAGCACCGAGAAGTGTATTTTTCAACTGTAAACTGGTTTTGACCTCAGAAATCCAGTATAGACCAGTTCACAGTTGTAAAGGTAAACTTTCCAAATGCGTCACAGTTTATTTCCTGTTGCAGTGTATGTTAATGACATCAGCTGACAGGAAGTAAACTGTTGAATTCTGTAGAAATTATCTATTGGTTTGAGGTCAGGTCAATCTGCACAAAGTGGATATGACTCAGCTGACTGAATGTCAAACATATTTTTGAAGAAAAAAACAGGAGATATCAAAACCAACCAACTCTCTCTTTGTACTGAACTAAAACACGTCTTCTACTGTGAATGAGTTCAGTGGCCTAACTTACTCGGGCTTGATTCAAGATAAACTGTGAATATAAATTTCCTGGAACAACATTTGAAACATGCAGGTATGTCACATATCACTTCCTGTGCAGCAACAGTGAAAACTTTCATATGTTGAGTCACTGTTTTGTTTCAGTAGGAAGTTACAGATGAGGGCAGAACACACATTTGTGAATTTAACTGTTGAATCGTTCTTTCATGTCCTCCATCATGGATGGAGACACATTTTGCCCAAAAATGGAGCTCAGGCAGTAAATGCTGTTTGTCTTCCTCCTTAGTCAAATGTTAGCTCTCCCTGATAAAGAGCTGCTGACTCTGATCTAATCATGTTGTTGTTTGTTGAACCCTGGGGACCCTGATGAGGGTCGAAGGCCCCCGAGGGACCACACCATGCATCCAACCTGTAATGTCTTTCTTTCATTCCTTACAAGTGCTCACGTACAGTTTTCATATGACTTGACTGTTTGTTTTTTTACTTTTTTTGCACTGTTTCATATTGTCTCAAAATGTTGTTTTGATCAGTTGGAAACTCCGGGGTCTGAAAAGTGAAGCCAATGCTGAAGTACCTTAAACCAGCATTCTTTCTAACAGCCAGCAGGGGGCGACTCCTCTGGTTGCAAAAAGAAGTCTGATTGTATAGAAGTCTCTGAGAAAATGAGCCTACTTCTCACTTGATTTATTACCTCAGTTAACATTGTAAACAAACTCTTCATAGCTGCTGCTGCTGATTTCTGGCTGCTAAAAAAAGAGCAGAGAGAAATGTCTCAAAGGTCCCTCTAACGATATGGAGTAGTTTTACAACAGAAGCACATGGGAAGTGCTGTTAGTTTATGTTGGACCTCTGACCTCTGACCTTTTGGGTCCTGGCCTAAATAGTTCATGGTTTAAGGTCAAACAACAGTCAAGTTCACGGTGATCCATGCAGGAATGTGTGTCGAAGAGTTTCGTTAGGAGTAGAGGTCGACCGATTTATCGGTCGGCCGATTAATCGGGCCGATCATTTGACATTTTTTCATAATCGGCATCGGCCGATGCCTGAGCATATTAGGCCGATTATCAAGCAGGCACATCTGCGGGCAGCCCAGTGTTGTTGTTGCTGTGGAACACGTGTGACACCGCCCCTTGTGTGTCAATCAAATTGCCATTCTGCCGGGAGGAACCGGTAGGCTTAAATTCTTCTCTTTCAAAGCCCTATATATTTAATTGGTTAGATATGAAATGCTCCGACGTTATCAATTCTGTTTTTGGTAACGGAGAATTTCTCTCCGTCGGTAACGTTAGCTGTGTGCGGGGCGGAGCAGCTCTAACAGACACGCTGCTGCAGCGCAGACACACACACACACACACACACACACACACAGATCTTCTGCTCTTAGTAACTATGACGGAGAAAACTAAACTTATAAAGCGTGATTACACTTTACTAGAGTTGATGCTGACAATGCTTGTCATAAGTGCAAGTTTGCGTGTGAGGGCGGAAACACGAGCAATTTGTCGAAACATTTAGCAAAAAGTTCACTTCCTCATTAAACGTCTCTATGGGTCCTACACAGCGTCTATGACGTCACTGGCCTGTTTGTAGTCCGCAGCATAGCAGATATGAGCAGCAGGCTGTGTAATACGAGTGAACAAAGTTATTATTATGTTTTGATCACTTAGATTATGGCCATATAGCTTGTAACAGTGTCTGTCAACAAACAGAAATAAAAAACATGCTTTAGGACAGTTTTGGAAAGGTGCTTAAAAGGTTTTGAGCCCTGTACTATTACTACTATTAACCATCATGCACAAAATAAAATATGCACTGCAGTGCAGACACAAAGTGCAAATTGGAGAGACAGACAATAAGTGTTGTTCAATAAATGTTTACTTAAGTTAAGACATTTTGTGTATTATTTGTTATTATTAAGCTGTTATATTTTATCAGATGGAGGAAAAAAAGAAAACCAGCCAAACATATCGGCAAAAAAAAAATCGGCATCATATATCGGCCATCGGCTGTCCTGATTCTGTAAAAAATCGGCATCGGCATCGGCCATAAAAAAACCATATCGGTCGACCTCTAGTTAGGAGTCCCACCTCCGATCTGCTCGGCAGCCGAGGGAACACGGTGAAACAACTCTGTGTGTCCGACTGGAGATAAGACGGACAAACGGAGAGTTTGACTGCAGTTTATCAGCTGAGAGCCTGAATCTGGGTCAGGCTGATCTAAACTGTTAAGACTGAAACGGCGAATCTCAGCTCTGCAGATAATAACTAACCTCGCTGCTGTTGCCTGCTCCTGTTTTCATTTCTAGTTGATCTCTGTAGCTCTGAAATAATACCCATAGCAGCTCCAAATACTCAAATTTTCTCCTCAACATTCAAGCTCTGCTCTATAAACTTTGTGTGTGTATATATATATATATATATATATATATATATATATATATATATATATATATATATATATATATATATATATATATATTAAGGCTATCAAAGTTAACACGATAACGCCACTAATTTCTTTAATGCATTAATGCAATTTGCGATTTTTAGGGCTCAGTTTTAAAGCCAGCGGCAAGATACTGGTATCATATGAAACTAGAAAATCTAAGGAATCCATTGGTACCAACCATGTCATACTAGCTTGTCACAAAGGACCCTAAATAATGCTCCAAACTTGTGCTAAATTTTGGTGAGGAAAAACTGTCGTGGCCATTTTCAAAGGGGACCCTTGACCTCTGACCTCAAGATATGTGAATGAAAATGGGTTCTATGGGTACCCACGATTCTCCCCTTTACAGACATGCCCACTTTATGATAATCACATGCAGTTTGGGGCAAGTCATAGTCAAGTCAGCACACTGGACAATATCTGTCATTGTTTTGTGTTGTTAATTGATTTCTAATAATAAATATATACACAAATCTCCCTTTAAGGTACATTTTGAACAAATATAAAATATTATTATTATTATTATTATTATTATATATATACATATATATATATATATATATATATATATATATATATATATATATATACATATATATATATATATATATATATATACATACATATACATAATCACACTTTAACTAACTTTTAACTTTAACTAAGTAGCTACATAATGATCAAAGTCCAATGTGTGGGACACGTCTGCTCTTTGGCTTATTCTGCCTGTTTCTGTCTGTCTGTCTCTTCTGTTTGCGTTCGATCCTTCAGTCACGTCCACATTGTGTGACGTGTCAGGATGTGATGAAGCAGGCCTGGTATTTAGTTGTGGGTGTTGCTGTGGTTTGAGTTCTTGGCAGTCAGTCAAAAGTCTTACTCTGTGTGAGGGTGCCATAATGTCACAAGCATTTAGTTTTAAACTATTTTCATCTGTACCCTTCTGTCAGAGCAACTACTGAACTAGTGAACATACAGTATGTATCACTATATAATTAATCTACTTTCATAATTAGCTTATTGTGACCTACATGAGCGACCTGCACAGTCAGATTCCTCCTACAGACTCGCCCAACAAGTAAGACATTAAGTTGTAAATTTTGCGGCTCACAAAGTGTGTAATGCAGTTTCACTCTTGCGTGATTGTAAAGAAGAGACTGTCACTACTGTACACTCCCTTTGAAGTTGACTTTTTGACACATTTTTCTGTGATCAGCTGCTCTGATGAAGCAGAACTTCCTGTTTCCTCTCCTGATTTACTGGTCATGTTGCTGTTGCTTGATTTCTTACAATTCATGCAGCGGAAACAATTGTTGCGTTTGACTGCTGTCGTGTTTCAGAGGAAATTTCAGGCTGATGTTGCGTCCGTCCAGCTGTTTTCATGACATGCTTCGTCATGGTCGCTGTAGCTCGTTGGGTTGAGCCAAGTACTGAACTGGCCTGCTAGAGTGATACTTACAACATATTCACTTATTTTATGTTACTTTACACAACATTACTTTATTTTAAGTTGCATTGTTTTTATTAGGGCTGTCAAACGATTAAAATATTTAATGGCAATTAATCACATGATTATCCATAATTAATCATGAGTAATCACAAATTAATAGCACATTTTTTATCTGTTGAAAATGTACCTTAAAGGGAGATTTGTCAAGTATTCAATTCTCTTATTAACATGGGAGTGGAGAAATATGCTGCTTTATGCAAATGTATGTATATATTTATTATTGGAAATCAATTAACAACACAAAACAATGACAAATATTGTCCAGAAACCCTCACAGGTCACCCACACAAAATATGCTCAAATCATAACATGGCATTATAGCGTCAACTTTGACAGCTCTATTTTTTATTTTTTACTTTACATTGCGTTATATTATATTATAATGCTTTATATTATAATGACGACACTTATTTGTTGTTGTTGTACATACATGTGTGGGTTTTCACAAGACGTAAAACATAGAGGCTGACCTTGTTTTTGATTTTTTTTTGTGTTATATCTACTTTTTTTCCTTTGACATGTGAAAAGGCTTCCAAGAAGTTTGCTGTTTTGAAAATCTAAATAAAATCTCAATCTCAAAAAGGCATTTTGAGTTCAATTGTACACCAAATCTGCAGTACTAATGCCATTCTGTCAGTAGTGTGTATTTACTATTTCGTCTCTTGTTTTTGCAGTTGCTGCGGCCGGAGGAGGTGGAGATGTTGGTGTGCGGGAGTCCAGAGCTCGACATGAGCGCTCTGCAGAAAGCTGCTCAGTATGAAGGATACAGCAAGGCTGAGACCACCGTACGGTAAGAGGCCTGCACTTCCTGTTTACTGACACGATGCAGGAAGTTCACACACACTCATACTAACACATTTCCTTTAAATAGACTCCAATAGACAAAGTTACAAAAAAAAATTGTTTCTATTGAATAGACAGATCCCACTGTGTGGTACAAGTTAAGTCGCTATCTAACCAATATTTGATGGCGAGGACAATCTGCTTATTATAAATTATAGATAATTTTATTTTAAACAAAGTATGCAAATCAAAAGGTTAGTGATGCTCAGCTCCCCTGTCTTGCATTGCTGCTTGGGACTGGAAATTCAATTCAAGTGAAAGTCAGTGATGATTGACTAATGATTTTCACTGTGTATAACCTGCAAATGTTTGCATACAAGGCATTCATTTGATAACAGGAAGTAAGTCTCTCACACACACACACACAGAGAGAGAGAGATGTCCTTCAGTCCTTTTGTTTCCAGCAGTAGGGGCCAAAAACGAGCCAGCACTTGTCAGCCACAGATAATGTAACCCAGCACGGTGCAGACAGCTGACAACAAGCAGCTGCAGGCCTGTTACATAACTTCAGTCTGTCTGTCTACTGAACTGTCTGTCCCCTGTTTGTTTCCATTCTATCATTTTAGAATTTCTTTTCATGCAAACACCCTGGTTGTGGAAAGGTTTTCTTTTTCCTTGTTCACAGTACAATCTTCAAATTTCAAAAAGCACATTTGTTTGGAAATGAGAAACTCCAGCTCAGGATCACACTGGAGGTCAAAAAGCCATGCAGTCACTCTGTGCAGCTCTCATCCTGGTCACACTGAGGCCTCCTTGCAGCAAATGCAATGCATATTTTTCTGTGTTGCACCAGGTGTTTCTGGGACGTGGTGTTGGCCTTCCCTCCGGAGCTACAGAAGAAGCTCCTCCACTTCGCCACAGGAAGTGACCGCATTCCCGTCGGAGGTATGGCCGACCTCAACTTCAAAATCTCCAAGATCGACGTTCCGACTGACTGGTAGGTTCCACAACTGAGAGATACTGGAAATGTACACTGAACACAATGAGAGATAGAAGCTTGGTCTCACACATATCTTTTAATATCCTGCAGACATGGATGGATTGGTCAAAGGGGCCCACAGAGCACAGGCCCAGGGGCCCCCCTGGCCTTCACCTACAAAATGTCACTGAAAGAGACTCAAAATGACAACAAAGAGACCAGAACAACTACAAAGAGACACAAAAGGATTACAAGAGACCAGAAAAACTACAAAAAGAGATGCAGAATAGCTGCAAAGCGACACAAAGAGACTCACAACGACTATGAAAAGGGACAAAACAACCACAAAGAGACACAAAACTAAGAGACACAAAGCAGCTACAAAGACACTCAAAATGACTAAGAGACAGAAAACAACTGCAAAGGCACACAAAATGACTACAAAGAGACACAAAATGACAAAGAGACACAACATGACTACGAAGAGACACAAAGCAACTACAAAGACACTCAAAATGATTAAGAGACACAAAACAACTACAAAGGGACACAAAATGACTACAAAGAGACACAAAACCATGTGTAACAACTACAAATAGGGACAAAACACCAACAAGAAGAGGCTGAACAAATTTAAAGTCTGTGTGTCTGTAGGAGAGGCGGTGGGGCCTTATGCATGTCTGTGCCTAGGGGCCCATTGTTTCATAATCCGTACATGCCTGCAGACAATCTACAGGCAACAGAATGTGAGAAAAAGTCACGACACCTCCTGATCCACAGCCGTTCTTTTACCACATACCTATACCCCCTATACCTTCTATTACTGACGTATGGTTAAAACGAACTTTGACAGCTAAATGTTTCAAGACATATAATTTACATAACATTTCTACCCCCCTTATCTCTCTGTCTGCAGGTTGCCGATCTCTCACACCTGCTTTAATCAGATCTGTCTGCCTCCGTATCGAACCAGGAAGGAGCTCAAGCACAAACTCACCATCGCCATCTCCAACGCTGAGGGCTTCGGCCTGGAGTGAACAGCCCGCACACACACACACACACACACACACACACACACACACACACACACATACAGACTATTAGTGGCGCTAGCTACCTGCCACAACTACCACAACGCACATTATGTGGTTGTGGATCAGACTGTAGAGGAACACTATTATTATGAACTGTAATGCAGTTTGTATTGTTACTTTAGGGTCGGACTCATTAGTTTGCAAAATGTTGAACTTTGATAAGACGGGAACTTCCCCCTGCAACAGCTACAGAGGAACACTAGAACTCCTTTTATTTGCACATGGACTGTGTTAGCTCTACTATAAGAATAACCCTGATTGAAGACAATTATATTTTTGATTTTTACTTTTTTAGAACATAACTTTCAGTGTCAGCCTTCCGGAAATGTTACTGGTGAAATCGTAGTTACAGTTTTAAATATTTCTGGTCTCATACCGTTGAAATCATCAATCAACAAAACAGTAAACTTCTCTTAAATTGTAATAGGTTGCTGGTTTGCTCAGGTAATTATTATTAGTAGTATATAACTATTTTTTTTTAACAGATGACCAGGTATTCGCCCAACATTGATATTTACTTTTGTGGCTATTGTGTTATTTTGTCGAGTACGTCTTCAGTAAGTCGGTTAAATTGAGTTGAACAGAAAATCAGGCTTCTGTTAAAATCACAAATACTCAAATTTCTTGGATTCAATAAGCCATGTTACATCCTTCAGTGTGAGGTAAAGAAATAATTTTTATGACAGCAATAAGACACAAAATATAAGATTAAAGGCAGAAAAAAACTATTCTGGAGGTCGCTCAAGATTTGAGATGTATGGTTTTAATATTTCCTGTTTTGTGTTCATTCTGACGTCACTGCTTTGGTGACTTTTCCAATATATATTTTTATGAAGGCATAGGAACTGTGTTTTATATCATTAAGCTTTGTTTGCAGTACACTGTCAGGATATAAAGCTTTGCTGGGAGAAGAATGCTATCGTGTATCATGAGATATAGATTGTCTTGTGACGTTTTGTTATTGCTGTTTTTTGACATTGCCGCCTGTTTTATTGAACAAAAGGCTGCAGCAGAAACGTTTTAATTTTGTTCTACATGTTGTAATATTATGGTACAGATGAGGCAGAGCTGTGGATTGACAGTTCGGTGTTTGTTTTGGTTTCTCTTCATTTGGTTTCTCAGATTAAATGAAGACTCTCCCTTTGATGTTTTTTTTTTTTGGCTTTCATGCCACTGCCGTCTCTTGTCTGGAGCCGAGCAGTGCTGGTCTTAAACACTCAGCACTGTCCTATATAGGGTTGCCATGGCAAGTTGTCTAAAGTCCCAACCACAAACTGGCAGAAAACCCAAAAGTTACCAAGCAACAGCCAAGCAGCTCACATCAGTCTGATCTGGGTCGCTCGTTGACTCGTAAAACAACGGATCCTTTCTGTCGTTTAACGACACGTCCAGTGCAACAGCGGGAGCCAGAAGCAGCTCTTCTCCAAGCATCTGTTTAGAGAAGGACTTCATGAAACATTCACGTCACGTCGCAGCAGCTGGCTGAAGAACAATGTCAGCATTCTTGTGCTGATTACAAAAAGGAGACATTTTACGGCCTTGAGATGGGAGATTATGTAACTCGTGTCTGGTCAATTGGGATAATGTGATGTAAGAAAATTTGTTTTGTTTTTTTAGATGTTAATCTGACCCATGTCTGTTGTTTGTAAATGGGACCAAACTGTGTCAGGTTATACAGTGGGATGGCAGTCTGGTCAAAGATCAGTTTGGAAATAGTTCAAACTGATTCTAAGGATTTGTTGAGATGTAATTATTTTCACTTGTCAGATGTTTGAAAAGTGCAGACGGCACTTAAAAGTTGACAAAGATCACGTTTGTTTTTTTATTATTATTTAACAAATACAAGATTTATCAGTATTTGTTAAATGTTGTGTAAAATTCTGTACAGTCCTGAGTTGCAGCAGTTTGTAATGCCACTCTCTCCTTATAGGGAATGACCATACTGTACTGCTGCTCAAGTCTTATATAATGTAATGTACTGTATGTACTGCAGCGTTTCAGTAAAAGTGGACGAGGGGTCGTCACTCTCTGCGAATCGATTTGCTGACTTGTTTTTGTTTGAGACACCTCACTTTGAATTCATTCATTTGTGCTGGTTTAGGGTTGTAGTGGGATGAGGTTATATACAGTGCATTCAGAAAGTATTTAGACCCTCATCACTCTACACTCAATACCCCATAATGGCAAAGCAAAAAACAGGATTTTAGATTTTTTTGTAAATTTATTAGAAAGAAAAAACTGAAATATCACATTGACACAAGTATTCTCAGACCACTTGCCACTTGGAATTCAGCTCAGGTGCTTCCCATTTCTCTTGATTATCTGTGAGATGTTTCTACTTTGATTGGAGTCCACCTGTGGTGAATTCAACTGATTGGGAAAAGCACACACCTGCCTATATAAGGCCTCACAGCCACGAGGTGGAAGGAACTGCCTGCAGAGCTCAGAGACAGGGTTGTGTCGAGGCACAGATCTGTAGAAGGCTACAAAAAAGGTCTGCTGCATTAAAGGATACCGAGAGCACAGTGGCCTCCACAATTCTTAAATGGAAGAAGTTTGGAAAAACTCCCCCTAGAGCTAGAGCTGTTTGGCCTCAATTTTAAGCATCATGTCTGGAGAAAACCAGGCCAAGCTCATCACCTGCACAATAGGCCCATTTCACAGAAGCCACTTTCACATATAATTGCAGGGTAAACACAGGTGTAATTGATGAAATATTAATTACAGTCGCGTTCTATGTAGTGAGTCACAGATATTCCAGTGAACAAGCATGCACAAAACCAGGGCCACGGCACACCTCACTGGAGCAGGGCCATACTTACTGTTATTAATTAAACAAGTGTTTACCCTGCAATGACATGTCTAAATGGCTGCTGTGAAAAGAGCTTATACCATCCCAATGATGAAGCATGGTGGAGGCAGCATGTGTTTTCAGACTGGGTGACTGGTCAGGGTGAGGGGACGCTGAACTGAGCAAAGTACACAGATATCTTTAATGAAAACCTGGTCCAGAGAATTTTTTTTTCTTTTAATAAACTTGCAAAAGAATCTAAAATTCTGTTTTTGCTTTGTAATTATTGGGTATTATGTGTAGATTGGTAAGGGGGAAAATGAATTTAAATTACTTTAGCATAAGGCTGCAACACAACAAAATGAATGAAAGAAGTGAAGGTGTCTGAATGCACTGTATATAGTTAAAACTTTGACACTCCCAAGTTTGAATTTTTTCCAAAAACATTTGGCCTTTACTGATGTACAGAGTCAATGTGTTCTCATACAACGGTTCATATGATATCTTAAGAAAAAGTTATTCATCCTTTTTCGTTCGTTTTCCTACAAATGTCCAGCAACACGTGCCAATTTCCGCTCGTTACATGCATACAGTCTTTCAAAATAAACCTCCATCTTCACAGGAAACAACTACTTAGTTAGGCTTAGGAAAAGATCGTGGTTTGAAGTGGCGTTACTTACGTAAATTACGTGACAAATCAACGCTGACTTCTGGTTTCACACAGGACACAAACGCCGGGCCCCTGAGTGAAATTCCGGTGTTTATTAATGATTCACCGCTCTTTATATTTCCTAGTTCACGATTACGTGAATTACACACTAATTGATTTCGTGGGATATACACAAATTACAGTGCATTACTTTTCGTAGGTATCGCTACGAACGGCGTATGAACACAGCCTTAAAGAGCAAGCCTTGCCCTTATGTGAAACAAATGGTAACTACTTGCCGACTGGGACCGAAAACAAGTCTTTCATGATTTGGAAAAACAGTAGCACCAATCTGATCTCATGGGAAGGCGTATAAATAGCACAACATTCATGCGTGTCATGACAACGTTTTTTAGGCTTTTTGTGTGTCATTTATACACCACAGACTTAACGTTGTGAAACGACTTTTCACGTGTCATTTAACGCCACGTCACGCCACGTCACTAGCTCTGAGCGTAGCATATTCACACAGATGTGTTTACATTGCAGTCAGTACAGACTACATGGTGTACAAACCACGCCAAAAGCAACAAAGGCGTTGTCATTGCACGCAAAATGACTTACAAATGGCCGTGTCATTCATACACCATTTGGTGAGACCTGGCTGGTAGCGCAGTACAACCAGTAATTCAGTTTTACAGTCAGAGATGTTAAAGGAGAAGTGCAATGGAACGGTTAATGGCTGCACTGCTGTTGGAGTGAGAATTGGTCCTGAACGGTCACCTTTACACCCCTCATACTCTGTGATTCTCTCTCCTTTACTGTAAACACCAATTAATGCTCAATGATGCTTTTTCTCAGGCTTACTTTCTGTTTTTCTCTCTCTGTCTCTCTGTGGTGGCGAGGTGCCCTACTTCAACGCTGGGAAGGGGGGGATCTTGTCATTTATTAAACAAACAGAAATATGTAGGCCATGGCCAGCGCCGCTTTGTCACTCAGTAACCCGCTAACAGTCCACCATTATCTTTTTTTAATAGGAGAGCCGACTGGCTGACTAAGCAAATTTCACCCTATTAATTTCAAAAATAATCACACTATAGTGCCAAGTGTTGGAACAATGACCTTAAGTTTGTCTTTTTTTATTTGTTGTTTCAGTGTGGTTTAACACTTTAATAATCCCTTCATTCAATCAAATGCAGTTTGTCCTCGTATTGATCTGTTTCTGTCATAACAATGTACTCATTATGTTCCTCAGGCACATCACAGGGGAGGAGTGGAGGTGGTATTGTAGGCATTGATGGTTTGTTATTGACACAAACTCATTTTCAAGACAACGTCTCTTTTTTTGTTTTTGTTTTGGGGGTCTGTGGAGGGGTGTGTGCAGTCTGTCCTCTTTCCTAGTGTCCTGTGGACAGTAGCTGCAGACAGAAACCTCCATGACACAGTGTGTCGTCAGCAACTTCTTCTTACATGTGTGGTGACGAATTCGGCCAATTATGTAACATGATCCATGGGGTCATTAAAAAATGCTAATGTAATGATAATATACTGTGATTCAAAGCTAATTTGATTTTATAGAGCTTCAACTTAATATTGATTCAGCTTAGATTAAAAAGGATAGATATTTTTACTTCAGAATGACAGTGTAGGGACAGTTACTTAAAAAAAATTTACTATTTCCTCAATTTTTATGCCTCTGCAACGGCAATTAGCATTATGTTTTCAGTTCATCTCAGGAGCGCCTGGAGGGAATTTCTTCAAATTTGGCACAAACGTCCATTTGGACTCAAGGATTAACTGGTTAGATTTTGGTGGTCAAAGGTCACAGTGACCTCACGTCCGTCCCATTCTCGTGAAAGCGATATCTCAGGAACGCCTGGAATGAATTTCATTACATCTGGCACAAACATCCACTTTTGGTGGTCAAAGGTCTCTGTGACCTCACAAAACATGCTTTTGGCCATAACTCAAGAATTCTAATTATGACGATTTCACAAAATGATGAAGTGATGCCATTGTGGACAGACATGGAAACTGCAACTTCACTGGTTGGCAGAAGCATACAACTGCAAGGCGATAATTCTAGTTATTTCATGAATCAAAGTCTCAGAAAATTGTGTCCACTTCAACACCAGCATCACTAAACATGAGCAGTGACCCACTGCGATACCCTTCGGCCAGTCCCCAGGGAGGACGAATCTTTTTTTTCATCTGGAGATCAGTTTTTCAACAGACTTGTCAAATGTTGGTTTGGATCTGTTGATGTGTATCAGCGCAAACATCTCTCTGACAAGGATACCAGTTGTTGAGAACAAGCTGAAGTTACGGTTACTAAGAGCCGAACCCCGAGTCTCTGAGAACTTTTCATTGGTTCATACTCGTGCCATATTGGTAATAAACCTTAGAAGTAAGTTTGACCAGCAAGAAAGCCTCCTTTCTCTTTCAGTAGTCATCCATATCTTATGGCAGCACATAATGTCTTGTTATATTTGGGGCAGTGGAAAATAACAGCAATGAACACAGTGATATCAAAACCATAAATCAAACTGCAGAACCCGGGGAACTAATAAGTTAAATATTAGTATTGATCAGCAGTCCTAGTAACCTCCACAGGTGTGTTCTGATCATTTTGTGCCATAAAACAGTAAATATGACTCTTTATTGCCCTTCAGACATTAATCAAAACAGTACTTTTCATTGATTTGTGCAGGTATGAATACAGGATGGAATCGCAGCACAGCTTCCTCCTTAAACAGTATACGTGTGTGTAATAAAGTGCATGGGTTAGTAACATTAGTGGGTCTCCAGCAGGCCTACATGATTGTGCAACTGACCCTTCACCCATCATATTTTGTTTTTCCCGCCTGAGCATAACTGCTGAATTAAATGCAGTTTATTTTAATCATTTGTAGTTGATATTCAGGAGGCTGTACAGTATGTATGTAAAGTCTTGCAATCGCTCATACTGGAGTTGCATCATGACATTCACCAGTCTGGGTCAACATTCATAGTGACCTGTTGCCTAGATGTGACTTCATAACTGACTCTGATGTTATGACACATGATGCAGCAAAACTGTGTTTCTGAATGTTTGCTTCCGTCCTGATGACTGAGGACTGTGACCCTCTGGCTCTGCCAAGGCCTGTAGGAGTTTGTGTTAGTGCAACAGGCTGTTCTCATAAACTGTTCGTAGCTATACTGTACCTATGTAAAGCAATGCACTGTAATTTGTTTATATTCCACAAAATCAATTTGTATGTAATCTATGTAATTGTCAACCAGAAAATATAAAGAGCAGCGAACACCACATAGGGAGGAGGTCGAGGTGGATGGGTGGGTCAAAAAACATCGGACTTTCACCGAGGAGGCCGGCATTCGTACCTCGTGTGAAACCAGAAGTCAATGTTGATTTATCTATCACATAACTTATGTACTGAAATTAGGTCATTTCCAGTGTTATTTTAAGCCAAACCACGATATTTTCCTTAACCTAAATAAGTAGTTTTGTTGCCTAAACCTAAGCAAGTTGTTTCCTGTGGAGACGGAAGTTTATTTTTAAAAGACTGTATGCATATAACGAGCGGATATTGACACGTGTTGTTGGACATTCATAGGAAAACAAACGAAAAAGGAGGAATACATTTTTCACAACATATCATACGAACCGTTGAATGAGAGCACGTTGAGTGCAACTGGGTGCATTTGGCCAAAAGTCCATCCAGAATCCATATAGCTCCATTCTTCCTCTCTCTCTCTCTCTTACTCCATCGCTGGCTCCCCCCCCGACACCACGTTTTCTTTAGTTTGGTTTGGTTTGGTTGCACTAATCTTTATTTTACACCATACAACACGGTGCATGTATTTTTTCACACATGCACTCACTAACTGTCTCTTTTTCAACACCATGAAGAAAGTAATCGCCTCTTTGAACAGATCTCTGCCACTGATGCCAAACGCCTGGAAAACATTTGAAGCAGCAGACCATAACTTGAGCTGATTATCCTTTTCCCCAAAATTCTCTTTATCCTCCTTCACTCCACCCAAACTTCCTTCCAGGCCACCACACCCTCTGTCTGTCCACAAGGTGAAAACCACTTAGTCAGGAAAAAACAACATTGTTGGGCTTAATACTACTACGTTTGTAAAGTGAAAATGAAACAGAGAGTTGTGAACACGAACGAACAGCTGATTGTAATAGCTGATTCCCTGCTTGTAAACAACATGAAGCACATGCCAAATATCCAGCACTAAACATAACCTGACCTGCAGTGCTGTCCCAGGCTCTCTAGTGGCAGGGGGTGGAATGAAAAGGCACCATCTCTGCATGCAGTATAAGGTGTAGGAGTTCAGTTGGGCCAGCTAAATTACATATGTTTGCACTGAAGTGACAAAGCATCATGACAGGACCAAAGGAGGAGGTCCGGTGACAGAGCGATAAAGTCCGAAGGAGGAGGTTGGGGTGGATTAATGGGACAACAAAACAGACTTATTTTTACACCACTACACTTCCACACGTCCACTCACTACTGCTTCACCATTTCATGCATTCAGTTAAAAGGGAAATGTGCATAATTATGTTGTATTTAATGTATCCTGTTGCCATTTCTTTACATAAAAAGGATTGTTTATTCTTCCTCTTCTTTCGTTATGGCCTCAGAGCAGGACCAAGATGGAAATAACCCAAAATGAAAATGTCTGACTTATATTAATTATAATAATGATAATTATAAAATTTATTTTCACAATTGTTTTTGTTTTACCTCTCAGGCACTCCTGTTATTGTCCTGTGCAACACACCTCATACCTGGTAATTAGTCAGGCACAACAAATCATACCAAACTATTTGTCAATCCGGTCTGACTCGGCGTTGGTCCCACGCTGGGAAGGTAGAGAGACAATGGAGGAGACTTAAGCATCAGCATTTGAATTTTCCTTCGAAGTGATGATTCAGTTCGGCCTTGAGAATCAAACAACACCAGTGATGCAGTGACTCATGACTTCCTGTGAAGGTAGCCTGATCCTTGTCATTTTGTCGTTACATTTTATTTAAACTGTATAGGAGCAGAGATAGTTGGCATAGATAGTAAGATGAGCCTGGATTGAACTGAAATAGCAAAGTGGTGCAAATTCTAAAATGTGTATAATGTTTACCTATAATTAGTTACCCCAGTGTTTTGGATGCCATGGATTTTGTATCTTGTAATGGTTGAAAGTGCAGCAGTCAACTTCACTGAGTTTTTAAACAACCTTATATATTAGCATCGGTGTGCCGCATCGCCCTGTCAGGGTTTATTTCACAACAATGACCAGCTCGCTGTGCATTATCCTGCTTATTTCATGGCTACTTATTACTTACTTAAGAAATCATTATTTTGACACAAAAATGGTCCCCCAGAGTCCGACATCAGAACTGCGGCCATAGTAATGTTCTGTTATAAAGAAATAACAGACCGCTAACGCTGTCTGTTCAACAAAGCCGTGTATTAATATTATATAAGACATTTAGAGTTGAGGTGCAGCCGAGTTAAGGTTGGTGCTGTTTTAATACCTTTTACAATGATAATGGGTGTAACAGGTAATTTCGTCATGCTACAGATACAAAACCTCCAAAAAGTATTTTGGTTTATTGTGACACTGAAATTGTGAACACAACTTATGTTGTTGTAAATTGACTGATCAAAGTTTTAGCTTGATTTTTGGTACAGAATATAGAGACAAATACTGGAAATTAATCATATTCCCGTAATTAAAATTCAGAGACACGCACATAAATCTGTTGGTCTGCAGACAATCATCAGCTACACAAATGGCCAATAGTTTTGACCTAAAAAGGTGGGCCATATTAAACTCCGCACACACTACTGATCCTCCCGTCGGTAAAGTTGCAATAAATTATTAAATCCTCCTGCAGGCTGCTATCCTCAGTTGACTCCTGACGCTGCTGTCTTCAATCAGGTGTGTGGGCCAAAATAAACGGGCTGACTGTGAGTCACGCGCAGAGAACGAAACTGACATTCATTATGCATGCACACTCTGCATGCACACTCTGCATGCGCACTTGCATCATACGTAGGTATCCATGCACAAAACCACCTGTATGATATATGACGAAACAAAAGACAGTTTATATCTAAGTTTAAGGTGATTTTTTTTTTTCATTCATTTTTTTTGGTTAGGCAGTTTCACGAATGCTTGTTTTCTTTTGGAAACGTGTAAGTAAAAAAAAAAAAAAACTCATATTTGTTCTCACTATCCTTTTCTCTCCCTCATGTTAGAGAACACACAAACACACACACACACACACACTCAGACCTACACACACACAAACACAAACACAGCCCTACAAGCTCTTGTTGTTTCTGCTCCAGATGTGAAGAAGCAGTCTTTGTGTGCAGGAGACTCTCAGCCTGTTGGCGGTCTGGAGGACTTTCAGAGCTTGACTCGACAGATTTACAGACTTTAACAACCTGGTCTGAAGGAGAAAAAAGACCTGGCAGAGAGAGAGAAGAGTTACACAAGCAACTTATTTAGCTTTGCCATTGCTTCCTCATCACACAGAAGGAATACAACCCAGTCTCGCATCAAAATGTGAGACTGGGTTGGAGAGTAATGAAAAAGTCTGCTCCGTTCCTCTACTTTTCCATCTCCTTCACATACATAATTTAGTCGTTTAGCTGCAGTAGGTTCCACTTTTACAGCAGTGAGTTTGGTATTATCAGTTTCCAAGATCAACGTTCTAACGTGTTTGGACCTATAGGCCTGGGCTCCACGGTGACAGTCCTTCATATGTTGTTGCAATTATAGTGGCATGCTATAGTTTCCACACTATCTATGCTACTAGCTAGCATTGACAGGTAAAAAAAGTACACATTTATCACATATACTTTGATTTGTAGGCTACTGTTTTGACTGCAACCTACATTTCAGAGCTTTGCAGTACTCTTTATTTTTTCCAGAGAAGAAGTCTATATATCGGGTTTCTGTGCTGTGTGTTCTTTTGTTGGGATGGCTCAATGCAGAGAGATATAATACCCAAATACACAATAACAAGTATAAAACAAGTAAACATAAACAAGTTTAATGATGTTTGGATATGTATTAGTTCTAAATGTAAGAAAAAATGTCTATAAAATGGCATCAGCTAAAACAACCATCACAACTGGTTGTATACTCCCGCTTTGTCACGCAGCTTTGTCACTTTATTTTTCCGCATCAAAACCACAATAGTTAGGTTTAGGAAAGAACTACATGGTTGGGCTTAAAACTACTACGTTTATAAAGTGAAAATGACACTGAACGTTGTGAACACAGAACAGCTGATTGTAACTTAACACACAGGACTTGAACAGCGGTCTCCTGGATGAAAGCCTTGTGTTTGTTGGACCCATCCAGCTCCCCTCCAGCCCGCTCAGTGTGTATCTTTTCGCTCTTTAAACTACATCACCACAATCCCGGCGCACTTCATCTGAGCGTTTACTGTTACCCCGAATGGATTTACATTATAGTTAATGGAAAGCCCGGTGCGTTTCATACCAGCGCTAAGGGGTGCCTTGTGCAGCGGTAGCGAACGCCAATGGCCGTGACGCTCTGGGAATGAGAGCGGCCTGGTTAAAACTATATTCCGCTCCATTAAGATGGGTTGCTCTTGGTCAGCGGTGCAAATTTACACTGGAGCTGAACTTCCTTTCCACTATCTGACATCATCAGAAACTCTGAAATCTTTATCTGTTTGCTCTGAAAGAACAGTGCTCTCTCGCTGTTATGTGCTATGGAGCGATCCAGCAAGGTTCCCTCTAAATAGGACCTCGTTGTAGACTCTAAAATTTAGGCCACAGGCTGTCACTTAGTTTCCTCATACCACTGTCTCAAGTAATAATTTATTGATGTGACGCATGAAACGGCTTTAAAAAGCCACATTATAACCCGAGAAAGCCTGTCAGGTAGCATCAAAGCCTCAGCGAGCTCATAGTTCATGCTAAAATTGGCTCCAGTGCTCAGTCCTTTGCCCAGGCTCTCCTGATAACTCTCTTGTCTCTTTTTCAACACCATGAAGAAAATAGTACTCAACCTCTTTCAACAGATCTCTGCCACTGATGCCAAACACCTATCTTTAGTGTGTCCATCTGATGCCAGGGAAAAGTCATCTCAGTCAAGACATGGCAGATGCTTAATGTTGTTTACAATCCTCTGATTGATCATATGCCAAATATCCAGCACTTAACCTAACCTGACCTGCAGTGCTGTCCAAGGCTCTCTAGTGGCTGGCGGTGTAATGGAAAAGCACTACCTCTGAATGCAGTATAAGTTTTAGCTGGGAGAATATTTTGGCCGTAGACTTGGAGACTGTCCTCCTTAGAAAAATGACAGAATGAGTCATTTCAGCAAAATTAAATGTTTGTATTGAGGTGACAACGCAATTTGGCAGCCGTAGTAATCATGACGGGTGCAAAGGAGGAAGTTGGGTAACAAAGAGCGACAAAGTCCGAAGGAGGTTGGGGTGGATTAATGGGAAAACAAAATGTTGATGATGTTTCCATCAGCGTTGGTTTCTTTTAACCATGACTGCAATCATTCCAAACCTTAAAGGCGTAAGGTGTAATGCCTGGTCACATGCTCCAAACACTCCAACAACAAATCCTCCCACCCTCCTCCTCTCATATTAAACCTTGCAATGTCCTCAAAAATGTATAGCAAACTTTCCAAGCTTCCAATCTCGCCTCACCTCATAACAGTAATGAAATAAATAAGCACACATACCTCTACTGACGTCCGATTACCGGGCATCTGGGGGTCATGACATCCCTTCCAACATTCTATGCTGTTTTTTCAGCATTTCTTGTTTTAATTTTAAATGCATTACAGTGGAAAAACTACTGTATCACAATACAATGTGACAATTTACAACATGAGATTTGGCTTCACCAAACTGCACCATCCAAAACATTATGATTTCTTTCAATATGAACAATATGATTTTCTGGAGAAGCCGATTCTTCATGTGCTGTTTGTTTGTTATCGTACTACACTGTGAATGGATCTGATGTTTCAGAGCGATGAGTCCAATGATAATGAGTGACTGGCTGAGAGCATATTCATTAATCGCCAATCTCTCCGATCTACTGTATATTCAACTTCGGCCAGCCCTTTTGCACTTTGCGCTGCTGCACCTGCACAAAGAAAGATTAGCAAGTGGAGACGCCCGGTCGCAAAATGGTAAATGGTGTATGAATGACATTGAAATTGCAAGTAATTTTACGTGCAATAAGAACGTCGTTCTTGCTTTTAGCATGTCATTTGTACACCATATAGTTTGTACTGACTGCAATGCGCAGGACTTTCAACCAGGAGACTGGTGTTCGTGTCCCAAAGTGTTGTTGAGTTATTAGTTACAAGTTACGTTAGTGACGTTGTTTTTAGTGACTTTTGTGACGTGTTTTCCGTACTTGTGCTACGTTGTTAACATCCCTATTTTAATTAGTTTCTGTACTTATTTTAAGCCCAACCATGATGTTTTTTCCTAAACCTAAATTAGTGGTTTTGTTGCCTAATTCTAACTGCTGTTACTGTAGTTTTGTTGTGTGGCGTAAAATGATTTTCTTCTTCTTCTTTGAATGTCCTTGTAATGTCGTGCTATTTATACCATGAGATCGGGTTGATTCATATGTCAATGCATGTGGCTAACATAACAAATACGTAACTAGTCTTGGACTTGACTCAAATCCGATTGGTTATGAATAATTAAATATTAAAAATGCAGCGATAAATATCAAAGTCCTAAACTGGTCCAGCACATAAGTCAGGATTAATTGTCTGCATGTTTACCAGACATCATAGGTTACAACGGAAAGTCGATCAGATGAAATGACCCCGTTGATAAGCAGCTCACATTCTGTGCCTGGTGTATATTTACTGGATCAGTCACTCGGTTCAGGTCAAACAGAGACTTGGTGTTCCTTCATGTTCCTCATTGATATGCTGCTAACGTGTGTTTATTTTTTCCTCCATCAGCTGATAAAATGGAAGCTGTCTCTTATGTTCTAAGTAAAGACACACACTTTTGTAATTCTATACTTGTGAGGACCATCATATACTATATCTACATAGTAGAAACCAATCCTGAAACCAAGGGCCGGTTGCACAAAGCACCTTAGGTTTTCTCGTTAAGTATGACACCCAAGGCTTAGTTTATTCTTAGCTGAGGGACTTATTTAAGGGTGTTGAACAGAATCCCTTAAATTGTTTCCTTAGTTTACAAAAAACGTTAAGGCATTTACAGCATTGAAAGAGATTTTGGAAACCTCACCTCACCTTCATCGTCTCACAAAGTTGGCCTATAGTTGAAAAAAAAATGCCAGAATAAAAGACAAGACAAGAAAACAAAATTGGTCAGAGGAGGAAAAGATTATACTTCTGGAATACAATAAAAAAAAACACCACCGCAAATAACAGCAAACGGAAAACAATGAATGTGGGAGGAAATTGCAATGAAAATTAATTCAAGAAGTCTGGTGAAGAAGTCCACCCCCCCCACCCCCACCCCATCCCATCCCATTCCATTATTTTTTCGGCTTTTTAGTATAAGTGACATGCACTTGATGTGTTTTGGTTTTGTCTGTTTGCTTGTTTCCCTCCTACCTCATGTCCTCTCTCTCTTTACTCACCTGGACATAATCTGCAATCAGCACACCTGCCAGTCTCCTGCAATCAGCACACCTGACCATTAATCAATCAAGCTCCTCTTCACTTCATAAACCCTGATTCAGTGACCAGTCTCCTCCGGATCGTTGCCACATGATTTGTCAATGTGCCACTGCTAGTGATCTCCCTAGTTTTGTTTCTGTTTGTTTACACCCCTCAACTAACTGCTGCTCTCCACCCTCCAAAAAAGACCTACCTGCCACTTCAGCTCATCCTTCCCGACTGCCAGCTCTCTTCCCCGGGACCCCCCTTTCCCCTCACTACCCCCACCACCAGCCTGCAATATCAAAAACTCCTGTAATAAAATACTTACCTTTTCACCTACCTGTTGTCTGGTGTCTTGGGTCCAGCCACAGAAACCCTAATAAAAGCTAGATTTTATGGATTCTTATGAATGCATGCACATAAAAAATATTCAGACAGTGGATTTCCGGCACTGGAAATATATGTTTGACCAGTGAAATCCAGTCATGTACTCCATGTCATAGCTAGCTTGCTGCCAAAATGGGGGAAAGTCTTTTCAATTGGGTTTCTCAACATCCAATATTGTACAACAAACACCGTGACAACTACCTCAACAACCAAATAAAGGACAATGTATGGCTTGATGGACCCAAAACAGGATGGACCCAGAATCTTATTGAGACAAATAATTATATTAAGTATGAGTATTTTATTTCAATGCCAAATTATTCAATTTGTTTCTGAGGTTGTTTTATTTAGTTGTTTTTTTGTCTTCTTCTCCATTCAGTCTCTCTGTCATATTGAACTTTTTTCAGAGCAGGAGGACGTTCTGCTGTAAAGTCCATAAAGACGCTCCATGGCTTTAAAACTTGCATCACTTCCCTTCACCAGAAGTCACATTGTCACTTCAGAGAAAAAACATTGCACATTATCTCAATTTCCTGAGAAGTTTTGTAATTATGCCATACTGAAACCTATGAGTTGATTTTGAGACTGTTTGAGGGGTTTTCATTGAATTTCATTAGTTTCCTTGGTATTTAACACTTTTGTTTTCGTTATCACTGTGTTTTCTATAAAAAAAAAATATTTTAAGTTCAAATGTAGCAGGTTGGATGGTACTTAACTGATTAAAAGCCGTACCTCAGTGCGATGTGACAATACGTAATGCGGATAAAATCTGCGCGCTAATTTTCGGTTCCGTTTCCCGTGCGAATTATCCGTGCTGCCGTGCTCCATTTTTGTCAATGAGGCCAGATGAGTTTCGTCCTAAATACCACTCCACACAACAAAAACCTATCCAGACAGAGAATGTCTAAGGGGCTAATGCTAAATACACAATTCATAAACTAATCAGACCCCAAATTTGAGAACGCTAGCTGTTGTGGTGTTGAGGAAGTGCATATCAGCTACATTACCATCTTCATCATATCCCAGCTGCTGGACAATCTCAAGCCATATACTGTCCTTTATTTGGTTGTTGAGGTAGTAATGTTTGTCGTACATTATTGGGTGTTGAGCTGGGGACGGTCCATTGTTATTCAAAACACCAATAGTGCGAAAAATGTCCCATTGGACCGAAAAAAAGCCCATTTGTCTGTTACTCCAAAAACAAATGCACATTGTTCCAAGGTCCGAAAATACACACTCACCATGCAACAAACAGAAGCACATGGCTGATTATTATGCAGAATAACAGCGATAAGTTGGAACAAAGGATTCTGGTCAAACATATATTTCCACAGGCGGAAATGCGCTGAAATCGAGGTCTGTCCAAATATTTTACCTCCCGCACGAATGTTCTGCAAGGGTGTGCAAGCATTCATGAGAACCCACAAAATCAGTTTTTATAAATTTAAGCATATAAAATAACTAAAAAAGTAAGTAAAAGTAAGTATACAACTTTTATTTTTCCCTTTAATTTCTTCACCCAGTTAAGATCACTTTGTCCTTCACTTACTACTTAAAACCAGACAGCAGGTTCAAGTTTAGTGTGTATCCGTCTATATGTCTTAACATTCCTTGTTGGAAATGCAGACATGTGAGCATTCCCTTTAGAAGTGACGTCTATATCTGACAGTCGATATATCATTTTGAGTCTCTTCACATGTTAACCTCAACCTTTTACAGACAACTCCTGAGACATGCTGGGAGCTAAAATAAACCCCTGTACCCGCAGAATCCCATCGCATCACATGTATAGGGTCTCCCATTACTGTCAAGAACTATACACATGTTTTCTATGGTTTAGCTCATTTACAATCTTTACATTACTGCTACTATTCTCCAATTTCTCATATTGAGAAAGGGGCATGTTAGCTATAATAATGAATTACTAGAGGTGGTCATATGTTGGGGGGGTAATAAATGTAAGTGTATTACAACATTTATGGAGGTTAACAACAGAGAAGGACTTTGGTGATTAGACCCCATCGACATGATCTATCTTCAGTGTCGGCCCATGAATATTTTGAGATAGGTAGAATAATCCCTGAGTGTAGGCGAGTAGATGGAAGAAACCTCTCAGTTGAATCTCCCGCATCATCCCAAGGGACAAGTTTATTTTAATTTATAAATACAAATAATTAAAAAAAAAATCCTGATCAGTCTGGATATACATGCGATGCTGAACTTAATGTAGCAGTAGCAGCAAGAATAGCATTTCAGAGTTACACAAGAACATTTCTTTCTTGGACGTGGCCTGACCCCATTAATGTAACATGATCAGACAATAAAAGTAGTGCAGTCTTTCAATATTTCATCAGTTGTCAGTGTTAGGCGTGACTGTTGACACCATTTGTGGTTTACTGAGCAAACAGGAAAGACAGCGTGACCACTCACGCCCAATTAAATGTAGGTAATGATGCAACAGGTAAAACTCAAACTCAAGCCAAGAGCTCTGGCTGATGTTTTACCCTGCAGGTCACCATCCTACTCAATTTGTTTGTCTCTTCTCTGCACTTTTGCAACAGTCAACAAGGGAGGGACTGTACTTAACTTCAAAGTTCACACTGTTTTTTTTCTTTGTTTGCATGTCGAGTTCCATCCCGTTCTCATTCCCAGGGCGTCAAATAGCGATGCTTTCTCACGGCCGTCGGCGTTTGATACCGCCTCAAAAGGCACTTTCGCAGATGCACTGGGCTTTCCATTAACTACAATGCAAATCCATCCGCGGCAACAGTAAACGCACAGGGAAAGTGCTGAGGTGACGTAGTTTAAAGAGCGTAAGAGACACACAACGGGCCGGAGGGTAGGTGGATGGGTTCAACAAACACAAGGCTTTCGTCCAGGAGACCCCTTTTCACTTTACAATCATCTGTTCGTTCATGTCCTGTGTTCACAACGTTCAAGAATATTTTCACTGTACAAACATAGTAGTTTTAAGCCCAACAATGTTGTTTTTTCCTAAAACTAAATAAGTGGTTTTGTTGCCTAATCTTAAGCAAGTATTTTTGTTTAATTCACAACATTAAGCATGTGTTTACTGCGACGGAAAAAAGTGACACCGAGGGGTCGTTAAGCACGAGTTTACTGTGATGCAAAAAGTGACTCCCAGGGGTCTGAAAAAGCGTTAGTATGTGACGAGTTAGGGTGAGAAAGTGTTTGTATTGTTTTTTTTGTTTGCATGTGGAGTTCCACCAATGCAGAAACGCTGTGTGTGTTTATCGGTTTTGTGATTACAAAGCAAATTGTGTACCTGCTCTTTCTCTCTTTTCTCTTGATGCCTTGCAACACTGTTGTCACCACCCATTTAACCGCCAGTTTAACATTGCATCACCCAAATAAATGTGCAATTGTCACTGTACAAAAGATAGGCAGGAAATGACACAATCAAATCAGGTGAGAACTTGATACAAACCGAAAGATTTGGCAGCAGTGCAGCGTGCGCACAAACCATAAGAGAACCAGAGTCTTTTAATGTGTGTGCAAACGGAGAAATATTTGGGCAGTTTGAGGTGCCCAGCCCAGTGTCTTCACCATCAGTTAAAACCCAACAGTTTTACTCATTCTACAAGGTTGCTTCAGCTTTATTTTCGTTGGATAATCAAGTGCTGTTTGAATGTAATTTTGGATTTGACAGTATTTTTTGTTTGGAAAGTCATCGTACCATAAATCAAGTAAACTTTCAGCAGTTTTATCTGTCCTCTGTCCCGGGCTCTTGTTTTTGGAGTCATACTGCACTTCAAACTGTTAAAGGAAGATACTAAACGCACAACGCCTCCTTCAGAAATACTGCAAATGTATTTCCTCTAAAATGATCTATCAAGGACTGTGTCTTTATTTTACTTATTTTTTTCATTTTAAGTTTCTCTCTTTTATCTCTTTTCTTTGTGTTTTTGTTCTTCTCTGTACTGTAAAACACTGTGCTTAATTGCGATATAAAAAAAAACTGTCTTGAACCTGTAGAACCAGCTACATGTATACTCTTTTTAAAAAAGATTAATTAATTATAATAATATCTGAGTTATCTGAAACAATCAGTGTGGCATACTGTACTGCATTGCGCAAGAACACCTTAATTGCAACATGCATTAAGAAGTGTAATTTTAAAAAGAGTTGATACTGAATTTCTGGTATGTTGTCAAATTTCTGTCAGTTTTATCCCTGATGTTTATTTGAAATCCTCATCGTATATTTGGAGCAGACGTATTCACATGTTGGACTCCATTCTTGCATGTCATGTTTCCACCGTACGTGCATATGGTTTTAAGGTCTGAGGACACCATACCAAACCCAAAGTCAATATCTTTGGAATTACTGGAATTAAGTATTCAGTCATTTATCGTGATGAAATCACTGAATCAGTATTGACTGTGCCCTGACTTCAAATAGTGAAGGAGGATTTATCTTCTTCCAGTCAGCCGGTGACTGTGAGCTGAGTAAATTGGAGTCACACCCTGGGAATGTGTGCGTGTGTGTTTCTGTGTTGCGCAACTATGGATGCACTGAATTTCTACATACGCAGCTGAATCTGTGCTGAGGGGACAGTAATCACTTCAGTAGAATCTGTTGCATTAGTCAAAATCAATCAACATTTTGATGCTGCATCATCTTCTGTAATGTGACATTAGTATTTACAGTGGATGTTGGTGCAGATTGTAACAGATAGTCAGATGATAACAGAAACCTTTCAAATGTGACGGAGAAATAGGACGAGTTTATTTTATTTTATCATGGAGTTTTTTCTAAATCAGACTTAGCATCAGAGTGAATAAAAAAATGGACACATCCCAGAGTAAAACATGGAGTAGAAAATAAAACTCTGATTGAAGTTACTTGGATATTAAGAACAAAGCTAGATATTAAGCAGTACATTTATAGCAAAACTTAGTTAACTTGGATAACTTCTTCACCAACCTGCAAACAGGAGAAATAAATGAGACAGGACAACTTCACTTCTGTTCATTTAGCCTCACTCACCAACGACATACCACCGTAAAGATTGTGTTATGAAGTGCTAACAAAACCGAAGACAGAGCCTCTCAACTCAAGTCAAGTCAAGTCAATATTATTTATATAGACCAATATCATAAATTTGCCTCAAGGGGTTTTTATAATCTGTACAGTATACAATATCCTCTGTGCTTCGACCCTTGATTCAGATAAGGACCCCCCCCAAAAAAAAAAATATATATATATATATTTAACGGGACAACAAAGGAGGGATAGACCCAACAGAATAAAATTACAGTATAGGCAGGATGACTGAAATTATAGATATATTAAGGATTGATGATGAGGGATGATGGATCAAGTGTCTTCCAGGTGTCTCCAAACACGTAGAACCAGAGACACACAACCTCCACCATCTTCGAAACCTGGAAAGAGGAGAGGCTACACAAACACGGGCAAAAGTCAAAACTGGATGGAGCATTTTGTTATGTTTGCCATAAAATTCTTATTGAATGTATTGTTCCATGAGGTATGCCACCTTAAATCAATGAATTGAAATAAAATAATAACTCAGTCAGGCTCATACATAATAATAATATTATTAAATGTTTATTTATAGCACAAATTGAGATTGCAGCATTTCTCGATCAAAGCGACCCCAGACTTATTCAAAGATTTCGGGGCTCCGGATCTCAACCCGGGTCCTGGCAGTGATGTGTGCAGTGGTGTAGTGAGTACTACACGAAACCCACATCATGACTGACAGGGTTTAGTTTGGCACTTTCAACCTTACCGTTGGTGGTTTCAGAGCAAACACTGTGGGAACTCTGCTTACAAACAACAATGGCATTTTTATTGTGTCACATCAGCAAATGCCATATCAAAACTGTTGTGATGCTGCAACGACGCCAACGTGGGTGGTGGCGGCCGCACCCCAAAAGCACGTTTAAAATGTCAGTCTCACTGAGTCAGTCGATAAATGCATGCAATGATGGCGTAATCAGAAAACAGATGACACATACATCCAAACCCTTCATTTTACCTTTCACTTTTATCATACAAGAAAACTGCATACAGTGACTTGTTTTTCCATTATAAAACATAAAATTATATGAACTAAATGCACATCCCCATCAACTGATTAGATTCATCTTTAACAGCCTAAAAATACCATAAAACTACAGATAACATAACCAACCTCTAGTCTTGTGTGTTTGTATGAACCATTTCTGCTTCCTGTTCTGTACATCAAATTACATTTATTGTACTTCCCTTAGTAAATAAGGATGAAATACATTAACAACGTATCAGCTTTATAAAGATCTTATTGCTAGACCCCTCTGTTCTTTCTCCAGCATAAAACAAACAACAAGTGAATGTACGTATGTGTCTGAGGTCCTATGAAGCCATGTTGTTGGGTGTTAGATAGTGTTCACAGTACAGCCCTCTGACACTGGCTGCATGATTACAGGGTTGAGTCTCAGCCAATCAGCTTCCTCCTGCAGTGTAAACAGATGTAACTTAAGGGCACGCTTTGTCCTAAAATGTTGTACTCTAACATCTATTTATAATAATATATAGGGTAAGTGACTAGACCAGGATCTTAAATGTTATATGTATATAGTATAGTTATATGTGTTTGCTTTTTTTATTATTTTGTGTTGAGCAGAGTTTAACTCAATTTCTGTTGAGCAACTAATGTTTGCTCAGAATGTCCCCTTAGAATAAACTAAAGGAGCATGTGGAGACTGCAGGGTTCTGTAGATAAATAATAACATCGTCAGCGTAGAGACTTATCTTACAAACCTGTCCTGTTACCTCTAGGTCTTCTATTCTGACTTCTGATCTAATCAATTTAGTCAAAAGTTCAATGCCTGCTTCAAATTTTTAGATGACATGTTTCCCAATCACCCAAACACTAGCATTTGCATCTGCAAGCTACCTCTGTAGGATGAAGCTTAATAATTATACATTAACCTTTTTTAAATGATTTCCACTACTTTAGATGACAACGTAGCTTAAAAGAAGAGGTTTTCATTCTCATTTAAAAGGCGTATTGGTCTGAAAGATTAACTTTTTGTTGGATTTCCACCTTCTTTATATATGACTGGTGTAAACCATAAGGGTTCCCAAATATAGTGTTCAGTGGCCAGTTAAAAGCTTTATGCACGAGTGGTTACCAGAACTCTTGAAAATGTTTAAATTCTTTAATGCAGTTTTTTTCATGTCACATTTTTGATAAGGAGAGTTGTTTTCTCATGAATCTGATTAAGTTATATTAATACTTTAATACATGCACTAGATTTGTAGGTTTTTAACCAGAGGTTGACCTCCTGTTCCCTCTCACTCTGTTCTCTGATCACAGCAGCACATTCAGGATCATGTGAGGACTTGGCTGCAGTTCTGCACTCTGGACGTCCAGAGGTCTCTGGGATTTATCTTTCTGTTCCCAGCTCTGTTCCCAGTACCTCTCTCCTTCCAAACTTTTCTTTTCTCTCACCTCTTTATCCAAAATGTCCCCTACTTACTTTCATTGTCTTTTACCTTTTTCACCATTTCCATCCTCTCTCTCACCCATTTCTGAATTATTTTTCCGATCTCTGCACCCTTTTGAATCTTCTCTCACCTCTCTAACACTCTCATCTTCCCTCTAGCTTTTTGCTACCCACTCACCCTCCCTCACACTTGTCTGATCTTATTTACCCTCACCCTCTCTGCAGGGTTATATAGCGTATTCGGCCTTTACCCCACATAGCCTTTATTCCAGCTCACGTGTTTTGTCACAGCCTCCATCCATATCTCACATCCACCTGTTTGAGCTGTCTGAACTGTTTGTACTCAAATGTGTCACCTCTTGACAGTTATGCAGTACATATTGCATATTTGGCCATGAATATGTAATGGAACATTTAGAATATGATTTACCATATTTTTTTTTGTAAGACAAAATGCAGCTTGTGAACAAAATGCAACTTTTCAACAGTATTTTTTTGCGGAATAAATGCACAAAATGTCCACAAATTTGCAGCTCTGATAAATAGTGTCATACTTGAGACTGTTTCACCTCCTCAAATCAAGAAAAGATCTCCACAACAGTGATAACCATCCTAACAAAGAAACCAAAGCTAATTCTGGGAGCCGATTTCTGTCTTTACTTTGGGCAGACTTTTGAAATGATTTATAGTAATATGTAAGATGATTTGGAAAGCTTTAGGAGACTTGCTCTGTTTGCCCAACCCAGTCTCACGGGAAGGCGTATAAATAGTATGACATTACACGGACATTACGCGTGTCATGAGTACAGATTTTAGCCTTTTCGTATGTCATTTGTACTACTTGTATTAAAATAAGTAAGTAAAACTATAAAACACGTACGGAAACAACATAACACAATTACAGAAAACACGTCACAAACAAACGTAATGTGACACACGTCATTAACGTAACTTACAAAACGAAACACCAGCGGTCTCGAACACCGGTCACCTGGTCAAAAGTCCGGTGTTTGTTGGCCTTATTTTACAGTTTACTGTCTCATATCATTATGATGTTGAACTACATCTTGCCAAAGACCTGAAAAATACAATAATGCCAACCAGATTAAAATGTATAGATGGTGAAAGGAAACAATAATAATAAGAATAATTAAGATATTAAATGGATTAAACTTATTTTCTTGGCTGAAACTGATTGAAATAGTTGTGTTTTTCCCAACATATCCTCACACAATGGTTCGTATGATATGTTACGAAAAGTTATTCCTCATTTTTTGTGTGTTTTCCTACGATTATGCAGCACCACGTTTATACTTCCTGGTTCACAATTAGGCGGATTACATACAAATTACTTTGTGGGATATATATATGAATTACAGTGCATTATTTTCCGTAGCTATGAACGGTGTATGAGAACAGCCTGGTTTCTGTTGTCACTCAGTTTCCCTCACTGCTCCGTGCTATGTGTGGCTTCCTGTTACAGTTCGTCCTGGATTTATGTGTCAGCACCGTGTTGTGTGACTTTCAACACTATTTAATCAGGTCACCCTCATTCTGCACCTGCTGTGCTTGGTGAATAGAAACCACAATGAAGTGAATGCCCTCCATATTCACCTATTTAACAATTAGTTAAATCCTTCTGATTGCAATATGTTGGAATATTTGCAGATGCTGAACATCACTGACAGCAGCAACAGGTACAAGGTTGAAAATCATCTAAAAAAAAAGATAAATCTGAACACGTCACAGAAATAAACTTTTTATCAGTCTCCACATCTAACTCCTGGCGAGAGAGCAAACTTAAAAGTGCATCATTAGACGGTTAAATGAACAGTGCTCCCAGCAGCCGTTTTTGATGTATCGTGAATACGTTTCCAATGACAGTTTGCGGAAGTCCGCATAGGGAGGAGGTCAGGGTGGATAGGTCAAACAAACACAGGACTCCCGTGAGAAACCAAAAGTCAACTGCTGCCTGTCAGACTGGGCCAATCTAATACTTTAAATACTGAGGGGGATACCAGTAGCCCCTCTCAATTTGGACTGATCCTCATTTTTGTTGAAATCTGATTGGCTCAGTCATTTCCATCGTGAACTTGAGGAACTGTGACTAGTGTTCCAGCTCACCTAGGCTTGTCTGGCCAGTCTTGTTTTGATTCAGTGCAGTGGTGACTGAGGAGGCAGATGTCAGCAAGACATAAAGTGTCTTGAAGGTCTTCAGCATCATCAGACTCTCTCTATAACACAACAAGGGCATAGGTTTGGTAGGGACACCAGTGGGGCTTGGAGCAATGCCGGATGCTTTTGTTTGTTGCACTTGCATGACTGATCTAAAATTTGGACGTTTGTCTGCAGAAAGAGCAGTTTCAGAGTAGCTGGTAGCTGCAGGCAATAAGGAGACACACATAAGCACTGTTAAATATTTAAGTTTAGTCAGGTTTATCACACAATCAAACACAAGTTACTATCAGGCTTCTAAACAAACCTACGCCCTTGTACCAGAAAAACTGTATTAGTGTTAAAATTACTGCCAAAGACCTCTCCATCTCAAAGTCCTGGGCTGTATTTCACTCCCAGTTCGCCCCTGTGTAGGAGACAGGGTTGCATTAGTTCAGTACAAAGTCAAAGCGACCTCTGAATCTCCCCATTCCTTTACTGTGACCCATTTGGTATTTGACCTTTGAACCTCTGTGATTGTTTTCTGCTCCAAATAAATAGCAGAAAAATGCTGTGTGATGAGATGAATGACAGTAGCCCCAGAGACAATAAGCATGTAGCCACACTCGTGTGTGTGTGTGTTTCTATGTTTGCCAAGTGGAAGTAAAGATGAAGGGTGACAACTGCTCACCCCTCATGTATGTCCGTGTGCTTGTTTGTTTGCATTCATGAGAGCACGCAGTCTATTAATGTGTGTGTTTACGTGTGTGGATGCAACAGTTTATAGCTTGTTAGGGGAGGGAGTTTGTGTGTGTGTGGGCGGTTTGATGAGGCTTCTACTCTCTTTGTTTCGTTGTCTATTCAGAAAGAGTCACATGGATTGTGATTCTTTTCTCCTCGTTACATTTCTCTGACAGCAGACATAACAAGGCCCCATTAACATTCCCTTTCAGACAAAAAAAAAACGATAGCGCTGCCCTTCCTGCAAGTGCATCACTGGTGCTAATGGATGCTTTTTATCTCTGGCGGCACGTAGTTTGAGGCTATTTAATGATTTTACTTTCCATCCATTTCAGCCTTTATTCAAGTTCAGTTTCCAGAGCAGGTTGCAGACCTGGGTTCTGTCTTGTGAGCCTTTTACATGCAGTAAAGGCATGTTGAACACATTTTTTATGCTCTTTTATGTTATTGTAATGAACCCAAAGAAAAGTTAAAAATGTTATCAATCAACCACGGTAATTTTCTCTCAGGGGTCCCCTGGACAAAATCAGATAATTTAAGGGTCCCTAATTCTTACTGTGAACCCCTGCTGTACACGATACTCTATGGTAAATGATGAGTTTGTTGACACACAGAGCTCAGTCTAGATTTGAACAAGGTCTAGTTGAGGTCAGGGCTCTGAAAGGCTCTTTAGTTCTGCATCACGTCTCTCTCTCACTCTCCTCAGCTCTCCAACTCTTCTCAGCCTTCACCACTCTCCTATTACCTTCCTCTCCCCTCCTCCTCCTCTCCAGCTGATCACGCTCTCACAGCGTGGACCCAGCGTGGCACCACTAGCGTGGCATCGCGTTACAGCTGCACACTCCTGCGGCAAACCTCCGTCAGCCTCCTCCGCTCTACAGGAATAGCTGCCCTTCTTTCTTAAACGTCAAACATAAATGGTCTGTCTTTATGGGAGGATCTTTTATTAGATCCTGAAAATGTTTGCCATTTAGACATAGACATGGACACTTGGCTTATTGCTTAATGAAATAGGTGCAATACATTGACAGGAAGGAGTCAGTGCAGAGAAACATCAACTTTTGCATTTCACAGCTCAGAAACAGACCTGACCAACACGATTTTATAGATTACATGAAATGAGCACAAACTCTGAAATACAGAATACATATGTAAAAAGAAAATGTATGTGCATTTACAATAACTGGTGATTTGAGACATCTCTTAGACTAGTTTGTCTACAAGGTCTAAAAACAGTGGTATAGTGGAGGGTATACCCACCTCTTTTTCTGGCGGTTTACAGTATACCCACCTATCAGCCTAAAAGCAAGTGAAATATATAGGAGAGTATACCCACTTCCTCCACAGTAACCTACCCATCTACCTAGTAATACACCCACCTCATCAACGACCACTATACCACTGTCTACAAAGTGTCTCAGACTTGAAATACTAACCAATAAAACTGCACTGAAGTCCAGAATTGGATTTAATATACTTGGTTGCTTACCTTTAAATTGACTGGGAGCATTGTTCACTCTCAGGAACTGTAGTCTCTTATCAGTTTTACCTTGTACCTGCAGCTCGTGTAGGAGCAAAGTGATGGTCGTATAGACAGAGATTACTCATTGACCTTCCAAAGTGGGTGTTTAAGCCCAGCAGCCTGTATGAATAAGTTGACCTACAACAGATAAGACTTAAAAAGACTCTTAGAACTCTGAACTCTACTTATAGTTATGATTTACAGAAGTCTTTGTAGCTGGAAAACTATCTTCATCTCAAAATCTCCACCCATTTTCTATCAGAGCTTCATTATCTCCTAAGCTTTGCTTATCGGCGACCTGTCGACAGTCTCTTTAGCTCTTATCATCTCTAACTGCTGACTTTAGCCACTTTGTGACTAAAAATAGCACAAGACTAATTGCACGTTTTCACCAAGCAGTCCAGTTCAGTTGAGTTCATTACACATTAGTTATTTTTGCATTTCTATAAGCAAAAAATTGTGGATGGTACCAATAGAACCGCTCCATTCTTTGTACCACCTTGGTTGGTAGGTTCCAAGCGAGCTGAGCCGATACTAGAAGGTGTAGTTAAGTTAACACTGCAGACCAATGATACAATCTGCACAAACCGTATAAATGTATAAGCTACCGTCAATAGCGACTGCAATTTTTAATTCACTCGACCCATTTTTTTTTATTAAATGCCAGCTCTCAAAACTACACCGTACACTACGTCGGATGCACCAACACACAAATGTCGTTGAAATGATTCAGTGAGTGTCCCGTTGAAGATGATGTCACGGCAGTTTCATGTGCCGTCGCTACCGCGATCAGCTGAGAATCCCACCTACAATGAGGCGTACTGTGGGAAACACGGCTTAAGAGTCTACAGCCTGCTAGTGGCTCTGTGAGGCTGCTGAACTAAATGCTAACACCAGCATGCTAACTTGCCCACAATGACAATGCTAACAGGCGTAATGTTTACCATGTTCACCATCTTAGTTTGCAGCTAAGGTGGATGGGAATAGCATTAGTTTTGCAGGTATTTAGCCATAAACGAATGTATTGGACAAGTTGAAAATGACTTGATGGTGCCAGAGGAAAAGTGAGGAGATCACTATTGTTATTCAGACTCTTTGAGCACCATGGATATCTGTATAAAATGTCATGGCAATCCATCCAATAGTTGCTGAAATGATGGTCCAGAAATCAGAAGATCACCTGGTATCCAGACTCATCCTCTAGGATACATGGATGTCTACACGTATCATGGCAATCCATCCATCAGCTGTTGAGATATTTCAGTCTGAAATTCAGATCAGATGTTTCTTGATGTGATAGAGCCATGTTACTGATAAACAAAAACAAGTGTGAGAAAAAAACAGAAGATGTAAACAGAAATATTTCAGGGACTCATTCAGTGCTGCTCGACTGTCACTGCAGACATTTGCAGCTTCAACTCATTCAAAATGTAAAGTTAAAGCTTCATCTGTCACTGTCATGTTATTGCAATATTTAGGTCAACATTAACGACTGCTTTCAGGTTGGATTGTATTATCTTGCTGCTGAGAAAATGATGGTGATTATCTCTCTGAGGACCTTGGGAAGCCTGTTTGTCCTATTTGGTTAGATAGAGCGCCTGCTGACTACTAACCAAAGAATAGTACAGTTTTCATTCTTTAAAATGCATATATCTTCAGCCTGGTTCCAGACCTCTGAATCATCACCTATATCTTCAATTTATTCAGTTATTCAGTAGGTCTGATGTTGTGCTGGTTCATGACTGTTTCCCCAGTTCTAGAGGCAGTCGACCAATCTAGAGCTTCGTAGACATGGTTAAAAATGTGGTCTTCCTGTAGTGGAGCTAGAGTTCGTTCAGAGATACAGCTGTAAAGGTTTATTTCAGTAGACTCTCAGATATATGGACATAAACATTACGTTGTTTGCTCCTCCTATCAACCACTACCACAGAGTTTGCGTCATCTGAAAATCACATTGATGGGATACAAGATATGCCAGTCAACACCGATCGGTTAAGCCAAAATAACCACCGATTCCAACCAGAAATTGGCTTAGATGCACACAACGTCAGACTTAAGTTCAGTCAGGTTGCTTCTTGTTCCCAGCCATTGGTTACTATTTATCTTAAATAGTTCACTTTAAAAGAGACTTGACGATGTGATGTGTAGTACGTGGACTTCAACATGGAAAAATAATGATACGGTGAAATAAGATGTGTTGTGTCGCTTGGAAAGAGGTTCTGCTCAGCTTTGTTTCCATTTAGGCACGCACTCAACATACACAAACACAGAGGAATGTCACCTGCTTTTTGAGTTCAGGACACTACATATTTCTATCCTGTTTCTGACCTTTAAAGCTGAGCCAGAATCATCGCTCAGACACAAATACACACTCTGACGCACAAACTGCTCACGTGACATAAACACACAGCTACAATTCTGTCTACGGTAAAACATACTTCCGTTTATGACCTTATAAACCGAGCAGTCTTCACAGCTCCCACTGTTTATCATCAAACAACGCTGCATGCAAGCAACAACTGGACAGAGCTGATGTGACCACAAGGATGAAGAGGAATCCTCACCCTCCTCACCCCTCTATTGATTTTCCCAATTGGAGTTTAACAATAATCCAGTGTTTACGCTCTTCCATCACCTGAAAGGAAGCTCATCAAACACTCACCGACTGTGTGACCCTGACCCTGAACCTGGCTTTGACTGAGCCGTTTGATTGACAGGTGGAGGCACACCACAACACATGTGACAGAGAGTTTGTTACCGTCTCGTATGCTGTTGGCACACATGTGAACTGAGCTGAAGCAAAGAGAGGAAAACATCAAGGAGGAAGTTGGCCCTAATCTGTTGTAATTCTGCAATTAATTGTGTTTATGTCTCTTTTTTGGATTGTGTTATGGCAACTGAAAAGATGTGTTTCTGATTGGCTGACAGGTGTCATTTTTGGACACCTCAGACAAACAAAAGGTGGAGGAATCTGTTTATATACTAACAGTGGTTGGTGTAATGATTTGACAGCGATCCTATATACAGCACTGTTCTCCTGATCTGGAATCTTTTTTCATAAACTGTAAGCCTTTCTACTCCGCCATGATATTGTTTAATTCATTCTCGTCGGTGTTTCTATTCCACCGCCACCGTGCAGGAGGAACAGCGCACGCTCGCTGACCAGATACTGTGTGTGGAGCGGACAAACGCAGATTCCTTAGTTATTGTCTTTGGCTTCGACTTTAATAAAGGTAATATCAGCCATGAACTCCCAAAATACAGACGGTTTATTAAGTGCCCGACCAGAGAGGAGAATATTTTGGATCATTGGCCCTGTTCAGACCTGGTATTAACATGCTTCCTGGGTGATCCGATCACAAGTTGACAGCTCTAAGTACAGGTGTGAACGCACTCAAGATGCATTGAGATCTGAACTCTCAGACGACATTCAGAGGTGGTCTGGGCCACATATGACCACATTCTTTTAGTAGTGTGTACGCGAATGTGTCCTGGGCCACATTAAGGACGACCTACTCAACTGACGTCCCGCTGGGATCCGCGGGTCTCTATGCTCCTCAGGTGAATCGACAGACGTGAGCACTTGTCTGCCTCGCGGCATGGAAACGCCGTCTGTGCTCTACTGTATTTTGCCAGTACAATAAAATATATCTTATCAATAGGCTACATATCTACAGACTATCATCCTAGGGACTATCATCCTAGGGACTATCATCCCTGGCTCTCTGCCTGGCATAGGCAGTGGTGACGGTGGCACGGAGGCCCCCCTGGACCACCGGTACAATAAGCTTTTATTTTGATGTTAATAAAATGTACCCGAATTCCTTAATATGTAGGATATTACTACTGACATTCATGTCATGTTACATCACAACGTCTGCTGTATCAGTCATGTGTTTACTACGTGTTTATTTGCATATAAAGCAGGGAAGTTAGATCAGATCACAAGTGGTCACTCAAGACGCATGTGGAGACGCCTTCTAAAGCCAGACGTACTTAAAGCTGTCCATTTGTGATTGGATCACTCAGCACGCATATGAAAGCCAGGTCTGATTAGGGCCATTGATACAGTATGATCAGCAGTGCCTATCACACCGGCTAAATACAGGTTTAGCAAGGAGATGAGAGATCCTTAAGCTTAATGACTTGCGCCTGGCAAACAAAGTGAATGAATTATTCTGTTGATTTGAAGGACAATGGGACAATCCTGACACCATCCCCCTGTGACTCCATCCAGCAGCTCCAGCCCCCCACCTCAGCAGGGGCCTAGAGCTCTCCACAACCACCCATCCCAGAGGCCACCTCCTCCCCCGCCACAACGACGACGTCAACAGACTTTTCATGAGGTTGAACACCCGTAAACAGCCGGGCGATACTCTGTCTCTCCCTCTACTCTGAAGCACTGCGTTGATTAGCTGTCTCGTGTGTTCACACCCTGTGTAAGGCCCAGGACCCACACTGACAATGACTCTTCCTTCCTTCCTGCCTAGCTCTTTCCTTTTTAAATAGTATTTTTTTATATATATATATATATTTTTGTTGTGTTTTTTTCTATTATATTTTCTATTCTTGTCTATGCACTGATACCCCAAAGCAAATTAATTGTGTATGAAAACCTACTTGGCAGAAAACTGCATTCTGATTCTACTCTGATTTAATCTGATAATATATTAATAAAGGCCTGTTGCTTTGACAGGACTTGGTGTCAGTTATGTAAATGTACCCTATTTACATATCTTTGAAAGGAAAATGGTCAAATATTGTCTTGTTCTAATGGTCAGCATTCGGAGATTTGCTTATGGACACTTGGAACTTGACTTGTGTCGACAAACTTAAAATTTGACTTGGACTTGTCCCAAAAACAACCCTGGTAAATGGCCAGTATATACATTAAGCACAATAATATATTTTTTATAATACGGTGTCGTCGTTCGTCTGCTCTAGTATCTCTGAGCTCAGATAAGCAGCAGGAAACGATTGGCATGTTGACCGCACCAAGGCTGTTTTGGGAGTTGCTGTTGCAACTAGTAATTCTAGTTCATGTCCAAACAAGGTTTAACAGAGATGTGTTGACATTGCATGACACAGCATTATGGGCTTGTGGACTTGAACACAACTTCATAATAAGATGTACAACAAATGTCTACATTTTTGATATATGTTCATGAATAAGTGAGACGCACACTTCTGCCTTTGGCCCTTCCTTCTTGGTTTGTCCTTTGCAGGACCAGTAGCATACAGTATATGTCTCCCAGGCAGCCTTTATATGTTTATTCCATTAATAAAGTGCTGCTGACTGGCTGACGTTAGGTCTTGGAGCAGTGAGCTTTATTAAACACAAGATGCCATTAAACATTCTTATGTAACTGAACTTTTCTAAAGAAGCTCTTTGAGGAGCAGCTTGCTACTGGGCAACAATCATCCACTCTGCTTTCATCTGGTGCACAAACAGACTGAGCTAAAAGATTTGTGGGAAGGTTGATAAAGTGAAGCAGGTCTCATTAACTTATGCCATAACCGCATGATAGTATTATATTCACACTTGCAGCAGCAAACAAAGTAATTTCTGTGAAACAAAGACGTTAGGTTTCCTCTGGTCCTTGTTAAAGCCTGAACCAAATACAGAGCTCTTTTATCGAGTCTAATATACTACAGTACCAGAGCCAGGAAAGTTCCCAATATGAAACTCCCAGCACAGTTAAAACTCTGACATAGGCCGTGTTCTCACTGCCACTTTAAAATCTGTTTTTTTCTGCGGCAGCTGAGGAACATTTAGTACTGAAGGGCTAATCTGGTACCTGAAACAGCACTTTGTACCCAAATTTGGTGGAGTGGTCAAGACCACGAACCACATGCAGCCCTGCTAACCTGCCATAAGATCCCGACCTGAAAACCTGTTTCATGACCTCCTCTGCCTTTCAGCCGTGACTCTCTCACAAGCTAAAGATTTCAAACCTGAGGCATTTCCCTCGATCAGAGATCAGTTCCCAGCAGTTGTTAAGGTCCTGATGTGTGAAGCTCAGACCCAGAAACACCCATGCATGTTCTGTGACGAAGTAAAGTGGAAGCATGGAAACAAGAAGGTCTTTGTTGTTGGTTGCTGTTTCTTTTTTTAAGCAAAATAGTCCCACCTGGACACCCTCAAGACATCACTGCATTTGTGCACAGTTGGTTGTGTACAGAAATGTTTTTGCTTTGTACTTTGTGTCACAGTGGGGTTCATTTTATGATTTATGATTATCATTTTATCATTTTATAAGGTTTGCCAATTAAGTTACATTTTTTTTTTCATTTCTGGTATATAATTAGTGTTGCTTTGGGTTTTGAGTCTTTGTTTCATACATACTTCTGAATGAGTATTTCAATATCCTTGGAGACTGCAATCTCGGAACCCATCAGCTTCCGGTCTTACGACAGATAAGCCTCTGGGAGTTAGGGGCTGTATTTCTGGGGTTCTGGTGTAGCCAGTGGATATCTGGGCCAAGAATTCCTGGTGACATGTACGAATGGATTGTTTCACAACAGGTAGCCAGTTTTCAAGCTAATTTTAAACCAATAAAAAGCGAAATCATCGTCATACGACAGCTGGTGAGTTCTAAGACTGCATTTGATAAATGCGTTCCGCCTCTTTTGCTCTCCACCCAGACTGTTTAGCTGCATTCAACTAAAGTTTCCTCGGACGTGATTGGTCAACACTACTCGAGCTACAAATGAAAACCAGAACGCAACTGGTACCAAAATCTTGTGCCGTTGCCTACAGATTCTACATGTGAATGCAGAATCTGTTTATAGAGATTATGGAGACTGAAACTCTCCACTGAAATCACACCAATTAAAATATTTTAGATAGTCGCTCTTTAAGACAGAGACACTCAACAGCTTAACAATGTAGGCAAACTCTGGAATTAATTAATGAGTTACAAAAAAAAAACATTCTTTGGCAATTAAATTAGAAAATAGAAAATTTACAGAAAAATATCACCACCTAAGGATTGATTGTCTCACATCTCAAACTGTCACAACATCAACCTGATTGTGGTTCCACCTCTTCCCCTGCCACATACTAACTCTGCTGTCATTTCAGATCAGGCCACTCCCTCCTGCCCTGCAGTAACACCTTCCCACCATTCCCCATTACCTGAACCTCCCCCACTCATCTGCACACTTGTTCCCACTTCCCCGTTAGCCTTGCAGTATACATACCGGCCCACTTCCATTCACTCTCTTGCAGATTGTTTCATGTGATTTCTACTTAACGGTCATATCTGTCTGTCTGCTGCTTGGACTTCTGTCCCTTTGCTTGATCTTTAACTGGATTGTTTGCCTTGCCTTTCTACCCACATACCATTCAGAGACCGGGCAGGAAAAGTTGAGTCATGCTTTTGACTCCAAACATAGTAACACTGAAATGTTACACAAACAACTAATGGCATAATTGCTATGCAATTTTGTAGAGACTGTGATAAAGATCATGGTCCCCATTGTATTGTAGCTTAAATTAACATTCAATTTCATCATGGACTTTATTTATTTGTGACTCCACCTTACTTTCTCTCATGGCACCACGTGTGATAACATCATGAGTCATGAGTAGGGTTGCCAAGTTTCTTGCTACCAAATAAGGCACAAAAGGTGGCGCGGTTTGGTATCGTGTGACTATACAGTGTATATTCATATTCTTATTCAATTGGAAAGGCAAAAATGTATATATCCCGTTAAGTATATATGGCTTTATTATCATTACTAAGCTAAACTTCAAAATAAATGATCAAAGAAATCACAATTTGGACCTTTACAAAGAAAAAAAAAGAAAAAGCATTTGTCCCATATCCATGTCCAATGATTGCACCTTTAGCTAGTGTGGCCTTCTTGTGCATCTCTGTGAAAGCATGAGTTAAGACATTCCCACCTCCATGGCTAATTGAGAATTCCCAACATCATAAAGTACAAAAGGCTTTCATCGAGTCAGCGCTGATCTCACCCTTGACATGATCAGCACATGATCTGCTGCTGCTGTTGTATCAGATCTATATGTAAGAGCGCCGTCTGCTAATCAGAGTAGAGTAGCAGCCAAAACGGGACAGGGGGAGGTCCCGTAGGGGACGAACCAATTTACGTGATGTCCCGGCTAATATGGGACAGTTGTCAATAGTCATGAGTCATGTGTTTGTGCTAATTATAGTTTTTCCTCTGCGTGTGTGTGTTTATTTCTGGCTCATAGGCCTCCTTACATGTCTGCATGTACAGTAAGCCATCATGGCCGTCTTCCAGCTCGTCAGACAGACAGTCTGTTGCACCGAGCAGCTCCTCAGGCCTCAGCAGACCAACATGAACTACACACAGACTATTTCCATCCTGGTTAACCGCCGTTAAACTCACCACAGAACAGAACCTTTGTGCTGAGAAAGACATGTCCTCAAACCTGTGAGCCTTTTAAAAGATCGTCTATAAAACTCTAAATACATCTCTGCTGGTGGACTTTCTCCTGGACAAATCCATATTTTGTGTTTGGTATGTATATGTATGTACAGCTCTGTAGTAAAGTGAAGCTCATTGTGCCTCCTGTATTTCTAACAGGTTTGATTGAGTAATATATATTCTCAAATACATTTGTGGTTTCTTACAAACACCTGAAGTGTTGAGATCATATGCTTTGAAAAGGGATCTCCTACCTACCTTTTTTTGTCCTATTAGTATGAAAATCCCACTCTTATTTTTATCAGTCACTTCATTTTTGGGGTTAACAGTCAGTTTAGGAAACATTATTTTGTTATATCAAAATCAGACAAAATGTAATGTAACATTAACTTTATAAACTTTTATGGCTTTTATTTTGAAAACAGCAATCAACATCTCAAAGAGTTGTCGGGGTCATAAAGGTTGGATGTTGTTTTCCATATTTTGCTTATTGCTACATAACTACTCGTAAATCGCAGTGTTCGGAAGGTAATAACAGAACAGCAAATATTTATATATTGCACACGACAACTGTGGAGAGAAACAATCAGAGCCTCGCCCACTGTCACTAATAAAATCATACATGTGAAAGCACAGTAGGAAAAAATGTTTCTATCTTCACTTATTCTTTTGATTCTGTTCTTTGTGCTGTCATATATCTGTGCTTCTGTGTGTTCACATGTGCATTAAAGCATGTGGAGATGTGTTTGAGGTCATACACGTGTCAGCAGAGATTATCTGGAAGTCTGGATCTCACTATTTGATGGGCAAAAAAACAACAACAACAACTGGGAATTATCCATCCACAATATTTCAATCAACAAAACTCATTGAAGTGTCATGTCACATGAAGAAGAAAATACAGCCACGTAATTGAAACAGGTGTTGTGTACATTACAGGCTACTTGAGCTTGTTCAGACAAAGGAATACAAGGTGCAGCAAAACTGCAGAGCGTCACAGAAACAGAGAAAGAGATAAATATAAATTGCAACAACTCTCAGATCCTTTCATTCCCCTCATTGGTTTCTGGTTTCACTTTGGCAGACATCGCTTAGAAGTTGAACTTTTGTTAACTTTTTTCATATTCTGTTTTTATAAGATTTCTGCTTCAATACAATTTATTTTATGCTGCTGAAACATTGGAAAATTGATTTTCAGAAATAACACAACATCTCTTCACAGAATAATCCCCAGACCTCATTGCAAACTCTTTAAATTAGAACTTCCACCATTCGTAAGTACTACCAATGATAGCTGTTGACAACAACGTCCTAAAAGGCTTCCATGTTTGACAACCGGACCCCCCCGGTGGACCCCCTGAGGATCAATACAGGCTGATCAGTGAAACTAATCAAACACACACTAAAATAAGAACACCTGCCCCAACTCATTGCTTATCTACCTGGTCACTTGCCAGAGAAAGAGCTGTCCATATGACCTTTCAACTTGGATACACACACACACACACACACACACACACAGTGTCAAAAAGGACATAACACTCACTCAGTTCAGTTGTGTGGCCTTGTGAAGTCCAAGTACACACCTGCTGAAATCTGTGTGCTCGATATAAAGTACAAATGTTAAGCTTTACCTCCTGTCAAAACAAACAAGTAAGTACAAGTACACATCCACCTGGTCACCTAGTTTACTTTTGCTTTTTTTTTTTCATACGAGGAGCACGTAGCTGTTGGTTTTATTTGTTTTTGTAGGAGAGAGAGACATCCATCCATTCACTTTGGACAGTTTGACGTGGTGTTTTCATGCCAACCTGCAGTTGTGTCTCTGCTGAGGCTTGTCTTCCCTCCACGTTACTGAAAACAACAGTAATTATTGTCATTTTTTTATTCTCGCTTGTTTCAACCTGTTCGTTCAGCTGTAAGACATCTATTTTATTCAGAGGCGAAGTCACAAAAAAGGATTGCCCGGCCATAACTGCACTGCCAAGCATTCAGCTGCTCTGTGCTGAACATATTTAAATTAGGTAATACTATATATGCATACATTTAGCACAAAATCGGCCCCTTATGCAAATGAACCCCGAAACAGTCCAATTCACAAAGATCAGCACTAACAGCCACAGTTAAATATTAGCATCTCCAGAGAGTTCAAATTCATTTATTTTGGGATGCAATAACAGCCCGGTCTATATGTCCTGAGCCTGGCCAAATCGACTCAGCGTGTCGGGTCCTGGCGGGCTTCTGGCTCAAGCTGACTCTCCCTCACAACTGACACATTGGCTTCAAGTGCATTTATACTTTGCCACATATATGAATTGCAATCAGATGCAAAAAAAGGGCAAATTGCACTCAGCTGCAAAACGTTATGAGCGTGTTTACGCTGTAATACCATTTGCAAAATATCTTTTGTGAATCGGACCTTGAGGCGGGGGAGATAGCGGTTGCAAATGATGCGCAACTCATGGTGCTATCAGCCTCCATTCTTTGTGAATTTGCCCCTCTGTGTGTATTTTACTTTGAGACATTACCAATAATATAGAATATTTGTCTAATGTCTGATGTCGATCTAGTCAATGCTTTGGCTGTTGGGACGAATAAATACATACTGGAGAGAAGCTACAGCAGCCAAAGTACCCCCACTGTCAGCCCTCTGTTTTCCTGTGGGATGCCTCCATACTTCATTACTACTGTCCTAACATGGGCACTTACCAAGTTAGGAAAGGGAGGCTGGATCAATACAAATAATTTAGGCAATCGAGAAGATTCGGCTGTATCTGCTGTATGGCACACAGGTTGATGGGCTATTTGTAACAAATCTCAGATAGCTTATTAGCTACCATTTAGTACTGACTTTAACTAACTGAACTTGATTTACTTATGATGTATCTGAAGATCAATAATGATTCATTCAGTAGCACTTTGTCTTCCCATTAATTTCACAAGTAACTGGCCTGCAGGACAGTTGAACTAAATGAACTGTGTTGTTTTCATTCTTACTGATGAATGTTTTAGTCTGCCTAAATGGCTTTTTCATTTTTGTTCAGGAAACCATGCAGACTTGTCAGTCACCTCTTGCTGGAAATGAGCTGCTAGCTGGCCTTATCTAATAGCCATATTAGCTAGCTGGCCAATAGCCAAATAACTTTGGTTTTCCTGGGATTTTTCTACATCGTCACATCTTTCATGCCACATTTTTTCTTCATTATTCAGTGTATTTCTCTCTTTAAGGCACAGGCACACACACACAATACTCTTTTCTATGCACATGCATCTTATCTTTACGGTCACTGACCCATCATTGCAAGGGTCACGAATGTGTATTGTGTTTTCACAGAAATAGTCCAGCTCAATAAACACAGTTAAATCTGTGATTAAAATTGAACCGTAGCCTTTTCTTCAGCCTGACACAACACAAAAAAAACACAATTTCATGTCTTTTTTTTCTGGAAAGCTTTTTATGGTGATCCTGTTTTTGTCCTCCAAAGTTTTTTTCAAATGATTCTCATTGAACTCCTAATCAGTGCTATATATAAATTGCACCCTGGCTTTAAAAGAGCAGCGACTTTTAGTAAATCAAGATGACTATAGCCCCTGAATTGCCCTTAAATTACTTTGAGTAACCCATTTACATCCCACAGACTTGGATTTGTTTTTGTGACCTTACTATCACTGCATGGGAGGTTTCTGTCTTTGCATCCTCATTGCATCATTTGTGCCCAGTCATTCTTTGGATGAAGCCCAGCCTCCATTAATGTTTGACCAGTGTCAGACTGTGAGCTATACGTGAGTCCAGCTGCACAGGTCTTGGCTGGAGGTTGGGGCGGAGGGCACTATTGGTAAAATGACTTGTCATTTCCTTCATTGGAATGTAAACAGGAAAACAAAACAGAGAAATGGAAATGAGAGGCCACGCAATAAAGTGACAGTGAATGCTACTACATACGTATGCAAAGGGAATGAAATATGGAGGGTTGCAGAGAAAGAGGATGGTTATGGGGATCCAACAGGAAATTACAGGTATTAAAGGAATGTGGTTCCATCAGCCAGCAGGTGGAGATGAGCTGGAGTCTGAGGGCAGGTTGGGGGCAGGATGAAGCTGTCTTTTGAAGCTGATATGAGATCAGCTTTTCCATTTTCCACAATAAACCCCACAGTGAGAACTTGAGGTCCAATTCACCTATGAAGATCAAACTGGAGTCTGTTTTGGTTATCCAACAAACAAAAAGTCAATTCATGTACAGTATGCTTTACACAATCCATTAAGACTTATTTAGAGGTTTTATTTTGTCATGTATAAACTTATGGGATGTTTCAAGTTCTACAGGTTGTTCCATGTTTGGATAAATATTACTTGTTTATTTTTGTCAATATGTTCGTATGATCAGCCAGGACTTTTTTCAGAAATATCAACAAAACTGAAGTCAAGGTTTAAAACCTTGATGCGTAACAACTAGGGCTGTCAATTGATTAAAATATTTAATTGTGATTAATCGCATGATTGTCGATGATTAATCGCGATTTATTGCAAATTATTCGCACATTTTCATCTGTTCAAAATGTACCTTAATTAAATGGAGATTTTTTAGAAGTATTTAATACTCTTATAAACATGGGAGTGGGCAAATATGCTGCTTTATATAAATGTATGTATATATTTATTACTGTAAATCAATTATCAACAAAAAACAATGACAAATATTGTCCAGAAACCCTCACAGGTACTGCATTTGGCATAAAAAATATGCTCAAATCATAACATGGCAAACTCAACTGACTTGCCCAAAACTACATGTGATTATCATAAAGTGGGCATGTCTGTAAAGGGGTGACTCGTGGGTACCCATAGAACCCATTTTCATTCACATTTCCTGAAATCAGAGGTCAAGGGACCCCTTTGAAAATTACCATGACAGCTTCTCCTCGCCAAAATTTTGGAGCGTTATTTAACATCCTTCCCAACAACATGGTTGGTACCAATGGATTCCTTAGGTTTTTTTAATTTTCATATGATACCAGTATCTTCACTCTAGCTTTAAAAATGAGAATGCTACAACCTCCGAAAGATTGATTGTGTTAATGTGTTAATGGAATGAGTGGCGTTAAAGCGATTTTGCGTTAGCACGTTATCGCGTTAACTTTGACAGCCCTAGTAACAACATCAGATATATACTGTATATTAGAAATATCTGCACATACAAGTGTGTAGATCAGTTCCTACTATACTTGGTTACTGGGTATACTATGATCCATGAAATTGTTATGTCATGGTACTGTTAAGTGCTTTGAGTAAAGATTTACTATATAAGAGAAATACCCAGAAAAGCAAAGTTAAGCCTGTACTTAAAGAGTTAAAGCTATGATAAAGCAGGAATTTGCGGGCTTGGGTAGGTCATCCTGGTCTAGCCTGAGGTCCTTCCTTTGTTCATGCCAAAGAAAGGGAGTGAGCATTCTTCCTGCTGAATATGAATCCAGCATGGACGATTGAAATGAGTCTGAGGGAAGAAAAACTGCAAACTGCTGCCGGCAATGGAGGCTTTTTTTCTGCTTTCATCCTCTTTCCAAATGTACAATAAACAGATGGTTTTGCATTATTTTGATAATTTTTTTGTAATTTAAGGGTCTTGAAAATGAAGAGAAATTTTGCAAGTCATAAATTCTAAATGCATGAGGTGGATTGTATGTGCAGGATGGATTTTGCACGTACCATACCAATTGAGTATTTCAGAGAGATTTTTACGCATGTGGGACTTACTGTCTTGTTAGTGGTTGTATTGATGGTTCTTGCATGCATGAGTGCATCATGTAGGTCAACATAAATGGACCGACCGATGACTGGTCACGTCTGGTTTAAAGACACAGGGACCTTTTGTGTATTTCAAATAATGGGAAGGTCTTAGTATTAGCTTTAGTTTTAGTCTGTATGGACAAATAAAAAACACAATAGTAAAAAAGGCTTTTTTTTTTCCCTTTCGTTCAGGTAAATAAAGGCCCCACCCTCTGATTATGTATGCATAAATTAATGATGCAACTCGGATGTTTGTAAACACACAAGACTATCATTTACATATAGTTTGCTCTTATGTTTACAAACATCAATCCTGTAATCAAACCTTTAACAGCGTCATTAACCATGAATAACTTTGATTTGTTGTCATGCATGAGTCACGGCTGTAAAAGCTTGTGTTATGAGTTATTGTGCTGGAAGTACTTGTTGTATTATATTCGGACCACTAACTTTACTTTTATATATTCCTCATTTGCACATTTGGGAAGGCAGTGTAGAAGTAAAAAAAAACGTAACAAAAAGTAAAGTGAGAAATGTGTAAACAGTTGATAAAAATATTGAAAAAATACCAAAATTATCATGCTTTTTATTTTTATTTTTTATTATCATTATTAAATGTGTATATATTATTAAATAATTTAGCACTCGCATGAAAACACCTAGTTTTTTCTTGATCATCAAAAATGTAAAAAAATGAATTCAAAAAGAATAGGAGTCGTGAATATTTTAGCACAAATATAGAAATTTATTTCTGAAAGGGAAATACATGACACACACACCTTCAAGTGTAATAAAATGCTGGGGCACAGACCTTTCTTCACAGCGAGAAATACATAGATTGTTTCAAAGAAAAATCTCACTTCCAGCCACACATACTGTACACTCATCACAGAATCGCACAAATATTAACATTCGTCTTCGATCATACTTTTTTGACATACTTTAACCACTGAAATTTCCAAACCTCTTCCATGTTCGAGACAACCAATCACGTGCAGAGTCTCTCTTGTGTCACATCTGTTGATAGCAGCTCTGTTCGTCAACAAACTTACCTTAACATTACATCACCCAAACATTTTTCATCAGACATGTGCAATTTACATGGAGGGAAAGAAAGGGCTGCATGACTCAAGATTTAAAAATGAAGGCAATTTTGAATCATGTTTAATTATTTTCTCATTTGAAGGTGCAAACGTTTAGTGTGTATTTTTCATTATTTTAGTAGAGAAGCAGTTTGTCGCCATGCACTCCCCTTACTTTCCCTTCAATATGAAGGACGTAATCAGCTCCATTTCCACTTCTTCAGTTTACAGACATCACATTGAGAGGGATATCTCAATCAGTGCATATTTAACCATTACATCAGGCCCTCAAAAGGGGCTCAACATTAGTTGTGGGTTGTACAAATTGTCTGTATCTTAGTGGGCAGGCACTCTGAGAAGGCACATTAATATTTTACAAAAGAGAAATATGTGAAAAATGATTTTTCTCCATGTATCCCTCATCCTCCAACCACAGATCATTCGGTCTCTCAGGCCAAATGACCATGTTACAGCAAGAAGCAGGTCAGTTGAGCACATTACAGTTAGGTTTCTGTCTGGTTTGTACACTTCCTCTGCTAAAAAAGCGGAGGTTGTTTGCTTCAGTTTAGCTCGTGGCTGAGAGCCAGTCTAAGCTCAAACACAGCTGGAATCGCACTGATTGCCCTGTCAGTGTCTGTTATCTTATTCCGATGCCATTTTAGCATTCAGTCTGATGTTTTCACCAATAAGGCACGGCGTTATCAATCTGACCCCAGCTCTGCCAGCCAGGAAAGAGTCCGTTGGACATGCGTGGGCTGCCAAACTGGTCAAACTCCAGCTCCAGCACCTTCACACCCCCGTTTCTTTGCTCTGAAGGCTTCTTCTGCTCAACAGAAGTTGGGGGCGTCCGACTGTTCAGGTCCTCTCCGTTCCAGCCAACATGCTTGAGAACGTAGTTCTTGCCGTCATTATTGTCCCAGAAGGTCTGGCCCTGGGCTTTGAAGCAGATGCAGAACTCGACACGATTCTGTGGTGGGATGTGGGCGGGCAGCTCCAGGACGAATGCAAAGGTGTCAGTATCCTGGCAGCTGTAGACGTTGTTCATGAAGGTGCACTCGACGTCAGTGAAGCCGACCCACGAGTCGAAGGTGGCTCGCAACTGCACCGACTTCTCAAACCCCATGTTCCGGACCTTGATGGTTCCGGTCAGCGAGCGCTCCTGCAGCGAGCAGTTCTCCAAACAGACTGAGTTCTGAATCAGGCGGTTCCGGAAATCCAGGTAGTCGGCTGAGGGCTGTTTAAAGTCCAGCGCCAGGTTCCGCATCGAGCTGATCTTAAGATCCATTGTAGCTGTCTCCAGGTCTGACATGTCAAACTGCAGATCCTCGTTGATTCCCCTACGCTTGTTTTGATATGGCTCATCGTCAAACTTTGAGAAGACATGGATGGCGGTGAGTGACATGCCCTTCGTGTCTGCGAACACCACCTTCTTCTTGCCGGCCTTGTCGTTGTTCCAGCCCACACAGCCGCCATCATCCACCGCTTTCTGCTGGTTACTAAGGCATGGTCGCAGGGGTTTGTAGAGCTGCTGGTTGTGGCTGCGGGTGGTGGACTGGTTGACCCTGTTCTTGGTCCTCTGCAGCTCCTCGTAGGAGCTGAGGAAACCTCGGAGAGGAGGCGGAGAGTGGCTGATGTAGAATCTCATAGCCACGTCCATTGGCATTACTGGGCCAGGCATTGCTGATGGACTGAAAGACCTGAGCACACTGAGGGAGGGAGAGGGAGAGAGGAAGGGAGGTGGTGTGAGAGCGGGCGAGGGAGAGAGAAGGACATTTGAGGGGGGTGGAAAGAGAGAGAGGGGACAGATTAGAACAGTGGCTTCACTTTTCCGACTTTAAAAAAAGTTCTGGTTTGTTGTAACTTGTCCCTTCTGCAATCAGGAAGTTGCCAATACTTTGCAATTTCTGTTTCTGTGAAAAGTCCCCATTTCACAAATCATGCTTCTGGTTTTATAATATGCAGATTCAATCTAAACTATGTTTAGAATCTAAAGCATGCACAAAAAAACTCAAACTGATTTTCAATCGTCTCTATGCTTCAGCATGACATGCGTCACTTTTGCAAAACCAAAAGCTTTCTGATCCTTACCTTGCAGCACTCATGGAATAAGAAAAATAGAAAAGTTCCAAAGAGAAAAGACTTTTAAAAAAAAGTTTTCTGTCCGTTTCGACTTGTAGCTACAGAGCAGCTTTTTCTAAAAGTGCATGCTGTGGTCACTCCTCCTTTTCTTCCGCCTCTCTCTTGCTCTTCCTGCCATAGAGTGCCGGGTTTGCTCAGCACTCAAGGATTTCAACTGCCACATAGAGACAATTTGCATATGCTGTCATATGGTTCTTCAAACAGCCAATGAAAAGTTAGTGGAATTCCTCGCCAACCAATCAGCACAAGCTTGGCCTGGCTGCCGGCCAGCTGATAGGGGAGTGTCCCTGCATGGGCCTCATGGTTGAGATGCCTCAGGCTGTTACTTCAGCTGCTATTTGAGAAACATGATGGACCCCTGCTGGTGTTGGGGGTGATCTTCACATCACTCACTGCAGAGTGCTGCACAAACCCTCTGGCTCTGCATGACTGGAATTCCCACACCATATCACAGCAGGATTATTTCTGTCCCAGTGACTTTGTAGAAAGTGAAGGGTGATGCTTTAAAAAAAAAGCTGATTGTTCTATATAGGGTTATTGAAACAAATCTCAGTTGTGAATATTGCTTATATAACATTTTTAGAAAAAAAAAACACAAGTAAAATGTTGTATTTATCCTTTAAAATGTTGAATATCCAAAGAATATAGATAGAAAAGAAGTTTACTTAAACAACCTATTTTGGAAAAGTGACGCTTTATAAGCCACGGACTGACATTGTTCTTTTCCACAGATCCATCATTTTTGTTGTCTTTAATCATTCTATAATGATAGGCGATATAATGATTTACTTTTTCAAAGTAAAATTTCACTTTTTAAATGGAATTTAATTGTCGTCATTCAGTGTTACATAATGAGATTCACGAGTTGATCTGATGTGACTGATGGCTTTTTAGCACCTTCGGTATAAATGAAATAATAAATGATGTGGGCTTTTCTTCCCTTGTCTTGGTGTTACAGGAATGTCAACACAGATCAGACCAAAATACATGACATGAGAAAACACTTGTCCTAATTAGTGAAGAGTACTTAGATTAAAATACAAGTACATTTTAGAAATGTTCAGTAAAAATATTCATGCCCCCCAGAGATTAAAACCTTTAAACTTAAGAAGTAAAAGTTGAGGGTTTTGGATTCCCTCTCTTGGTCACAGTTGTTTTGACTCAAATACATGTTGACAGAGATGCTATTTTTAAGGCTATGCCTCATTGATTTTCAGCGGTGGGTTAAACATTATCCTCTAAACCATCAAATGGAATAGAGTTGACTTTATTTGGATGGAGGCCGGTCAGGGACGTTTTTTTCACAACTGACAGAAATGGGTGAACATAAATTAACTTTCTACTTTTAATATTGCACCAGAAAACAATTCACTCAGTCACACTATGAAATTGTGGTTCATCCTGACCGCCTTTTTTGATCATAATACAATTTTCCATAGGTCCAACATCTTGTTGATCTGTAATCCATCCCATATCATTCATCTGGATCTACAGCCATTTCATAGCTGCAGGAGAAATCCCTGATTCAACCAGTTGGTCTGTTTTAAGGTTTTCTTTCTTACTTTAAATCTGAACTCTAACTAATTTCAGGGTCTTGCCTTGGTTTGGAGTTTTCTTTCAATTAGAGCCAGATACAGGCTGTTTTCTCATCTATGCAAGCCTCCGGGTCAGAGAAGGGTTTTCCACCTATGAATTGCCTCTTGATCATCTACTGGGAGACTTTAGACTCAAAGCACCAAACACGCCACTCTCACATGGTCATAATGACAACAGACAGAATTTATCAAAACCTTGTCTGGCTGTCTAAGGTTAATAAAATCAATGTCAACATGGCCTCAGGATTGCATCAGAAAACATATTACTTTATAAAGAAGCATTTACAACCAAGCAAACTTAAATGCTGTAAAAAGCAATAAAAGTCAACACTAAAACATTTCAAAACACTGATAACATGTTTATAAGATAAACAACAAATAAAGCAACTAGTATGGCTGATAAAGAGACCTTATTTTACAGTTTCCATTAGGGAGATGTGGAATGTCATCAAAGTTAGACATTCAGATATTGTACTGTTTATGTGCAACTTTTATTTCTCTATCAAAGAAGTTTATGTTTTTCAACCATTTCTGCTTTTGGCTGAAATTTGGTGCAGCCCTCATAAACATAAAGTCATAAAAAAACAAAACATTGAGTTGTCTTTGTACGTCCGAACTGTATTGCAAAGTATTATCTGTATATTCAATTGTCTTCATGTGTGTATAATATAGTGTTATCTGCATACAAATGTAATCAACAATTATTTACGTGCTGCCCTCGGTTATTAATGTAGATCATAAGGAGAACAGGACCTAAAATGTATCCTTTGTTGGTCAGAGTGCACATCTTCAACCATAACACATTGAGATATGTTTTGCAGGATAATTCCTGAACCAGTAATATAACCTGTACGGCCAAAACTCTTCTGTTTATGCGCAACTTTTATTTCTAGCTCTATCAAAGAAGTTCATGTTTTCACCCATATTTTAATTTGTGAGATATGAGAAGAAAACAATTTTCTGCTTTTGGCTGAAATTTGGTGGCCATGTCCTCTCAGCAACAACCAGTTGTTTATTTGAGGCCAATGTGGGGTTTCCAATATTGGGTGTTTACTGTCATGGAGCTCTTCTATCATGCAGTGTTCATGTGATGCCAAAGTACCAAAGTTATAGGTCAGGGATTTCAATCAAAGGTTAAACAAACTAAAATCCTACTGGGGCAACAGATGTGCAAGTTGGGATGACCTGAAAATGACAGTTACAATAATCGCACTCCACTCACTCAGATGATGTGACCTCGCAGTTTGTTGCAGCTTTGCGGTCGTGACCGTTTATCAGAAATGGTGTTGCACAAGCAATGTACAAAGAGTGAATTTTCTAAAACCAGCAAACGAAAGCTGCTGATTGCCATTCCATAATATAACTGTCCATCCATACATACAATACATACTTTCAACCACCCACATGGCTCTGACTACAATTATTGTTATTATCAATTTGTTAGATTATTTTTGCAATGAAGTGATGAAGTGTTTAGTTTGTAAAGATTCAAGATTCAAGAGATTCAAGATTCCTTTATTGTCACTACACAAAGTACAGCGAAATTTGAAGCAGTCCTGATGGTGCAATCACGCATAACATACAGTATAAAAGAAGTTTAACCTAAACTACTATAAAATAAGTAAATATATATATATATATATATAAAAGAAAAGTAAATATATATATATATATATCTAGAAATGTTGGCCTATGATACAATATATACAATACAATACAGTACGGTCGAGGCAGTATACAGTACAATCAAGTCAGTGAGTTATTTCACAGTAATAATAGTACATATATTGCACATTAATCAGTAGTGCAGTAGATAATCACAAGAGATGATATATCTGAAAAAAATAAGGTGCGGTAGGATGTAAATAAGGTGCGGTAGGATGTAAGTGTAAATAAAGTACGGTAGGTTGTAAATGTAAATAAAGTGCGGTAGGATTTAAAAATGTAAGAGTCCTGATAAGTGTCCTTTCTGTTCAGTTTTTGTGTGAGTGACTGGCAGTGTTCAGCTCACGTATGACGCTGGGGTAGAAGCTGTCCCTGAGTCTGTTAGTCCGTGATGTGATGGACCTGAACCGTCTACCAGAGGGCAGCAGTTCGAACAGCTGATGTCCAGGGTGGGAAGGGTCTTTCAGGATGTTGGCTGCTCTGCTGAGGCAGCGGGTGGTGTAAAGTTCCTCTAGAGAGGGCAGTTGGCAGCCAATGATTTTTTGTGCGGAGTTGATGACCCTCTGAAGGGCTTTTTTGTGTGCTGCTGAGCTGCTGGTGTACCACGTGGAGATGCAGTACGTCAGCACACTCTGGATGGAGCAACAGTAGAAAGACAAAAGCAGCTGCTCTTGCAGGTTGTTCTTCCTGAGGATCCTCAGAAAGTAGAGTCGCTGCTGTGCCTTTTTGACTGCCGCCGTGGTGTTTGTAGTCCAGGAGAGATCCTCAGCAATGTGTGTTCCCAGGAATTTGAAGGCAGGGACCCTCTCTACACAATCTCCGCTGATGTACAGTGCTGTGTGATCTGTGCTGTGTTTACGAAAGTCTATTATGATTTCTTTCGTTTTGGAGGCGTTCAGGGCCAGATTATTTTCTGTGCACCACCCTGCCAGTTTTTGGACTTCATCCCTGTAGGCGGTCTCATCATCTCCTGAGATGAGTCCGACCACAGTTGTGTCATCCGCAAACTTGATGATGGTGTTGGTAGGGTGGGTGGGGGTGCAGTCGTGAGTGTAGAGGGCGTAGAGAAGGGGGCTCAACACGCAGCCTTGTGGGGCTCCAGTGCTGAGTGTGAGGGTGGAGGAGGTGTGGGGGCCTAATCTGACCGTCTGGGGGCGGTTAGTCAGGAAGTCCTTGATCCTATGACAGATATGTTGGGGGAGTCCTAAGTCAGTCATCTTGGAGAACAGTCTGTCCGGGATGACTGTGTTGAATGCTGAGCTGTAGTCTATGAAGAGCATCCTCACGTAGCTGCCCTGCCGTTCGAGGTGGAGCAGTGCGGTGTGTAGGGCAGTAGTGATGGCGTCCTCAGTAGACCTATTTGATCTGTAGGCGAATTGATGTGGGTCGAAGGTGGCTGGGAGGCTGGCTTTGATGTGCTGCTGGACCAGCTTCTCGAGGCACTTCATGATGACTGGGGTTAGTGCGACTGGACGGTAGTCGTTGAGGCCGCTGACGACAGGTTTCTTTGGCAGTGGGATTATTGTTGTTGATTTCAGGCAGGATGGGATGATGGCTTTGGACAGGGAGAGGTTAAAGATCTTTGTGAAGACCCCTGAGAGCTGGTCTGCACATTCTCTCAGCACCCTTCCTGTTACTCCATCCGGGCCTGCAGCCTTCCTAGTGTTGACAGCCCTGAGCACACGCCTCACCTCATGCTCCTGTACCATGAGTGTGTGGCTGTTGGAGGCGGGTGTGGATGGTGTGACTGTCTCTGCAGACTCTGCTGCTCTCACCTCGAAGCGGGCAAAGAAGCAATTAAGTTCCTCTGCCAGTGAGGCATTTGCATCAGCGGTCTTGTGGTTGCTGGGTTTGTAATTGGTGAGGTGCTGGATACCCTGCCATATTCCCCGCGGGTCGTTGTGGGTGAAGTGGTCCTCAATCTCCTTTTTGTAATTTTCTTTTGCACCTTTGATGGCTCTCTTAAGGTTGGCTCTAGCCACGCTGTAGAGGGCTTTGTCCTTGGACCTAAAGGCAGCATTACGAGCCTTTAAGAGAGTTCTGACCTCCTTTGTCATCCAGGGCTTCTGGTTGCTGTGCACCCGGATGCGTTTGTCGACAGTGACATTGTCAACACAGTTTGTGATGTAGCAGAGTACTGTTGATGTGTACTCCTCCAAATCCTGGTCCTCAAAAATGTCCCAATTAGTCCGTTCAAAACAGTCCTGAAGCTGCGAGGAGGCTCCTTCAGGCCATGTTTTAACAGTTTTAATGGTGGGGGGGGCTTTCCTTCTTTGGGGGGTGTATGCTGGGGTTAGGAGTATGGATATGTGGTCTGACTGTCCCAAGTGAGGTAGTGATGTTGTCCTGTAGCCATTCTTGATGTTTGAATAGGCCTTGTCCAAAGTATTTCTCCCCCTGGTTGCACATTTAATGTGTTGATGGAATTTCGGGAGAACTGCTTTCAAGTCTGCATGGTTGAAATCACCAGCTATGATGTGGACAGCCTCCGGATAGGTGTTCTGTTGAGAGTTTATGGCGTGTAGTAGGTAGCCTTGAGCTATGCTAGCGTTAGCGTCCGGTGGGATGTAAACAGCTGTAACAATGACGGCGGTAAACTCCCGAGGTAGGTAAAAGGGCCTGCATTTGACCATCAAGTACTCCAGATCGGGAGAACAATGGCTGCCTACGACGTTGGTGTTGTTACACCAGTCGTTGTGTACATAGATGCAAACCCCACCACCTTTGGTCTTACCGGAGTTTTTGTTTCTATCCCAGCGGAACGCTGTGCGGCCTGCTAGCTCCATGGCGGCGTCGGGTATGAGCGAGTTTAGCCACGTCTCTGTTATTAGTAGAATGCAGCAGTCTTTTATGAGGTTGTTCGTTGAAATCTGTAGCTGTAATTCGTCGATTTTGTTGGCGATGGATCTGGCGTTGGTGAGAAATATGCTGGGAAGAGGTGGTTTATGTGGTTGTTTCTTTAGCCTAGCGAATAGGCCCGACCGGCATCCGCGCTTCTGCTTCCTGTCTCTCCTCCGCCTTTGTCGCTTGCCAACGCCGAAAACAATCCACGGAGAGCCCGGTGGTCTGGCGATCTCCTCCGGTATGTTGTTTGACTGCAGAAATTCCGTTGTAATGGCTTGATTGGTTGCTTGTCCAATATTTAAAATGTCTAGTCGACTGTAGCTGAAGTTTGCCCGACAAAACGTAACATTAACGAACAAACAAACACATAAAAATACACTTAAGGGAGCACCGAACTGGAGAGCTTAGAGCCGCTGCGTCTGTGCGCGCCGCCATCTTCCTTTGTTGGAAAATGTTGGAAAATAACAAAAATGTCTATCACCATTTCCCAGAGACCAAGGTAACATCTTGTGCTTGTGCCCAATAATTTACAATCTTCATATTTGAGAAGCTGGAACCAGATAATTGTAGGTATTTTGGCTTGATAAATATAAACAAATGTTGTTAGTTAACTCCCAGATTGATGCATCAATTGCTTCATTAAAGGAATAATTGTTTCACCACTATTTTAAACCCATTTAATTTAGTAGGGGTCACAGGGGGGCTGAGTCCCAGCATGCACTTGGCAAAAGGCAGGTAAACAGCCAGTATAGACTGCCATGTCATCAAAGACTCATATATATGAATAATAATAACAAATCTAAAATGAACAATGCACATGTTGTATAAAAGCCAGAAAGCATAAGACAGATGTTTAGTTCAGTTTTGTGCTCTCTGTTGGAGCTTTTCACATGTTTTTTAATCTCTTTCTCTCTGTTGCAATTCATATTCAGTCACATTTACTGGCTCACACATGCTGCTTGTGTACATATTGCTGAACTAGGAATACAAACATGAAGTGGGGACGATAAACCGCAACAAGTAGAGATTAGCAATAAGATCAACATTTGTATAATACCATTGCGCCATCAAAATATCGAACAAATACTATTTTTGATCATGAAAAAAATGAGAAACCTCTAAGGCAGTGGTGCACACATTCAAAAAGTCAAAAAGATTACCAGAGTGGAAATGACATCAACATGTTAAAGTACAACTAATCAAGTACTACTTACTCTTTTTAATGGAGCTTCCCAGCTAAAAGTATTTCACACGATTGTACTTGTATAACCGGTGTGACAATAAACATCTTGAATCTTGAATCTTATACTAAACTTCAGAGATTTGAGGTACTTTACTTGAATGTTTTATGCCATACTTACAGAATACAGAAGGATTTTTTTCCACAACATAATACTTATTTTTTAACATTTAATATTGTAATACATTTTCCACTATCTGACAGCTACAGTATGGGTACTAGTTACTTTGCATTTCTGCTAAATTAAAATTACATTTACATAAATGTAATAGTTATAAGACAATAATATATATATTCAAATATACAAATTTGCTTAATGAGTACTTGTACTGTAAACATTTACTGATAATATTTCTGTCCTTAAACTCAAGTCTTTTTGTAATGATGTATAGTGATATTACTACTACTACTGTTCACTTTAACTAAGCAGAATTATGTTCCACTTTGTGTGACCAGGATTTCAGATTTAAATTCTTGTTCTTGGGAATAATCTAATCTGGGAATCCACTGCAGGAAAGACCGTTCCTGTGCAAACATGACAGTAAACTTTCTTTGTATGTTTGGAAATGTCAGCATTACAACAGAAACATGACAGGAAGGTTATGACACTTTTGGTAACAGAGAGAGAGACAGAGAGACAGAGAAGAGAGACCTTGTGACATCGTTGGTTCTTGTGTGATTTGCTGCCAGTTGGCACGGTTACCGTTCACGTAGCAACCACTCGATGGCCTGTAAACTAACGGGATCAGGAGAGGCTATCAGAGCCTTCCCATAAGCCCTTAGCTCCAGCAGAGCAGAGTCTAATATCAAACATACCTGTATGATAGCCAGAATAAAAATAGTCATGTGTTATTTCATTTCACCTTCATTTATTCAGGTCATTACAGTGAGAGTAATCCAGTCTAATGTCAAGATCAAACCGTATCAGTTAAGTCATTGATGGAGTCAAAAAAACTAAATTGAAAATGCTTTGTAGTCTGCTCAGTATTAGAAATCAGTTGACAACTTCACACTATGAGTGGAGTAATTATAGATCAATCAGGAAAGACACAAGTTAACATCTATGCAGAGGCTTTATTAGATAAAGACGAAATAGGCTGACAGTTGTCTTCCTGGGAACTTGCGCTAAAAGCTTCATATGTTGTATTTTATTTATGTATTCTGAGAAGAAACCATTAATCCTGCACACCTCCAAATTTAAAACCGTTATAAAAGCAACATAGTTGAGTCATCTTTGTACGTCAGAACTGTGCTGCAAAGTATTATGTGCATATTCAATTGTGTCTTCATGTGCATATAATATAGTGTCATCTGCATACAAGGGTAATCAGCAATCAGTCTTGAGGAGTTGTAGCATTTCAGCCCGGTTTCACCAAATGGCGCATTAATGACATGGTAATTGAAAGTCATATTGTATGCAATAACAACACCTTTGTTGCTTTTGGCGCATCCGTGTGAACATGCTACGCTCCGAGCTAGTGACGTAGGATATAAAGTGAGAGAGACTGCTTGTGGGTCCAACAAACACAGGACTTCCAACCAGGAGACCATGCTTTTCAATCACATTTCAAGTGGACAATTCAATCAAGAGCTATCCATTATCAACGTTCTTTTCTGGTGTCAGGATCAGGTGTGAAGCCTGAGGTCCTGCACATTGCTTGTGTGATTATCAGGAGATTCAAGTCCTTGAGGCACACCGGTGAGCAACAGTGGCAGGAGGTGTTGAAGCTTTCACGTAGAAGCTGCTCTATGAGCTGCCACCTCCAAACAGGTCAAATTACCTGCAATGGAGAGTTGAGGACAAACCGGTTCCTTTCTATGCTGAGTTTAAGGAGGGCTTGTCCTCTTTGTGCTCAGTCTGGAGCAGGTACACAGTCCAGTGAGAGTGTTATTTTTTATCTTTATTGGTTGAATGGTTTTATGTGTTACTGAAGTCAATAAAGTTAAAAGTAAAAAAAGTCTCTATCAGTCACGCAGTTTCAGCGTGCTGAGGAGTGTATATCCCTGTTTAACCCTGCTGATTGGCACAACCGAGCACTGTGGGGAAATTAGGTCAGCCCTGTCCACACACACACACACACACACACACACACACAGAAGCACATTGATGCAGCATGTGGAGTGTGACAGGTATGCAGTATTATCTAACGTATATACGTACAAGCTCACATGATGAAACATTTTCTTGTCCTTATGTGAGCCGCATTAACAAACACACACAAATACACACACACACACACACATATGTCACCTCAGGCTTAGCTGGTCTAACAGACTGTTATCTGACTGGTGTTTGACTGATGCTCAAGCTTGTGTAAATATCCTGAGAGCAGCAAAAGTCAAGCCCAGCGGTCGCTTCAGTCCAACACAGGAGGACAACACAAGGTCAACGTGACAGTCTGGGCTCATATCAAGCAGGGGTGTGAAGGGGTTTCTTGTTATTATATTGATCAGAAAGCTGATTATAACCCTGCCCTAAACCTCTTGTAGAGTACACATTCTCTATTTTCTTTTTTCTTTTACTGCATTGTTTTTGGTGCTGTCTTCTTAACGTCTTTGTTAACATATCACCATGAAGCACCTTGCAAATTTAAACCAAGTTTGAACTATTTGTATGTTGGGTCCTCACCAGGACTTTGGGACAAAGAGCGGCCTGTAAGGTCAAAAGCCTGAAAACAGGCCTACATGTAAGGTCAAAAGCCTGAACAAACAGGCCTACATGTAAGGTCAAAAGCCTGAACAAACAGACCTTTTGTAAGGTCAAAAGCCTAAGACAAAGGAACAAAGCTTAACCGCCATCTTGAATCTAAATCCTGGTCTCTCATTGGATGAGGCTCACAGGAAATTAGGGGAAGATCCGGTGACACGCCCACAGTCTCACCGGGGAGATATAAGCACAGCGCACCTACGAAGCTGCGCCTTTCCACTGCAACTCAGTTTGCTACAGGAGGTGACTTTACGTTGCAACTTCCCCTTTGAGCCTTGGCGCAGTTCCCGACCTCGCTGGACGAGTTAAGCTACTGTTCTCTTTGTTCACTGAACACTTTCGGACCTGAGATTACACAACCAGTGATCTCCCCACCTGCAGAAGGAAGAACCGGACCCCCGTTCTTCAAGAAGGAAAGACGCCCACTCCTTTCCTCCAAGTCGACTCTGGCTGTTTTCCCTCCGCTGCCGCACGGAGAATCAGCCCCGCCTTTCACCGCTGACGAGCATGATAACGGCCCGTTGCCCCGAGCTGAACCCGCCGGACCAATCAACGGACAAACACATCTTAAACGCTTCGAAAAGCGTACCAAGTAAGAGGCTTGTGTCTGGGCAGAGACTAGTAATAGTGTGTGTTACATTTAAGTTTTATTACTTTATTGCTTTGAGTTTACGGACCGCTGAGTCCGCCTGTTTGCTGCTTTGTTGTTGTTTATTGCTAACTGTGCGCTCCAAGCCGTGGGCTTTTCATTGTGTTTACTTCGGCCACCACGGGAGAGACCTGTAACTGTATTTTACCGGTTAAAAGACCAGTACACGGCCGACGGACGTGAGTTCGCCTGCCGAGTTTCTGAGTGGTAATTATACAGCGATTGCGTCTTTCTCCCTGCCGTTAGAATTCCTCTGCTGCTTGTTCACTGCTGTTACTTGTGTGTCCCACGCCGTGGGCTTTCTTTTGGGTTAGTTTCTGCCATCACCGGTAAGACCGGTAGCCGTACATTACCAGTTAAAAGACCAGCGCACGGCCGACGAACCTGAGTTCGCCTGCCGGGTTTCTGTGTGGTAATAAGACAGCTACTACGTCCTTTTCCGCGGCAGTTAGGATTTCCTCTTTCTGCGCTCTGAGTGCGCCTTTCTTTTCTCCCTCTTTCGCTAACCCACACACACACACATATACCCGTTTACGGACAACGTGGGGACCACATTTTCCATTGCATGTTATTCTAACTTTCGCGGCCTCGTCTGCCATTAGAGCCATCCCTTACGTGACGTAACCACGTGCGTGGCCACGTCCACCTCGTACTCCTCCCCTTTTCCTTCCTCCACACACACACACACATACATACATACATACACACACACACACGTGCCTTATGCTTGTTTGATTGTAGTATAGTGATTAGAGCTGTTTGTGTAGGATAGTTGTTTGTTTCTTTGAGATATTATTGGTTATTAATTATCCTTGCTTATACATTATTAGTTACTGAGTGATGGTGTTGATGTTTGGGTAATTATAAATTGATATTGCTAATTTGAAATAAACTTGTTTTGCATTTAAAGAACAGTTGTCTGTGATTGTTTATGCATATGTATTGTAATAATAGTTGGTTGTGAGAGTCAGTGCTCGGATTCATCCTTTACTGTTCACCGCATAAATATAAAGTAGTGAGTAAATACTGGTATTTTGAGTGAACAGCCCCTTTGAGACTGTATAAACGTTTGGTTATTGTTCCCTGATTCCAGGGTGGTGCCCCGTTATTGATAGTTTTTATTAATATTAATAATTTCTTTAATTTTATTAATCTTAGTTATTAATATTTGTTAATAACCAAATATATTCCTACCAAATCCCAACATGTACAACTGAAATTCAGATTCATTTATCTTTGTGACTTGGAAATGGGATGGAAGTGATGGTCATTTCCACAGTCCAAATCTGGGAAAATAACTAATAATTGGATGGATTGCAATTAACAGCGTGAATCCTATGAACTTTGCTAATATGACTTTCATTTACTACCAAAGTTTACATCTGTCCAGCACTTCAGTTTATGGCAGAATACATCTAAAACTAATGACTCCTGTCACCCCAGCCCTCAGTTCTCATCATTCCCAGGGTGTCAAATACCGACACTTTGTCACAGCCGTCGGCGTTAGATACCGCCACTTAAGGCACCCTTTAGCGACGGTATGAGAAGCATCAGGCTTTCTATTAACTACAATGTCAACCTATCCGCTATAGTGGTTTTATTGCCTGGACCTAAGCAAGTGTTTTTGTTTAATTCACAACATTAAGCACGTGTTTACTGTGACCGGAAAAAAAGACGGCAAGGGGTCTGGCAAAGCGTCAGTATATGACCAGTTGGGATGAGAACGCGTTGGTCAGCCTCAGTGGTACTCATAGCATGCTAATACTGCATGCAAAAGGGTTGAATGTTGCTGCATGCATGTTAGCATGCTAACATTATAAACATGATAACTGTGAGCATGGATGGTAATGCTCAAATACACAGCATGATAACATTCAATAGTTGCCAAACATTAAATACAAAATTCTAGAAAGATGCGTATTAGCATGCTAATAGTAGCACTCAAAACTGAATTCATTCATCTGAGCCTATAAGTATAGCTGAGGCGACAAATGGGCCTTCACTTTGTCTCTGTTTTGTATCCATCAAATGATTTTGTTTTCTAGTGTGTAATGAAAAATGTAAAAAAATGTATTAGTGTTTTTATTTTTCCTCCACTACATTTCAGGGGGAAATGTAGTACAACTTCCTGCATTTTTTTTTTAAAGCTGCAGTAACCAGATATTTTGCAGCGCATAAAATATGATGCATTGTTAGTGAGTATTATGTAAAGTAGTTAGACTGGTTACAGCATGAATTCACTCATGAAGGCTGTGATAACAAAGGATGTCATTGTCTTCTGTCACAAGTCTCTCTTGAGGCAAATGATTTTCCACACAGGCTGCAATTTGTTCTCCCCCACAATAAACAAACACATCCCTACTCATGTTTACCGTACCTACACACGTTTTTGTTTGTTTGTTTTTAGATGTGCAAACAGAAAACACACTCAAAACACACTGCATTTAAACAGTGAGGTGCATGGTTTCATCCAAAATTATGTAAACAACTATATTTTTCAGACCAACATTTAGGACAACGGGAAATGCTGTCTTTGTCTCATTATTTGCTTTGAAATATTGTTTTTCTTCTATATTGGTCTCTGTATAAATAAAAGTATTGTTTTCTCATGAGTTATCTCAAACTTTGTTTTGTTTAAGTCCTCCTAATTAGGAAGCTTTATAATATGAGTCCTATATTGTTGTGAAAATGACCTTGATAGTATGATTCCTCCTAAGTTTTTACCCCACTGATATTACAGTGCAGGACAGACCACAGACGTTCTATCATTCTCCTGCTCAGACAGTGTAATGGTAGATTGGACGTGGGGGATGGGAGTGCTTTGTGTGTCTTACAGTTAATGGGTAACCAGACGTTTTAAACTCATTTATCGCACAGGTGGCGATGAGAATGAGGCCAGGATGAATCAGCTATTTCGTATCTCAACCTCTGATTGAAGAAAGAGGGTGAGAGGCAACAGCTGTAAATGCCCACTTTTCACTTTTTGACTGTCATTCTGCTATCAGGTGGACAGTCACAGCTCAAAAGGACAAATCCATCAGTCAGAACTGAGATAAGACAGGTGATGAAATAGGGGGCAACACCGACTAAACTCACCGTATCGACATTTTAAGATAGTAGATCACCAGTGAGAGTTTAAAAGCTTAACATTTAAAGCTGAAGTAGGCGAGATTGGAGCAAATATAATTAAAAAAAGTTATTTTTATAAAACGGTCAATATATCCTGACAGTAGTACATGAAACAGGTAACCTGAAAAAAATCATTTGCCTCTGTGTCCTCCGATGCTCCCAACGGCATCTGAAAGATTTCACACACCGGAGGAAAACAAGCAGTAAGAGCCGATCTGAGGTCTGCTGTCAATCTGCTGTCTATGAGAGCCGGCTGTCAAATACTCGCGAACTCCGACCAAACGTTCAAACTAGGCAGGGCTGATCAAATATGAATCAATATTCTGTTACTGTAATGCCTATTTCTCGCCTCAAATGTTTACAGAATCATCTTTTAGTGTACTGATTAGCTGTAAAATGAGAAAGTTGGTGACCCAGCAGACATGTTTAAATCTCTTGAAGGAACGCCAAGCACTGGTTACATAACCGGAGCACAGCCAATAGGAACGCTCTCTCTCTGAAATGACCTGTGATTGGTCAAAGTCTTCCGTCACGGGCTAGATTTTCTAAAGCCTGAAAAAGGAGCCATGAGGAGGTGCAGAAGTCTAGTTATCTCTCAGAACACTTGAATTGCAATATGCTGAAAGGTTATTATGGAATTTTTGCCCAATGATGCCAAAAATATACTGCCTACTGCCACCTTAGTCAAATAAAACGTGTGTCTTGTGAATAAAGTAAAATAAAGTGTTGCTCCTCTTAAAGCTGGACAGTTTTTTTCTTACTGTTGGGCGCTACTTTGATGATGAGGGGTGACGTCAGCCGTCTGTGACTTCAGGAAATGTTAAGTGGATCTCTATTTTGGTCCCTCGCTTGTCGTCCACATGAATAATTTGTCATTCAAATCTTTATATTGCATACACGTTACTGTACCTCCATTAGGTCTTGATCTCTTTAACTCACTCATCCACGTTAGGTGGTGTTTACTTCAGTGATCAAGCGGGGACCTCTGGTGGTAAAATCTTAGCTGGTCATGTGTCTGTTGCTGTGCAAAATCTGTAAAAAGTCCCCAAAGCATCTGCAAAGAATCACCTTGTGCTTATTGTTATTAACATTCAATTTTATGCCTTACCCAATAATATCCATAATGAACACTCAATGGTTCAGGTTTTATCTTTGTTCAAGAAAGCTCTGAGATCTGTTCAAGCATATTTTTTTCATTTATATTTATTGTTCATGTATAGCATTTATTTTCTCTATATTTTAAGTTTCATGCATTTACACATGTAAATATGTGCTGGAATCAATCTTTTTCAGACCTTATTACATATCAATATTGTGTCATTACACAGTAAGAATTTCCTTCATTAATTCATGGTAAATATCGATGCTTTATTCTGGAATTTGACAGATATTTTGCAATTCTAAACATTGTGCAGCAGAGGGTAGCAGAGAGCTGTTGAACTAACTCAGCTGCTTGGAAATGTAAACCAGGTTTGGACAAACATGAGCTACAGGAGAGTCTGCAGCGTTTAGTCTTTAGTCCTAATCAAACAGAAAGCAGCAGCAGCTGATTTCACTGACGAAAATATCTTGAAGAGAGAAAACAGGAACTGATCTGTGATCAGCTGCTGTTGTGTTTAACTGGAAGAAAAGCTGCAGATCTTTGTCCTCTGATACCTATACCTAACTTATTCATTTTACCCGAGATTTACACAACCACTATTAAACTCTCTCTTCACTGAGTTAATAATATCTTTGCTGTGTATATAAAAAAGTAACCTGGTCCTAACTAGCAACAGGAAGAGAACTACACACTGTTATTTTATTTATGAATGAAGCTGCGTCTCCTCAATTATAAAACTACTGTTCACGAGACCAGATCCCAGGACTGCCTTACTCCTGATACTCTACAAGTAAATACTGAACTTGATGGAAAGACTTCCTTCCATGACTTTATACCGAGTTAATGGAATGACCTTCAAAAGGACTTTAAAACTTGAAAGTCTCATTGCATTAGATGAATTTAAACTTTTTTTTTTTACCTTTTTGGAGATGTATGTGATTGTTTCTGATGCTGTTTGCATGTGTTCTGTTGTGTGTCTTATCTCTTCTTCAGGTCTCTCTTGCAAAGGAGATTGTAGGACCCGTTTCTGTTTATTTTCTTAAAGAATTACAATGCGTCGCAAAGAAAACACTCAAATTGAGTGTTTTTTTAAAGCGTTGACGAATTACATATTTTTTTGCTGAAGTTGAAGGTCTGTTTATAAATGGCAGTATATATGCAGACTATAATAATACTGTAGATAAGGTTAAGAGTAAGACTTCTTGTTTATTTTAATGATTGTGATGAAGATTCTGATCATTTTCAAATGAGATCAGCTGATCAGAATCTTCATTCTTCATTCTGATGTGACTCAACGGGTCCTGATCGTTCAGCTGGTGAAGAAGGATGTTTGGTGACAAGAGAGGTCTGCAACTTTAAATATACAGTCCAACTAAGAGACAAGAAACGGGTGTTTTGCCACTCTGGAAAGCTCCATTTTTAACTGTTAGACTACAAATTTGTCTCTTTAGGTTTCATGAAGGATGAAAGACAAATCTGTTTCCCAGAAAGGTTTAGTGACTCCATCTGCTCAGCAGAACCTTGGATTTGTTTGGCAATGTGCATGGAAGTGAGTGACCAAAAAGGGGGTAGAGGAAAAATGAAGATGGTAGAGAAAAGCTGAGGAATAAAAGCTGAGCTGGGCCGCGACGAGAGCTGCCAGACCCTCACTGTGCCTGAGTCCTTACAGGCAGACAGCCAGCGTCCAACATGGGGGGTCTTAGTGTCCGAATCTATGGAGGATCTGACCCATGCTGCTCCCTGCTGTGTGTGTGTGTGTGTGTGTGTGTGTGTGTGTGTGTGTGTGTGTGTGTGTGTGTGTGTGTGTGTGTGTGTGTGTGTGTGTGTGTGTGCGCGCAACACATTCTCATCCTAACTCCTCACATACTGATGCTCTGTCAGACCCCTTGGCGTCTCTTTATGGTGACCCTATGTGTGTTTTTTTTGTTCTTTAAACTACGTCACCACACTCCCCGACCACTTCCCCTGAGCGTTTCATATTGACCCAGATGGTTTTGCATTGTAGTTACTTGAAAGCCTTGTGCTTCAATATCACACGCCAAGGTGTGTGTGTGTGTGTGTGTGTGTGTGTGTGTGTGTGTGTGTGTGTGTGTGTGTGTGTGTGTGTGTGTGTGTGTGTGTGTGTGTGTGTATGTGTGTGTGTGTGTGTTGTACAAGGACAATCAGTCCACTGTGGAGATGTGAAGTGGGAGAGGTGAATATAATGTGGGTATTGGAATCCTGGATGTGAAAAGCCAGTAACAGCGGGCAGTTCACCTGATTACTTTTTTCCAATTTTGCTCTTATGTGACTTTTCTATTACTACGTCTAATACACTGGTGTCTACTCTGGGGTGGTCCAGCAGAGAGTCTCCAACTACAGCAGAGCTACTCATGTGGAAAGAGGAGAGTGAGCCAAATACAAAGCAAAGCCGGTGAGATAGTTCAGACAGACAAATTGAGTGTTTTGCTACACTTTAACATCATATACTCAACATGGGTGACAACTTAAAGGACAAACCATATCGCTCCATACAGGGTTCACTGGATGGTTTTATTAGCATGCAGAGGATGTATCATATGGCCTTTGCAGTCCCCAGCTCTCAGCCCAATTGAACACCTGATGAGGGAATAGTTTTTGGAAGAAAGATGCTCTGTCCCTCCAGTAGAGGTCCACAGACTTGGATGATGTATGCCAAGGAGAACTGAAGCTGTCAACAACACCGCACTAAGACACGTTTCCTGTCAAGTGTGATCTATCATCCCTTTGCAATAGAGTGATCGATTAAAGATCGATCGACACCTGCAAACTGTGCAGTAACTGCTGGAATCACTGCTGTTCTCAATCCCTCACCCACATCCACCTAATGGCTCTGAGTCTAAGTTCTCTCTTTTTTGATGATTTTTTTGTCCTTGCGGGGAGTGATAAAGTCAGAGCTTAGGTATCAACTCTATACATATTGTTATTGCACAATAACTCAGTGAGTTTTGATTTTGTGATGCTCTGGTCAAGATTTCTCAACACCTAAGAAGGCTGAATTTGGTTTAAAGGGGACCTATTATGCTATTTTTTCCCTTTCCGTTAGTGTATTATATAGTTTTTTTTGGTGCATGTAAAAGGTCTGCAAAGTTACAAAGCCCACGCGAAAAGGGGAGTTACTCTCCCCCACAGAAACTCTTCTCCCGAACTGTCAGAAACACCTTGATGGAAGTCCTGACTTTTCTTCCGTAACGACGTGATGTAACCAAGTAACACATTTTCAGCATTACAGACAGACGGTGAGAAGAGGTGCTGCAGCACAGCCGGTATTAGAAAAGTAAAGCATTTTTTGAACATTAAAGCATGTAAACATGTTCTAGTAGAAACCCAAAATACATGCACCTGAAAATAAGCAGAATAGCTCCTCTTTAAAAAGAGTTGTTTGAACACAAAAGTAATCTGCAGAGCTGTGGACTTGAGACTTGGGCTCAAGTCAGATTTGAGTCACAAATATATAAGAATGGGGCTTCTCGACTTGTGAGACTTGACACACTCGAGGCCTGAAGATGCTACTTTACTAGTAACTTGAAAGTCAGAACTCAGAACAATCGATAACTTTTCCAAAAAAGCAGTTCAACTTTTTTAGAAAGCTCTGCCACTCTGAGCTCTGTAAACTGCTGTGGATGAGTCGGTGCCTAATGGTGCAAAGCTAATGTTGCTAACTTTTAAATAAGGTATGCAACCAGTAACCAACAAGGTGAAAAGTTTCTAGAACAAGTGTAAACGTCAGCCTTACAGGGCCAGTGTGACATGATAATAATTAGCATTTAAGCATTTTAAAATTGTAACTTTGTCATGTCAGCGTGTTCTTAGGATGACCACATGAATGAATGAATGAAGGACTGGATTAATTAATGGATAAATAGACACATGAATGGAAGCAGAATGGGAAGAAATGTCTGATCACCAGGTCTAATAAAGCAGAACAAAAAGTTCTCCAAGTTCACACTGAAGTTCTTTAGATTAGTTTGTGTGGGCGTGTACGCGTGTATGTGTGTGTCTCTCTCAAACACACACACACACACTTGTGCCCACAGGGTCATACAACCCCTTTTAACAAATTGCAGGCTACTCTAGGCTAGATCCTGCCAAATTGCCATAGATCCCACTACAACACACACATACACACACACACACACACACACACACTCCGCCTCTTGGGTTGTTGGCATGGTAACCACTGAGAGGTGTCCAGGCTCTCCAAATTCCCGGCTCTTCCCTCTTTTTCTGTCCTTAGGACTAATTCCACTGCAAAGTTAGATGTTCTATTTTTAAAGCTGCGGAGCCTTTTTGCCCTTCTGTAGCCGGTGTGTTGAGTGGACAGTGGTAATTGAAAATTTAAAGCTGTTGAGTGCATACTAATTAGCACAATTGTATGTAGGCCTACGTGACCCAAAACCATAAACCACCACACCATACACCCTTCAACACCATCACCCTTGCTGTTTATTATTGCCCTCCTGATCAACTTGCATAAGCGTTCACTCTTCTGATGCCACAATCAGCAGGAAGGCTAATTTGTTAGAGCTTTCAATGAATGGTAAAAAATTATGTTTAATATTGTACACGGTCCCTTACAAATAAAATAAATAAATCTTCCAAAAATAAAACCATTATATTACGTGGCATCGATAAGGTTAAAGCCCAAAACAACTTGGTCAGGATGAAAGAAACATCTTGGTTTGGGGCTTCATCATCATGATTAAAATAAGAATTGCTTGGTTAGGTTGGGGAAAGATCACGTTCATAGTTGAAAGAAACCACCATTGATGGTTAGGGCTGCTATCGGTATTCGATTAAGGTATTGACTACAATATCTTGGTCAACCACGCAAACGTACACCAATTACAGTAGGGGACCCTGAAGAATTTGAAAACTTTTTCCTGTCAGTCACTGCTTTAGTAAGGATGCTCCGCTCTCTAGAGAATGGAAGCTTGTGTCTCTGCAGTATATTTACAGCACTGAACAGTCCTGTAGTTGCAATAAAGGAGGATTTTTAAAGAAACTTAGTACTGACCTCCCTCCACTGTGAAGGTGGGAGGTTTCTCTCAAGGTTACAGTTGTGCAGTACATGAATCCCCCATAGATCTGTTTTGTGTGGAGCCTTTCTTAACCTTGGGAGCTCTTTATTTGTTTTCTGGCAGTTCAAGTTGTTTCTTTCCACTCCACAGAGCAAAACAGAGCAGTTTACAGCAGCACAATGCAGCCAGAGATCAGTGGAAGAACCAAAACAAGGAAAGTGCTGCAGTTGGAGGAACAGTGGTGCTCTATAACTCTTTCACTCACCTTTCATTTCCTTCCTTTTCTCCTGTTTCCGCTGTAACTCTCTGTTCTTTACTACTACGCTGAAATACTGCATCAGTGTGAATCAATCATTAAACTGGAACATTACCAGAAAGATGAGGAAGGATGAATTAATACGAGACAGAGAGAGAGGGAGACAGAAAGTGAAAAAAAAACAGGAAAAGAGGACACATAAGGTCACTCTGTACAACTGCTCCTCATACATAATTTATAACTTCATGGGATAGAACAATGAAATATCTGAAATGTGGCTACGCCTGAAAGGTTTACCTGAATCCAGACTGAATCCCCCGTCCACAGGATGGTTGAAGGAGGGCTCATTGCAAAAAAGGGAAAAAAATACAGAACTTGTGCTGTTTTTTTCTGGTAATTACTGATGATTTACTGGACATTTGATGTACTTGTTAAGTTATTGCACTGACATGACACCATTTTATTAAAAGAATATCACACTGATATAATCAGATTAGAGGGATTATTACCATGGTATTACTGTGAGCCATTATTACCCTTACTCTTTTGTTTGTCAGTGTGCTGACTTGACTATGACTTGCCCCAAACTGCATGTGATTATCATAAAGTGGGCATGTCTGTAAAGGGGAGACTCGTGGGTACCCATAGAACCCATTTTCATTCACATATCTGGAGGTCAGTGGTCAAGGGACCCCTTTGAAAATAGCCATGCCACTTTTTCCTCGCCAAACTTTAACATAAATTTGGAGCATTATTTAGCCTCCTTGGTGATAACCAAGTATTGGCACCAATGGATTCATTCGGTTTTCTAGTTTCATATGATCTGAGCCAGTATCTTCACTCTAACTTTAAACTGAGCCGCTACAACCTAAAAATCATCAAGTTGCGTTTATGCGTTTAAGAAATTAGTAGACGTTAAAGCAAGTTTGCGTTAACGCGTTGTAATTGTGTTATAATTGCATTATAATCGCGCTTACTCTGACAGTCCTAGTTATAACCTCCGTAAATTCCATGGTATTACTACATTATTATCCTGTTATTGCCAAGATATCATCCCATTATATCCGTATATAATAACGTGCATCTCTGAGGTGAATGTGTGAGTGTTTTAAATGACATGGTAGAACCGGAAAACAATTAAAGCATTTTGTTTTTATTGTAGAATTCCAGAAACAGTGTTAAAAATATAAAAAACTGCTGACGGGTTTAACTGCCACAAATCACATCCAACATTAACCAGGTTGTTTATACAGAACAGATACACAAAGTTTATAGAAAATATTAGTTACAAATCACAAAAATGAACTATCCATCTAGTAATCACTGTCATCGCCATCACCATCAGTGATGATGATCATTGACTGGTGTTCACAAAACCACTATTTTTATTTGTTAGTCAGAAAGTTCCAACATTATACAGTTTATACAGCTGATTTAACATTTCTAGAGAGCAAAACTACAACAAACTTTATACGACAAAGCTAAATATGCTAAATTAACTCAACCTGGAGTCAAATATAATCAGATTGGTTCATTTCTCTCCATTAAAATACATTATCACTCCACATCAGCAGATGTCAGTGTGTGTGTGTGTGTGTGAAGACTGGGAGGCACATTCATAATGAATTGTTTTTTACCATTCAGTATTTATAAGTTCTATTTAATGATTTTATATCATTCAGATTGCCAGGTTTTAATTGTCGCTCCACTATAACGTTGCAAATTAGATGCCTGGTGGCCCCATTTGTAAAACATTCATGATTTATAAAGAAGCTCATGTTAACAAAGTGTTTCATTTTACGCCCAAATCCAAGTCAATGTGGCTGAAATCTCCACTTTTACTTTATTAAAAGCTCAAAGTAGAAGATAAAATCTAACATATTTTTTTACAAATGAGCTGCCTGGTGTTCCCTAACAATAAAAAAACATCTTTCTACAGGTTGTTTTCAGATTGTGAACTCGCAGCATCATGTATTAAAAATTAGCTTTTCATTTTCCTCATCGTTTCCCATCAGCCCTCAAAAAACTTGACAAAGAACGAGCAGACGGAGTGCCATCCCTCGCTGCAGTAACTCTGCACCGGCTCCATGTCGTTCACCACTCCTTCCTCGTCAAACCCAGTCCAATCCTCCTCTTTCTTCTTCTTCTCCTCTTCCTCCTCCTCTTTCTTCTTCTTCCTCTCTGCCTTCCCTCCGTCTGAGCTCTTGCTGGCTGGCGGCCCTCTCTTCTTCCCGCCCTTCCTCTCCTCCTCGCCACTGCGTTGGGCGAGCTTCATGTGGGCCTCGGCGGGAGCCTTCTTGCAGGTTTTAGCCTTCAGGACTTTCTCTCCTTCGCAGGCGTTCTGCCTCTTCTTCAGCTTCCCCACCAGCTGCTTCCAGTACTGGCTGGACTTCACCCCGTAGGCCTGGCAGAGGTCTGGTTTACCGGCGTAACGACACCAATACCTGGAGGAGAAGCGGAAGTATAGAGGTCAAGAAAGGAGAAAGCCAAAGTGGAAAACAACGACAAATTGGGAGACAAGAGAGGAGTACATAAATGTTGTAATTGACCAAAATACATGCTGGGATTGAAACTTCTCTTCAAATATCTTCCCCTTTTTTCTGTCACCGTTTTTCTGGCTTTTGTCATTAACTGACAATAAAGCAATTCATAATAATGAAGAAATTGACATTTCTTAATGAAAGAAACAATCCACTTAACGAGTTTTGGTACGTTTTTTAAATGACTTTCAGACAAAACACCTGGGACTTTTTGTTAGATGTTTCTTATCATTTATAGCACACCTGTGTCTCGACAAGCACAAAACTTAATCGTCTTCTTGCACATGAAAAGGATTACCAAAAGAAGAACTCAGTCATTCTTACTTAAAAAGCTTTCACGGCCAAACACACCAGATATGTGAATGAAGGAGGCAATTTTGTCTCATCCGGTGTGTGCTATCGCCATCAATTAAAGGACAAATGCTACGACTATTTAGGGATCACTAACACACCTTTTCTCTGAATCTGTAATTGCAACAACATCCTCTAATAGTAAAAGGCAACACTGAGGTAGGGTGTCACCAGTTTGAGTAGGTACAGCTAAAAAAAATATTCCTTTTCTTTTTACTTTAGCAAAAACACTCCTGTAAAAATTCAATCAAAGATGTTAAAGAAGAATGGATTTTGTTCATGATGTTCAAAACATTCAAGGAAACAATGAGAACTGCATTATTTAACGCATGTTTTTTTTTTTAAATGTTTCATTGTACAGTTAGTAAGTGTAATCCTTTACTGCCAAGGCATTCATTTAACCTAACAAGAGTTATTGTTAGTTTGTTGGTTTCAGTCTTGGGTCTAAGGATACCTGAAGACTAGATAAAATAATAATCAATGAATATTTTTGCATTGCTTCTTTATGCTGAAAATTGTGCAGAAAAAGGAAGAAAAAAAGGCACCCAATCCAAGTGAAATGGTGGATGGATAGATATGGACAAAAACAAACTATAGCCATCCACTGTGGAGGCTTGGGATTTCCTCATCAGTTCTCTTTCAAACCTACATTTTCTTGCTTTTTTGATATAATGTGTCACTTTGATAGAATGTAAGAAGACCAACACACTTATTTTTATATATATATATATATTGTGCGTTTATGTCTTGTTTTGTTTATGACCCTTGTTTTGTTTTCATTTGCAAGGCAATGGTGATATATGTATATAGTTTGTTTTAAAAGCTGCTTGTATGTGCAAGAATCCTTGTCTATGGTGCCTTGTGTACAATGATTTTCATGCTACTCAAAAAACACAATCTTTCCCTGATCTTCAAGTGTGTCACAGTCTGTCTCTCAGTCCCTCCTCCCCAGGCCGCTTCATCGCCATTTTCCATCCATCCACCAGATGCCCTCGGACTTTCCCTCCTTTCCCCATCACCTGACTGCCCTACCCATCTACTCACCTGTTTCCACTTTCCTAATCAGCCCTGCAGTCACCTGACTGTCCCCGCCCACCTGCTCACCTGTCCTCACTTCCCTCATCAGTCCTCCACATATTTAACCAGCACATTGTCGGTTCATCCTAGTTGCTTTCTTGCTTCATGCTTTTGTGTTGTAGTGTCTATTTTCTGTATGTTTATCTGGACCTGATTGCCTGTCTACCTGGCTGCCAGTCACCTGCGTACCTGTTCGTCTGCCTACCTGTATGCTATTTCACCAATAAAATCACTGAAGTCGCCCTGCAGCCTTCTCAGTCTGCGTTTGGATCCCTGTTGCCCTGCATAGCCAGTCTAACCACGTATAGGATGTGAGCCTGGTGTCAAAGTGTATCAGACATATTTGAGTTTTACTGACAAAGACTGCCCTGAAAAGTAGAATCCTTAAACATCACACACTGTATGACTTTATCTTCCTGCTCGCGTCAACTCGAACAGACTGTCCAACTTGTACCGACTCAGCTGTTTTGTCTAAATCATAAATATGTATCAAATGTTCCTGATTAGGCTTTCAGAATTAAACTACTCAGCACAGGAATTATTTGAATAATAAGCTCCAGTTTTGAGTGTCCTTCCCACTAAGTTAACCTCTGAATCATTTAAATGACTGAAAAAAACTTCAAATTAGTGCTGCATTAGTCAGTTTTATAGGTGACATGAATTTAAGGGCACTAAAGGTGAATTACATTAATGTGCTCTCAAGGTGTAATGTCAGACAGTCGAGTCAGGTGAGATATTACTGTTAATGCTTCCCTCACCTCTGCGGGTCTCCCAGTGTCTCAGTGCTGCAGTTGACCAGCAGGCTCACCAGGCCTTCACCAGACGTCTGCCAGGTGCAGCGATGGCCCTCCTTGGTGGTCAGCTCTCCAGAGCCGGGCACCGAGCGATTTCTAGGTCTCTTGGCCGGTTGGGGGGACGGCGGAGGCTGGCGGGGTTTGTCGGGTTTCGCCTCGCCAGGCTGCCGCTTGGCCTCGGTGAGGACGGGGAGGCAAAGGAAGAGGACGAAGAGGAAACTGCACGGCAGGACACTCATGGTGGCTGGGAAGAGACATTTGGACACAGAAAAAAAAGAGAAAATGAGAAAATGTGGAATTTGATTTATTTTTCTGAAGCACTTATGTTTAATTTGAGACTTGCTTTGAAAGTCAATGTTTTAGCCTCTTGTAGATCTTAGTGATAGATCTACTGAACACTATCTGCCTAGCTGGTGAAGAAAGTGGAAAATCTAGCAGCTAAAGATCCAGATATTTTTCTCAGGAGCTGGCAGAGACCAAAAATAGAACTAAAAGGAAAGTTAATATTGGATATTGATCAGGTGGACACAAACACTACTCCAATGGAAAGATCATATTGTTCTGTGTTTGCTGGATGTGGGAATAGGCAGCTATTTGCTAATTCTGTTTCTGTCAGTTCCTTTTAGAAACTTTTATTGGTAAAGCATGGCTAAATGTAGCTTTGAATGATTTTTTTAACTTTATTTATTTATTTTTTTGTCTTATCTCTGTTTCTTCTGGTGCAAATGCTCTGTTTTAAAAACAGACTCCAGCATATTAGCATGTTAATTTAGCACTAAACACAAAGCAGAGACTGATAAGAAGATCATTGGTTTTGCAGGTATTTGATCATAAACTAAAGACTTGGACAAATTAAAATTTTGATTAGCTGTTGGCGAGGAAAAGTTAAGGGATCACCAAAGACAATAAAATTCATTTTGAGGGGGTCTTGAATATCTGTACCAAATTCCATAGCAATCCATCCAATAGTTGTCAAGACATTTCACTCCAAAACCACAAAAGTCAACCTCATGGTGGCACTCAAGGAAAAGTCAGGTGATCATCAAACTCGTTAGCCTTCATTCCTCTGAGGACCGTTAATATCTTTACAAGATTTCAGACGATAGTGGGTCCTGACAGTGCCATCCCTTGAGCCATGCCGACAGCAGAGCCCGAGATATCTTGATTTTTAGTCTCAAATATAATAGGTCAAGCTCCCAAATCACTGGATCTTACATTTCCGACAATGTAACTCCATTGAGTCTTTTGTTGAGCCCAACAAACACAGGACTTTTAATCAGGAGACTGGTGTTCGAGACCGTTGTTTCATTTTGTAAGTTACATTAGTGACGTTTGTCATGTGTTTTCCATACTTATGTTGTTTCCGTACATATTTTACTTGGTTAACATACTTATTTTAAGCCCAACCAGTTTTGTTGCGCGGCATAAAAATTACACACGAAAAGCCTAAAATGCGTCCTCATGACATGCGGAATGTCCGTGTAATGTCGTGCTATTTACACGCCTTCCTGTGAGACCGGGTTTTGGAGTGGCACAACACGTGTTAAATGTTAATAAAAATGGACAATGGACACAGAGCGGGGGTGTGAGTCTCTGTCAGCGGTTTATTGAAAATCAGCCAAGCGTCAGAAACACTCCCCCAAGAAGAGTTCGGACCGGACATGCAGCTATCAAACAAGAAGCAGAGAGGGAGGGAGGGTGGAGGAGAGGCTTACAGCTCAACTCATTGCTAATAATTTATTTCAACATGTATTTCTCTTTAGCGAAAAACTATAGAACAAGTACAAATATCAAGAAAATACAATTTTTTATAATGTATAAATATTTTGAACAGAAAAAAAAATCCATGAAGTTAAAATTATTTTAATGATAAGAAAAAAAATCTAACACATACAAACAAAACCATTTTAATCAAATATGCATAAATATAATGACTTTAATGCTCTGCAGTGTCTTTTGCATATCTATGAACACTAATGACCAACATCAGCTGATAAGATCGGCTTGTTAATCTCTCTTGTTAAGAGGATTTACTAAACATGATTATTAGAATTCTAATGTGAAAATTAAGTCAGTGATCAGACTGTCCTTGTCTCTTAGTTTTGCCTGCAGTATGTTTCTCAGGTTAGTTGTTGTGTGTTTAATTAACTGCATTTGCAATCAGCACAACAAACAATTAGCGTCTGGATTAATGAGAGTGAAAGCATTCATATCCAGTGTACCGCTGCGCCCCTGGGTCAGTAAAAACTGAACAGGTTGCTTCCCTGTACCACCATACTGATAATGATGTGATACAGTGGGAACAACAAAACAGGTTGTGTCGTGTTGTAATTAATTCCATTAATAATGTTGATGTGTTTAGGTAGTAATGAGGTGGAAAATAAAATGAAAAGGACATTATACTCCAGAGCTTCGTGGTGTTTTTGTTTCAGTTGAAGCCAAAGTGCTCCCCGAATAAATGAATGGGCTTTACAATCCAGCACTTTAGTATAATATTATTATTTCTTTATCTACACTATATTTCTCATTGGGAACCAAAACAGACAAACAAATGAACTGATCTTAGATTTGTTGGGCGCATTGTCCTAAACTCACTGCAAAACTGACACTGAATGACATTTTAGGCTTTTCTTAATCTTGCATTGGACATACCAAGGAAGCTACTTCTATTAGTGCTTGAGTTCCTGCTCAGTGCGTTGCATGACAAAAATCACATGGTGAGTTGTTGTATACAGTTTACCAATGCCACTAGGAATACTTAATTCTGATTGGCTGAAGGGTGTGCATTCTGTAACACTGTGTCTACACTGACAGCACATCAGCAGCAGCCTCAGTCTTCTCAGTCTGTATCAGTCGGCTACCTCTGGGTCTGAAAAGTGAAGCCAATGAAGAAGTGTCTTAAACTTGCATTCTTTCTAATAGCCAGCAGGGGGCGACTCCTCTGGTTGCAAAACGAAGTCTGATTGTATAGAAGTCTAGGAGAAAATGAGCATACTTCTCACTTGATTTATTACCTCAGTAAACATTGTAAACATGAGTTTATGGTCTCAATCGCATATGGAAACGACATAAGTATGGAAAATATGTCACAAAAGTCACAAACGTAACTTACAAAACAAAACACCGGTCTCAAACAGTGGTCTGCTGGTTATAGGACCATTCCACCTCCTCACCCACCCACCATAAGCAGTCTCTCTCACTTTTTATTCTAAGTCAGTACCTCTGAGCGTAGCATATCTACACGGATGCGTTAACATTGCAGTCACATGGTGTACAAATGACAAGCAAGAGGCAAGAAGCAAGAAAGGCGTTCTTATTGCACGTTAAATGCCTTGTGCATTATCGTAGCATTCATATGCCTTTTCCTGCAAACAGGCTGAACTATAATATGTTATCTGTCATTCATTTACTTATATAGTTAGTTTATCACAAATATATTTACTACACAATTAAAATCCTGCTGCTTGTGTTACTAGACAAGGTGTAGTTACGGTAAACACCAACAGCATCAAAGAGCTGGTAGCGGGAAACAGCTGCACATGTAAGGGCTGGGTGGCTTCCACTCTATTTGAATGCAGCACACAAAAAGACCCATGCCGCTTATACTGACTAAATCACCGGTTTGTGAGGCAAGTAAACAAAATACCACATTTACTAATGGCATCGTAAACAATACAAACTAATATTCATATTTCCCACATTTTGATGTGACTGAATCCAATTTAAAAAGGTCCTATCCTGTCTCCCAGCATGTAAAGTTTACCACAAGATCTCCATTACCGGTATATTACAAGAAATTAAGGGACACCTGCAAGCCAATCACAATTGAGAATTCTCAGAGGCCATGGTATATTTAAAGAAATAATTGATTTTGAATGGTGATAAGTTGTCATGCTATAAAGACGATAATCCACTCTGTTATAAAACATAACACACAGAGGGAAACCATCTGCATTGTGCTTTGTCCTTCCATAACAGCTCATTGTGCATCTAAGTCATCATTTCATACCATTCTACATGAGTTTTGTTGAGTGTAAATATATTTCTTTGTACATTTACGTGTTTTTCATCATTTGACAAAATTTAATTTCGTGTCCGAGTCTGAAGTGATCTGGTGTTCTATAACAAAGATCTCTTGTTTTTGAGGCGATCCGAGATGATTGTCAGGACTCACAGCGTTGGTGTGATGCAACTGATATAAACACAGTGAGTTTGGCTAAATGAATTTACAAAACAGAAAATTTCTTTGCATTTCCCCAAGGTGAATTATCTTGCAACAACATCGAGAAACGACAGCAAACCGCATCTTTTAAAAGAGTAAAGCAAGTCCACTACTGATTTCAGCCGCTGTGTGTTGCTTAAAAAATCCTTGTATATAATTAACGTTATACAATAGTGTCCACCTTTTTTTCTCTCAAATTTGGTATGGTATGATTATTTTTCTTTCAGTTCTTCCTTGAACATTTTCCGGATTTTCTTTCACAAGTTCATGCTCATCTTGAAATAAGAATAAAAACCAAACAAACAAAAATAAAACAGATCTCTTTTATCAGTATGAGTCAGTTTCCACTGCAGCATTTTAACAGGAGTTTCTGGGAGATGAAAAACAAAGACGCACACAGCACCAAAACAAAAATAATCCCCCCTTTCCAAGCACACCCCCCACTCTTCCACATACACCCCTCATCAATAAGTCATGACAAAAACACAAATCTTTCTTCATTGTCTCTCGCGCTCTCATATTTGGTTTGACAGTTTTAGGAAGAAGCAGAAATTTGTAGAGTAGTTTGTTGTTCACGGTTTGTTGTTCAGTGTGAGCAGAGGCCCGGTGTTCTTACCATGTGACGCTCCACGGCTCTGAGTCGCTGTGGGAATGTGGGGACCACGAACACTTGACTAAAAGCGGGGAGAAGACGAGGATAAAGGAGGAGGGCTGGAGGAAGGAGGGGGTTCGGGGAATGAGGAGGACTATACGAAGAACTGCCCACCCAAAACCAAGAACACCTCCCACATTCACCCCTCCTGACAAAACCTTCTGTGTGTGTGTGTGTGTGTGTGTGTGTGTGTGTGTGTGTGTGTGTGTGTGTGTGTGTGTGTGAAAACCTGCAGTGTGTCTCTCTGTGAACAGAGAAAAGGAAAAAAGCCTTATTAGATCTAATTGACCTTCAGGCTGTATAGTGCTACATTGTAGAGTCAGTAAATCTCTGTATGATGATGTCATCGCATGATTAACAAAAACTACCACTATTCTTATGTTATCAGACTTTTTATTAGGGGTTTGCAGCCCATATTTTCAGTTATATATATACGTATATGGTGTAACGGTACACGGAAGTGACGGTTCGGTTCATACGTTGGTTTAGGAGTCAAGGTTCAGTGCACATTTAATACAACGGAAAAAAACCCAAGAACATAAGGATCCGTTTCTTTTCATTTATTTTGATCAGACAGCAGTTTAAGTGTCAAAGACCGAGACGATCCTCTCGCTGGGGACTGAGGTAGCATTTTGGCCACTGGCAACTTTGTTAAACTATTTTCATTATAAAAATAAGGAACATTTCAAACATTTCTGTGTATGTATATGTGTGTGTGTGTATATGCTGTATATATTTTTCATCGTCCCAGTGATCGGCACATCTGGGTGATGCCGTCGAATGCGGGTTGGGATGTTGGATGTTATTTCCATTCATATCTCCTACAACGGTGGAGCAACACCGGCACACTGTCTTTGTCAAGCCTGATAAAAAATACATGAAATGACCACGACCTCCTAACAGCTATGCAGAGGTAGAGGGTATGACACATAATACGGTTTTCTGTAAGTTGCTTAGAGTGACTGCTTCTTTAGCTGCTTTGATCCTCTGCAGGGATATAACCTGCTGAAGTACCAACAGAATCTGCCCTCCATTTACCAATCTGTTTTCTTCTTCAGTATTAACTATGAGAGCAGTCATCTTCAGTCAAAGACAATCTGAACTCCCCCTTCTGTAACTCCCATTTTTATGCAAAAGACATTAAAACATGAAACAGAGATAAATGTCATATTTCCATCATGTTTTCCACATAGTTTTCCATCATTTGAGCTTCGACTGGAGCTCTTTTAATGACCTCATCTCGTTGTGTCCTCTTCTTCTTCTGCAGTGGTTTGATGGCACCGACTGGAGAATTATCTCCAACCAGCTCCTAATCAGTAGTGGAGGGAAACACACATAAATTCACATTTTCTTATACCAATTTTTTGGAAATTCAGTTAAAATTTGTGTTACATTTGGACAGAAACTTGACTATAATGTGATGCTAATGGTACTTTTTTTTTTATAATTGATAAGTAGGGTAAGCATTCAAGCTTTCTTCTTACATTTTTCTTTTGTTAGTCTACACTAAGTTGACAACTGCTATTTGTTTAATTAAGTTTGTTACCGCTCATCCTCCATTTGCCAGGATGCACCCTTGAAGATGGTGTTTATGTCCAACGCTTTCCAGTGAATACCATCTCCATGTTGGTCGTCTTCGCTGCCACCCTCTTGTTCTCCTACCTGTTTTCTCGGCTGATTAATAAAAACCTTCTTCCTGAGAAGTAGATGCGTTGAACATGAAAGCCCAACATACACACACCAACATACAGCGTCCAAGACAACAATGAAAAGCACAGGGTGTTAAGAAAGAAAAAGCATACCTCATGTGAGGTACAGTCGGTACCAGTTGAAACCAGTTCAACCAGTTTTTTTTATGACAGTGAAGAGGCGAACAGGAAAAGGGGGGAGAGAGAAGGGTATAATATGCAACAATGTTTGCTGGCAAGGTCAAGGTCAAGGAAAACTTTATTATCCCACAGGGGCAATTTGTTGTACAGTCAGCAGTACCACACAGCCATCAAACAACAACAATAAACAAAACAAATAGCCTATTAAAAGCAATAAATACAAAAAGGCTTACAACATACAACATTACAGGGCATTGTTTAGGAAACCAATGGCAGTCAGAACAAAAGAATTTCTGAGCCTATTGGTCCTACATGTAGGCAAACTGTATCTGCGGCCTGACGGGAGCAACCTGAACTCATTGGACAGGGGATGGCTAGGATCAGCTAGGACCGGCTGAACCTTCTTCAAGGTCCTACTGTGGAACAAAGGAGTCAAGTCAATAAGGGTGGTGCCTGCATTTTTCTGCACACTTCGACTATGCCCTGCAACATGTATCTGTTTTTGAGGGTGAGCAACCCATACCAGCTGATATAAAAGATAAAAGAGAAGCTCAAGACAGATTCGATAAAACAAGAGTCTTGTTCTTGTTTCTCTGTGCATTGTTGTCTATTATTTTTCTGTAAAAGATAATATAAATGTGTGATAAAGTAAACACTTTTAAGTAAATTCCAAATGAAATAAAACCATTTCAATTTGAAATAACAGGCATGGTGACAAAACATTGCAAGTGACCTTGGTTCAAGATCTTTCAGAGTGTTCTTTTTGTATCTGTCTACATAATGTAAATAAGCAGATAAGGAAATTTCCTGTCAGACTTGTAAAACCATTCACAGGAACTACAGACCAGCCCTCGTTTTGTTCATCTTTCACTCTGAGCTGTCTTCAGCTCTTGGGTTGAGTTCAAAACTCTGCAGTGGTCAATTTCCCAAATTCTTCCTCCGATGATTTATTCCTGTCGTTTCGAATACGTTTCCTGTTGTAGCACCGAACTTCTATCAAGCCTCAGGTAACAGACTGCTACCTGAAATTATTATTTAAAATCATTTATTTACTGTTTTTAAGGGGAGACATGCAGGTGAATGGTAAACAAAATAAATAACTAATAGATACCACCATGAAACTTCCCCAGTTTATTATTAATACTAAGGCAGTTATTCTGAAATGTTAAGTTTAACTATGCAAATGAGGCATTACCTTATTATTAGATATTTATAATTATAATTATTATTAAATATAACATTGGATAAAGCCAGGTTCAACATTGTTTCATTTTGTTGACATATTGGGGTCAAAGGTTTTTGCAGAGGGAATTTTGGATATCTCTTTTTCTCACTCCATAAGTCAGAAAATATTGTCAACAGCCATAAAGAAAGAAAATCTATTTTTGCCATGTTTTTTTTTTTTCGTAGGATATTCCCATGAACACACAACACCTTAACTCCCTGAAAAAATCCTTGTTTCTACCCTTGCTTTTATCGTTACAGCAACACCATATTGGTTTCACAGACTTGAAAACCTTGCATGTTCTCTATCACCAATCGGCTACAACCCTCACTCTTTGTTCACAGCGGTAACCATAATAAATCTTCTTATGTCCTGAATCTGTTTATTACCTGAGCAGACCTGCGAAAACTTATTCGAGTGGCTGTCTGTCCCTTTACCTGTAGGCTTTCATAACATATTTACAAACACAGACACACAAAAATACAAATTGCATCACCACAACCTCTGTCTCTTTTCATAAATTATTATTCTTTCCCATATCATGGTTTGTTATTTTGGAGAGCCCCACCAATTATTTAATTATTTAGGTTTTACCAGCATATGACAGCTATGTTTAAGCAAAATCTGCTTACCTTTTAATTGGTGGCCACCTTCCGTCGGAGAGAGAGAAACCACCGGACCACTGCAGCAGGCTGCGCCTTGAGGATCGTCCTTGTTGCTCTCGCCAATACCCGTTTTTCGTGACGCCAAATATGTAGGTGAAAAATCAGACTCAGGAGAGAAAGGTTGGTGGAGATGCAAAAGACCCTTTATTTGCATAAAAGATCTGAGCCTTGCGTCTCTGCACTCAACACCAAAACTGATTCGTATTTTCGAGTACATCAGTATATCAAAACATTACACACACCCTCCCTTAATTAAGGTAATGATTAATCACCTTCTGACAGGTTTTTCCTGTAAGTCCCCTATCTGACCTGTTCTGGTCTAAAACAAATAGAAACAAGATATCTCTGGATCAAAGACTAAGGTCAAAATGACTGTTACTGCACTTTCTAGAGGCCAGGTCACTGTCACTGTCAGAATGGTTCGACATTAACCCTTCTATGCCCGCATATTGTACTGTATTTATATATGTATCTTTACAATGATAATCATAGGCCTGTAGCAGTTTCCCACCACACTTCTCATCTAACTCTCACAACTTTCCATTTTATTCATTACCCTAACCCAATTAACCTTAAGTCAAACACTTAAAGAACACAACATAAAGAATAAACACTAAAGATCTCAATTTGGTATGAGTTTCTGCGATTGTTCCCATGTCTGTGACCAGTGACAAAACATTCATAGAGGTAAAACATTGTACATTTTCTGGATTCCTTGGTTCAAGATCAATCTTTCACTGCATTCTTTTTAAAGCTCAATATTTACCCTTGTTTACAGGCCACAACCTTTGAGGATGGTCATGATGTTTATAAAATTGTGTTTAATAGAATGATAAAAAGGTTGCCCCAACAGCTACTGTATTACTTACTGAGGATCATAATTCAACTGTTATCAAACTGTCACATCACAGTTTGCAGGTAACATAGCTTTACAATCACACCATCAGGTGCAGACTAATAAGATTAACCTGCTCGTGGGCCCAAGGTCAAAAACATGAGCTGAAGACTTTTGAACCTATAGATGTATAAAGACAGCTGGATACTGCGTTGTAGCGGAGCCCCGTTCATATATGAAAGTTGCTCAGTGGCGCATGAAGCAAAAAAAATCTTTCCCATCCATTGCGCCCATAAAGCAAACGCCCTAGCGTTTCCTTTAACCCCTCATCCCAGCCCTCAGTCTCAGGCTCATTCACATGAACGGAGGAAGAAAAATCACTCTGGATTTAGCTATTAGTGCATTTTACAACTTTTAGGACTTAATGATTTAAATAAGGGCCATTCAAGTGTTTTTACTGGGTAGTTGATTTACCTAAGAAAAAAAGAAATCATCCACTGATTTACGAACGTCTCTTTCTTAATGTAAGTCTGTGGGAAAAAGTATTTTTGGGCCCGATGGCATCACGTGAAGGACCCGAAGCCCGGCGCTCTTCCTTGGGAACTTGACTGAACCACACTGTGTATCCAACTGTCTTTAAGTACCCATCAGGCACAGTGTACATGCATATAAATAAAGTTTATTATTAATCATTATCATTAAAAGGAGACTTTATTAGTAATCAAACTTTTTGTTTTACTTATTAGGAGAGAGCGCTTTTAATTTAAACTTTAGAGGGGAAATAAGAGATTATTTTGAGTCATCATTTATCTGAAAGCATATCATTTTTCCTGTCAAACTTTTACACTGTTTTCACCTTTGTTCAGGTTCAGCATGGTTGTCAACATCCCGGGTGTGATAGTAATGGTGTTCTTCTACCTGCTGGTTCTTGGAGTCGGCATCTGGGCTTCTATCAAGTCCAGAATGGAGGAGAACAAAAGTTCGGCTGACAAAATGGAGATGGCCCTGCTGGGAAACCGAAGTATAAAAAAAGTGGTGGGGATCTTCACAATGACAGGTGAAGAAATACATTATGGATGCTCCTGCTACACTTGTTAAACTTATCAATCACAACAGTTAATACAGGTGGAACTAAAACAGGATTCACTCAACGAACCGTTACAACCTGCAAGCATTGTTGCCACCTATTTTGGATGGAAAGTAGCTAAAGCCTGCTTAGCCATTTTCCTGAGCTAATTTGCATATCCATAATGTCATAATGTAACAAAGATTATGATATTGTAACCCTAGTTCTATAAGCACAGGCGGAGCCCTCTACTTGACTCTATGGGTAATACTCTCCTCTAATCATATACACGCATTCCCCACCCAGATTTGCAGAAACGTAGCCGGCCAATTAGAATGTGCCTACTGAATATGTGCGTCACCACAGTATATAAGGCAGCGTCAACCGCTGCCTGACATCCCACGCCCTTTTCATCGAGCAGCACCGGAGCGGCAGGGCCTCCTTGGTATAGGGCTCCGCCTGTGCTTATAGAACTAGGGTTAAAATATCATAATCTTCGTTCTAACTCGCACAGTCAGAGCCCACTACTGGACTTTATGGGTACAGCGGGTGAAGCCCGATGGATGTACGCCCTGCTGCGTCACCACATCGACCTAACAACACTGATCCAGACCAGCTAAGGATTAGACACCGCAGCCCAACTATTTTTATTAACCTAGGCCGCCGCAGCAGAGAAGTAGGGTGCCCAGCCACCTCAGATAGTACACAACTGATCTGGGTAACGCCAAGGTCTAACCCTGCAGGGTTCAAAAACAAACAGTAGAGACCCTGCACACCACATTCCCCGGGTCATCAAGGAGCGAGGGAACATGTAGGTGCATCATGCCCAGAGGGGGTCAGGTGCAACACAACTGACACACACGCCTCACCTTTTCACCAGTCCTGTGTCGTTCCAGCGAGCAGAGACCCTGAAAAAAAGAGCCCGACATGTCCAAAAGGGAAAGCATCAAGCAACTGGGGTGCACCGACAGGGCGGTCAGTTCACATACTCTCTTAGCTGAGGTCAATGCAAGCAGCAAAGCCGTCTTGAATGACTAAGCCTTTAAAGAGGAACGCTCTAGAGGCTCACAGAGGTCCTTCACCAAAGCCTCGAGCACCAATGGTAGTTCCCACTGCAGGGAGGAGGCACGCACCACTGGTCGTTGCCTCCTGACCCCCTGCAGAAACTGCTTCATGAGAGGGTGAACAAAGACTGGTCTGTCGCCAAAACCCTCATGACAGGAAAAATGGATGCTGCATACACTTTAATAGTGGTATGAGACAGCTCTCTATCCATCAGACACTGTAAAAAGGAGAGAATAGACCTGACGGCACAAGACAGGGGATCTAGCCTCCTTTCTTTGCACCAGTGTTGGAATCCTAACCACTTTGCCTTGTAGCAGGCAGCGGTGGATCCTGCTCTAGCCACTTGGATAGTCTGTAGAACCTGTACAGACAGTCCAGCCCTCCTCAGCCTGTCTCTCTCAGGATCCAGGCCTGGAGAGCATGACCCAGGGCCTCACGCCTATTGCCCCCGCCTCCTGAAACAGAGCCCCCCAGAACTGGGGGATGGCCCAGGACTGGACTGCCAACATCTGAGTCTTTTCTGTGTACCATGGTGCCGAGCGACGACCTGTGGCTATCAGAATGACTGACAACTGCTCCCACCTCATACTCTCAAGTGTGCTTTAGTTACATTTTTGGGGGAATTTTCTAAACTAATAATATGATATGATAATATCAGCATGATGTGATCTCACTGAAAGTATATCACTGATAATGAATTACCTCCCAACCAGCTGGTGTTTGTCCACTAAATAACTTTATGTGTGTTAATCCATCCTGTAGCTACGTGGGTCGGAGGAGGCCTCATTGTTGGCACAGCTGAGATGGTGTACACACCCTCTATGGGACTAACCTGGACAATCGTGATGTTAATGGCATACAGCTCATCATTTATTATTGGTAAGAGTTTGAAATTACACGTTACAGGATACTGTAAAGTATGTTTGCATGTGTAACAAAACAAATATAGCCTGACAATCTCTGATCAAAAGACAGGAATTACTGTATAGGAATAATAATGACCTGGGCTAATGTCAAATCAAGTCATGAGGTTAAGGAGGTACTGCACACTTAAACATGTTTTTTGACCCTCTGCCAAAGATCGATAATTGACTGCGATCGTATCATCAGATCTGCGGCCGTGTGTCTTGGACACACGCAACACATATAGAAATGAAACTTGTTGCTGTATCTGATCTTTACACCTTACATGTAACTTTTCCTTTTTTATTGTTTTAGCTTTTTTCCCTCACTTGATTATTTTTTTTCTAATTGCTATTTGCTCTGTCCTCTTTTAAATCAAGCTGGCTCGCTGTTTGCAAAGACAATGAGAGAAAGAAACTATGTGACGATGCTGGACCCTTTCCATGCCAAGTATGGAAATGTACCAACAGTTGGACTGTGCCTGGCTTCACTTTCTATTGATCTGGTGGAGGTGCCCTCAACACTAATTGGTTTAGGTACAGTACATACTGTACATAAGCACTTCACTTACATGAATGCACACATGGATGGAAATTTCTACCTGTGCTGTGTACTGTGCTGTGTAGATAAGACTTACTACAATGAATATGAACTGGTAATATTCAAAGAATGGTTATAAAATGTCACTGATACAATGTTTTTGACAGGAGGAACCATGAGTGTGGTCCTGGATTTGTCCTTCACTGTGTGCATGTGGATCTCTGCTGCCGTCGCCATTACCTACACACTGCTGGGAGGTCTCTACTCTGTGGCCTACACAGATGTTATACAGCTTGTCCTCATATTCATCAGCTTGGTGAGTTAGTTTCTATGGTGTTGGACTTTTTGTTATAAGAAAAGACTCATACACAAGACGATCGAAACTCCAAAGGACCTCATAAAACGATTTTTGTCTGTTTATCATTTCCATTTATTTGTCTCTGCAGTGGCTCTGTGTTCCCTTTGTTTTGATGAACCCTTCCTGCTTGGACATTAGCCAGACACTGATGAACAACACCTTAAACGTTCCCTGGATTGGTAAACTGGAACTGAAAACCACCTGGATAATGATTGATAATTTCTTATTCTTCGTAAGGAACCAACAATACGACGTATATAAAATGCAATTTACTCTAGTTTTGATAGATAGCTTTAGAATGATGATAAAAAACGTAATTATCTTAAATACTGGACCGTTTTTGTCAATGTTACTAAAGAATCAGACAGGTTGCAGGCAGAGGCTCTTATCTGGAACAGTATATCTGTAAATGTCACGGTGAAATTAACTGTCCTCTGACTGTAGTTGTAAAGTTGCAGCATTTACCCCATGGGGGTGCCACTAGTAATTAAATTAACCAACCAACTGTTTTACTTTTAAGGCACTAGGGGGTCTGGGATATCAGTGCATCCACCAGAGGATCTTGTCAGCTTCTTCCTCAGCATCAGCCAAGGTCACATGCTTTGTTGCTTCTTTCATCTTCCTTGTTTTTGGAATACCTCCTATACTGCTTGGGGCAGCCGCTGCATCCACAGGTATTAAGAGTTTCTACATACTGGGGTAGAGTGTGAAAACTGATGTCTATATTCCAATCTTTGTCAAATGGATAACTCTGTGTATTTATAATTTTTTCATGTTTGATTAACTTATTGATCAATATGTCAAACTCTTCAGGACAATATCCTCAGATCCCATGTATCAGGCTGGAGGCCAAATGGTCAAGGATCTATATCAATGCCTTTGCAATTCAAATGAACCAACTGTATAAAAGGTGATTTGAATGCTATGTCTTGGTTAAAAGATCAACTGGACCCACTGAGCTCCTTATATATTATCACACAGTGCTTAGTCCACTCCTTATACCTCTTTCACACCGATGACCAGGGTCGGACCAGGGTTATCTGACCCATGTTCAACCCTCTTTTTTTCAATTCAAACCAAGCCAGTCAACACAGGTTAATCCCTGGTCATAACAATTCAGACACGACCTGGGTCACAATCCGGGAGAAGTGCATACCAGTTACCTCAGGTGCTTGAAATGGAAGGGGGGGTTACATGTCTGGGGGATTACAGAGAGAGGGGATGATAGTGGCATCATCAATGTGTGCAAAAACGTAATATATCATGGAATGATGCATGTTTTGGGGTATGGTGTAAATATAGTACATGAATCATTTTAGCTTTGTAAAATGTTTAACAATGTATGTTACATGGAGCTGTAATGTTTGCAAAAACATACAGACAACATACAGATTTACACTCATTAGCCTTTTTCCAGGCTACCCATTTATCACATCATTAAATTAGATAGTCAGTGTTATTTTAAAATAAACCGGTCTTCAATTAACTATCTTTTCTTAGGTTAACAAGTTAATCCTGTTTTGGTTTAGTTATTTTCTCGAATTAACTCTTTTTTTCCCTTTTCACAGGCAAGAGATCAATACCACAAAATCCAAAATCCAAATAAAGTTAAACACCATATATCATAAAATATAACCTTGACAACTAGGATGGCACTCGGAGAGCGCAGACCTTCGCCGTACGCAGCTACGATCAGCTGTACGTAGCGGAGCATCGTAAAACACTTCATTCAAACTGGACAGAAACAAAATAAAACTCACCTAAACCGTCGTTGTGTGCTGTGGTCGAACTCAACTGTAATTTCACTGAGTTTAATGTGAAAAAACGCCAAATCTACAGTCGTCCCCGTCTCATTGTGCCACACCCCACCCCTCCAAAAAATTTCATTCAGATCCATCGCGGACTTTTGGAGTAATCCCCTAAACCAGGGGTGCCCAATACGTCGATCACGATCTACCGGTCGATCGCGAAGGTAGTGTGGGTAGATCGCATGGCATTAAAAAAAAAAAAAAAAATATTAAAAAAAAAAAAAATTAAAAAATTAAAAAAATAAAAAAATAAATAGACGTCAGCCTATCATCCATCCTCACTATGAAATTTGTCACTTGATTGACATACAGGGCAGCCAGTCTGACATCTGATCTTTTCTGACACATGGGTCACCACGCATACGCAAACAAGCGCGCCAAGTGCGGCAAAACTCTAGCAAGCTACCGAGTTGCCTAGTTAGCCTCCAATTTATTTCTTCTAAACTTAAGAAAGGGTATAAAAATGAGTGGGGGAGCTGGACCAAGTAAGAAGCCAAAAACCTACCACTTCCATACGGACTGGGAGGAGGACTTTTTTTTCACAATGTCATATTCGAAGTGCGTTTGCTTCATCTGCGAGTCTACCATTGCTATTCCGAAGAAGGGAAATGTGGAGCGGCATTTTTGGACTGTTCACAAAAACTACAACACTGACTTCCCTCCTAAAAGCGAGCTGAGAAAGAGAAAGGTGAAGGAACTAAAATCCCAGTTGTCCGGACAGCAGTCATTTTTCTCACAGCTGACCACAAAAGCGAAGGCTGCCACCGAAGCATCATTCCGGGTGAGTCACTTCATCGTTAAGAACAAGAAGTCCTTCCAAGACGGAGAGATGGTAAAAGAGGCATTCGTTGCAGCAGCTGACTCGTTGTTCCGAGATTTTAAAAACAAACCAGAAATATTATCTTCAATCAAAGCTCTCCAGCTATCAAGAAGTACAGTTACACGGCGCAGTGAAGCCATGGCCGAGGATTTGACCCAGCAACTTTGGAAGGATATCGCGGACTGCGAGTGTTTCTCACTGCAATTGGACGAGTCTACAGACGTGAGTGACACAGCCCAGTTGTGCATTTTTATTCGGATGGTGTTTCCCGATATGACTGCAAAAGAGGAGCTGTTAACAGTACTGCCCATGAAAGAACACACGCGAGGAGAGGACATTTTTCAGTCTTTCAAAAACTTTATCGAGAAAACCCAGCTCCCAGTGTGGAAATTGGTGTCCATCACCACGGACGGAGCGCCCGCGATGGTTGGCCGCTCAAATGGATTTATTGCCAAGTGCAGGGAGGACGATGCTTTCCCAGACTTCCTCAATTACCACTGCATAATACACCAACAAGCGTTATGCGCAAAAATGCTCAACATGAAAGAGATAATGGATGTGGCAATGAAGATCGCCTGTTCTATTCGTGCCAGATCTCTTCAAAGACGGCTATTCCGTGCGCATCTGGAGAAGGCTGACTGCGACCACTCTGAGTTGTTGCTACACACTGACGTGAGATGGCTTAGTAAAGGGAAATTCCTGCAAAGATTTCGAGAGCTCTGTCCGGAGATTAAGGAGTTTTTCCGTGTAGCTAAACATGCAGAATACAACCAACTAAATGACGATCAGTGGCTGCTAGACTTAGTATTTTTAACCGATCTGACCAACATGTTAAATGACCTGAATGTAGAGCTGCAAGGAAAAGACAAAATCGTAATCAATATGATCAGCTCAGTTAATGCTTTCAAACGGAAAATGCAACATCTGTCCTCAAAGATGCAGCGCCATGATTTGGCAAACTTCCAGAACCTCGCGTCAGAGCTGGAGACGCAAGGCAAGGCGTGTGTGCAACTTGACAGTGCACGCTACAAAGAGCAGATTGAGAACTGTCTGTCAGAGTTTGACAGACGCTTTCAAGACTTTGTTTTACTGGAGCCAGTCGCTACATTCATGTGCTACCCTTTTCGGGAAGATGCTGAGGTTGATTCACTCGCATCAAAAATTGCAACACTGTTTCACCTGAACTCATCTGGAGTGGAGGATGAGATTTTGACACTACAAACTGACATTCAGCTTAAGTCCAGGGCTCATGGACAGTTCTGGAACTTACTCACAGAGGAAAAGTACCCCAACATGAGGAAATGTGCTACCTCCATGACTGCATTATTCGGCTCCAGTTATTTATGCGAGTCAGCCTTTTCCCACATGAAGATTATTAAGTCCAAATACCGTTCCACCTTGACTGATGATCATTTGGAAGTGTGCTTGAGGCTGGCTATCAGCAGCTACTGTCCGGACTATGCATCCCTAGCTGATTCCATTCAGTGCAAGTCATCAGAGTAAGGTAATGACAAAAAATGTACAGTTATATTGTACAATATGGGTTCATGCAGTTATGCAAGGTACACCAACATATATTGTACATATAAAGAATACTCGATATATTTATAAATAAATATATGTTTTGCATTTTTATAGTAGGTAGATCATTTTGACTTGGTCATTTTATAAGTAGCTCGCATGCTGAAAAAGTGTGGGCACCCCTGCCCTAAACGGACAAACCAACAAACAAACCAACAAACAAACCAACAAACCAACAAACCAACACCGGTGAAAACATAAGCTCCTTCCTAGGCCTTCGGCCTTGGCGGAGGTAATTATGAAAGAGTACGGCATACAATAGATAACACCTCAATTCAAATCGAATTGTTTTAAACTCAGTTCAAGTTCAATTCAAGAATCCAGATGTGTTTCTGAATCAATTCAGTTCAAGAAAAAAAAAAAAGGGTTCAACACTCCTACCGCTCTGGCAGCGAGTTTACCAACAGTCCATCTGTGTGCAGCGGATCCTCTCACTGGCACTACGAAGCAGAGTCTCTAGAAACTTAGTCCATGGGTTTGGCTCACTATCTTGTCTCCCGCTGTACGTGTCGTCCCACAAACACACACAAAGCAAAATCTCCACTCGAAGTCCAAAGTCTTGCCACATATCCATGTCGTTCACCTCCAATGTATCTGAAAATATTCCTGCTGCCGTCACAACGTTTGTTTGAGCTACATTGGCCTGTGACAATTGTATCACGACCGTGCGCCCCCATTTGCCATCAAATAGATTTGTCTCACCCCGTTTGTTAGCGACTCTGACCCACCTCGACCTGGGTTGTGAAGCCGAGTCTGTCAACGCGGGTTAACCCTTTCAAACACACAATCAACGCTGGTTCAACCTGGTTGAGCCCGCGGTGTAAAAGTTGTATTAGTTCAGTCTTTCCTTCTTTTGTGTCCATGCCTCAGACTGGAACCAGACTTCCTATGGTTCTCCATCTCCATATGAACGTGGGGAATCAGCTCTAGTTCTGCCCATCACCCTGCAGCACCTCACCCCATCCTTCATCTCCATTATCGGTACTGGATGTGTGGCTGCCGCCGTGATGTCGTCGGTTGACTCTCTTTTGCTTTCTGCAGCTTCTGTCTTCACCTCCAACATATACAAGAACATCCTCAGGCCTCAGGTGAAAAACTGCAAGTGTATTTCAATTAATTACATCACAACAAAGACAGCTGGCTAAAATACTGTTTGTTTTTGTGAAGGTGTGACGTTTATTTTGAATGAAAGGAAATGGAGTACAGGAGAATAGAAATGGAATGAAGTGGCATGATGTAGAAACTAACTAAGAAGAAGAGTGAATAAGATTAGGAAGCAGTGAGAAAGGGAATTTGAAAGCAGAACAGTCTCAATCGTTTGCTGTTTACCTGTTCTTCTTCCTGTCTATTTTCCTCTTCAGGCATCAGACAAAGAGATTCAGTGGGTGATCCGTGCTTCTGTGTTGGTAGTGGGCGTGGTTGGTACATCACTCACCAACCTGAATAACAGCATCTTACTGTTTTGGTTCATTGCTGCTGAAGTGGCCTACATCATAATGTTCCCTCAACTCGTCTGCGTCCTCTTCTTCAACATCTCCAACGGTTACGGGGCTGTTATGGGCTTCCTGGTGGGATTGGTGTTAAGACTGCTCAGTGGAGATCCATCACTAGGGTTAGCACCAGTCATACACTTCCCAGGATGCACTCTTGAGGACGGTGTTTATGTCCAGTACTCTCCAGTTAAGACCATGTCCATGCTGTCTGCCATCGCCGCCATCTTGTTGTTCTCCTACCTGGCTTCTGTGCTCTTCAACAAAGGACTGCTTCCTGAGAAGTGGGATGTGTTCAAAGTGAAAGCCCAGAACTCACCACAACCACTGACACCAAGAGATGGTGCCGCAAAACATAGTGAGAATGAGAAAGTGAACAGAAACAACTCTCAGACCGAGGCATCAGAGCAAATGATTAGCACTAGCTGTTAATGTTCCAGTGTGTTCAGTAGTATCTGTTTACTTGAAGCATTATATACTAATAAATACTAGTAAATAGCTCAAATTACATCACTCTGGACATTTCTGCATCCAGAACATGAATGGATCACGATCATGGTGGCCATAAGTTGCTCACCCAGCACATAAGCCTGAAAGGATTCGTCTTTTTCTGATTGGCTCTTACATTGTGTGACTCATTGTACATGCACATTAAATTTTCTAGGTTCTGCAAACGTTTTTAAAAATTTTAACGTATTTAATAAAACATCACGATACAAAGATACAGGTGTCTGATTTTTTTAGTATTTTTTTGCAGTTGGCCCCTGGGACAAATTGTCATGAAGTTGTAATGAACATTAAAATATGAATGTGATCCCAATTCAGTGTGTTGTGTAGATTATGTTGTTCTAGTGTTGTGATATTAGAAAAATTACAACAATAAACCGTATATATATCCATCCATCCATTATCTGTAACCGCTTATCCCATTCAGGGTCATGGGTTTTATATACATATATATATGTATATATATATATATATACATATATATATATATATACATATATATATATATATATATACATATATATATACATATACATATATATATACATATATATATATATATACATATACATACATACATGTATATGACATATACATACACAAAAAAAGAACACATGCCATCCTCTTTTTGTCACTTAAAAAACTCTGAAAATCTTGGGCTTTTAGGCTCAGGTTTAAGCTGTGTACATAGTTTTTTTTTTTTTTTTTTTTTAAATGTTATTTTTTGGGGATTTTTCAAGCCTTTATTTAGAGGACAGTGGATAGTCTAGAAAGGGGGAGAGAGAGAGGGGACGACATGCGGAAATGGCCACAGGTCGGATTCGAACCCAGGCCTACCGCGGTCAGGACTCAGCCTTATGGGCGCCAGCACTACCAACTGAGCTAGCGGGGCGCCCGTGTACATAGTTTTTTGATGATTTCATCTATGATGCTTTCATCTATGATGTCCCCAGCCCACTAATGATTCTAGAATGCCTTAAAGGCATTCTAGAATCATTAGTGGGCTAGGGTGGCAGTAGCTCAGTCCGTGGCTTGGCTTGGGAACCGAGGGGTCGCCGGTTCAAGTCCCCGCATGGACCATGTACGGACTGTGGACTGGTAGATGGAGAAGTGTCAGTTTGCCTCTTGGGCACTGCTGACGTGCCCTTGAGCAAGGCCCGAAGAGAGAACTCAGTCCAGGAAAAAGCTGGACTTCAATCTTTAACTTGTTTTGTCCATTTGGTTTTCTAGTCTGAAGCCTCACAGAAAAGGTGACAAACAGCATGTTTTTATGCAATTTGAATAAGTTGCTGATCATGTTTCTCTACTTTATGCCTGCAAAAGAATATAAAACAATTTCAGCATTTTTATGCAGTCATATATGTATTGTGTCTGGGTGATTGACGCCTCTGTGAGCAAATATTTGCAGGTCAAAACACTTCTACATGTTCAGGTTAAAATTTACTTAAATTTAGTGGAAAAGTAAAACTTTGTAGACATCTAGGTTATATGTACTATAGCTGTTGTTTTAACAGGATTTAAGTGACTATCTGTCATTGTAAAGCAGCTCCGAACTACATGTTGAAATGGTTGAGATGACTATGGTAAATATGTAGAAGCACTAAAGAATCAGGGAAACCAAAACTGAATGTGAATGTGACATGAGCTCCTGCAGAGCCGCTGGCCTTTACAGCACAAATCTACAGCTGATTTTACAATGAGAGATAAACAAACACAGTATAAACAAAAATCTGGTGAGTCTCTCATTATGTATCCCCAAAATAATCCATAATGCATGGCCTGTCTCACGAAAGAACATTGAAACTCAAAGTCACTTTTCTATTGGCCCGAGTCTCTTTCTCTCTCTCCCTCTGTCACTGCATTTATAACAGTAAGTAGCTCGGCCCTCAGCGAGATGAATGAGGAGAATCTTCTCTCTCCTCCAGGACAAAGACTCGTGCAAGAATCTGGGTCACGGCTTAACCCCCCGCCGACACCCTATCATTGCCGCCCAGCTCCTTCTCATTCAGCTCAGGGGTTGCTTGAGATCCGAGGACGGCTCTTTCTTCGTGCACGCTGCCAAAAATCTGCTTGGCGAGAGAAGGATGTTCTGAAAAACAAGCCAACGACGGTAAACATGTTGTTCCGCCCAGTCTGGCCCAATCAGGAACAAATATGTCACCTTATTTTCAGCTGTAAGTACACATCGCTCTCTAGCCGGCTGGCAGAACATAGCGATGAGAAGCATCATTTACTCGAGTTTTGTCAGATCAAAGCAGATCAATGGTGTCGGTTCGTGTGTGACTCATAAATAAATTATGTGCCTAACTGAGACGTTTTTCAACCCCTCTCAATTTTACAACAGTTTTTTTTTGTTTTGTTTTCGCTCCAGAGAAAGTTTTGTGCTTCTCCAACAAGTTTTCATTTTGAATCTGTATGTTTACACACCGTGTACATCCCTTATTAAGACCCACAACCCGACCCTACCAAAAATCAAATACATGGGCTCAGAGCCGGCTGCGTCAGTCCGTTCTCAAATACCGACGCTTTGTCACGGCCGTCGGCGTTAGATACCATGAGGCATCCTTTAGCGGCGGTATGAGACGCACCAGGCCTTCCATTAACCACAATGTAAACCCATCCGCGGCATCCATAAATGCACAGGGAAAGTGCTGCGGTGACGTAGTTTAAAGAGTAAAAACAAACAAACACAAGCTTTCATACAGGAGACCTGTCCTTTTATATTTCTTACATGTCACAATTCACTGGAGAACAGATATGTATGTGTGACTCTGTTGCCTCCTGTTGATGGTTTCCGGAAACAAACACAGTCAAGAGAGCTGATTAGAAAAAGAAACACTTCATCTGGTAATCTGTTAGAGGAAACAGTCTGAGGTGCAAAAGCTGATGGCTGAATGGCACGAAGAACAAATAAGCCAAATTCTGTAGTTCCGTTTCATTCCCTCTGTTTTAAAATCAACTCCAGATTTAATATTTTGTGCAAACTTCTACACGTTTCTTCTTGCCACAAAGCACGTGCAACACCATGTTTTCATACATAAAGTTCAACATACAAAAGTCTATTCATTAAATTCTATAAACGCTGTATGGAAATCTCTACCTCTGACAAATCTTAACAGGAGTGGCAGGAGCCTTCCTAATGATGTGGTCATATTCCTATGCACAGACTATCAAGTTTTGTACATGCTCCAGAGTTTGTTCCTGTTTCCTGGAGGATCGATTTCAACACCTGCTTCCCTCAACCTGCTACCAATCTCTCCCTCTTTTTACTATTCTGTTTCATGTCCCCCTCAAGATGAAAACCTGACGGGAGCGTCTGCAAGGTCACTATCTTGTGTGTGTGTGTGTGTGTGTGTGTGTGTGTGTGTGTGTGTGTGTGTGTGTGTGTGTGTGTGTGTGTGTGTGTGTGTGTGTGTGTGTGTGTGTGTGTGTGAGCGAGATGAGCTGGTGATGACGACTCGGAGCCCTTGACAGCAAACGCAGGCGACCGCTTTCTAGTCTTCAACAGTCGTTGAGAGGCGGCCGCAATCAGCGCTCCATCGCCGCCGTCACCTCCTCTGGCGTGATTACTGCCGTGATTATGACACCAAACCACTACCAAGAGTGTGTGTATGAGTGTGTGTGTTTTAGAGAGACAAAAGGGCGATAGATAGAAGGTGAGACGGAAAGAGGATTGGACTGAAAAAGAGCTGCCTGTCATTGAAAAGCCATTTAGAGCTGAGAGAGCTGCTCTCTGTTGGCATGTTTCAACTGCTAATGATGTGAAGGATGTTACACATCTCAGCTGCAATAAGAACTGTATTCATATTATATTCATATGCCACTATTTTGTCTTAGCAATTTACATTTATTTTTTTTGTACAATGCAAGTTAATACAGGAAGTGACATGAGGTTCATGTAGTGCAGTGAAAACTACAGCCATGCTCAGGTCAGGTCTTCTTTGACAATTTTTGCTCTTTATGGTTTAGGGGATGATTTGGAGGTCAAGACATATACATATGTTCATGTTTAATTCCTCTGTCATCTTACTTAACAAATTGTATTCGATATCAGTGACCGCTGCTCTTTTTTATGATGTTTATTTAAGATAAGTATTAATAGTTAATATTTTAGCACTTTCATCCCAACCGTTTGGCCCCCATAGGCTATTACTTACTTATTTTTTTCTTTTCTTTATCTCATATAATTTAACCCATGGCAAAGGGAGCTTTTAATTGTATGCATGTCTGTGAAGACAAATGTCCGTGTCTATTCTATCTGTTCTATATTGGACTAAATTCGGTTGACATTTCAAAGTCTTTTAAATGTCTAGGTTACGTATAAATGTTGTTTCAACAGCATTTTATTGACAATATTTCAACTCGTAATTAAGACCTTCTTTAACATTAACATCTATTTTGTCTACAACCAAAGAAAGGTGAATACTATGAGGAAGAAAGGTTAACAATATCGACCTGAGTGGCATTTTGTTTCTTCCAAAATGTATAATCCAAGATGAATCTGGTGTTTCTGAACCCGGTTCAATGCTGAGTTGACACATGATGCAACAGCATTTTATTAAAAGAAATAAGATTATACAGAGACCATTTTTCTGAAAAAACCCTTATTGCTTTGCACCCTCAGGACCACAGAGACCTTCCAGCTGCAGGACAGCACCACATCCCTGCTATACTCTACTCCAGCCTAACCGTACAAACCTCGGATCATCTTCACTATTCAGTTAAAAGTCAGTTGTTTTGTTGTTAACTGTCTGCACATCTCCTTTAGATCAACTCATAAATCCCCACAATCCTACAATCTCATACAGCAAATATGCTGTAAAACCAAAAAGCTAAAAGAGACTAAAATGCTAAAAACTTCATCCCTGCAAGGTTTGAAAAACAGCTCCATTCTCCATTCATGCTAGGGGGCCACAGGGTACCTTTAAGTAGTTGTTTTGATTCACTATTATTATTAAAACATATAGATAGATATTAACTTTATTGATCCCGAGGGAAATTCAAGTATTGAACAGATTAGTTGAGCTTTAAATATGTTTTCTTTTCACATTTTTGTTGTTTTGTAGGCAAATGGTAAAAATGCATAAAAAGAGTTGGATACAATCTCACTGCACACACATAAAGACACATCCGCAAAACGATAAATGGCTTAGAGATTAATCAGTGAAGCGCTGGATGAATGTATTTTAACAGCCCTCCCTGAGGACCTTAAGGGGCGTTTCTATGACAACTGACTGACTGACCCTCATCACTGCCTCACCAGTCTCAGATGAATTGGTACACTCTGTCTGTCACGTAATTTAAATGCTAAATTAGCATAGCGATGTTAAAGCCAGGGTGAAGGTACGGCGCTGTGTGAGTACAGGGTAATTATCTGCTGCAGCCAGATGTTCCGCATGAGGAAAGGACAGGACAACAGAGTGAAAATATTGTGTAACCTGATGCACTAAATTATTTTGAAAAATGTCCTAATTATTCTATAAATGTTACTTTAACAGCTGCAAGAAATAGCATTCATATAATCTATATAGGCTCACTGTGGTTAGTGATTTATTTTCATGAATAAAAGCGTCTCAGAAGTAACTTGTGAAGGATTGTCTTAATGGTTGAAACAAAGACCAAATTGAATGTGACGTCAATATTTTGCAGCAGTTTGTCAATTAAACTAGGGAGTGTTTTTGCATGAATATATGGCGTTAATGTACTGACGGTACAGTTAGCTGTAGCTGACAGTCCACATCTGCATAAGCCTAAAAAATCCGCTTAGCGTTGAGTTTGAACACACTTTAAGAAGTTTTTTTTTTTTATTGTGTCATATTCTTGGTGGATGGGGGGGATCAAAAAGCACCGGACTTTCACCCAGAAAACCGATGTCCGTGTTCAATGTGAAACCAGATTTATTTGTCATGTGACTTCCGTACTGAAGTTATGCAACCTCTGTTGTTATTGTAACCCAAACCACGATCTTTTCCTAAACCCAACTGAGTACTTTTTGTTACGGAACTTCCATACTTAAGTTATGCCTCGTCCAGTGCGACGTAACTTAACCATTATCTTTTCCTAAACCTAGCTAAGTAGTTTTGTTGCCTAAAACTAACCAAGTTGTTTCCTGACGGAAGATTATTTTGAAAACACTGGAACGGAAACTGACGTTCATAGGGTCTCTGGGTCTGAAAAGTGAAGCCAATGCTGAAGTGCCTTAAACTTGCATTCTTTCTAATAGCCAGCAGGGGGCGACTCCTCTGGTTGCAAAAAGAAGTCTGATTGTATAGAAGTCTATGAGAAAATAAGCCTACTTCTCACTTGATTTATTACCTCAGTAAACATTGTAAACATGAGTTTATGGTCTCAATCGCTAGTTTCAAGTCTTCTTCAATACAGCATGATGTTCATTTAGTAAATTATGGTCCCATTTAGAGTCAGATAGACCATAAAGGAGAGGATGCTTTAGGGCGTTGCTACCCTCTGATCGACAGGTTGCTACCACGGCGTTGTCCGGTCTGGGAGTTGTCTGTGTTTTCGTCTTACAGCTTTAACCCTTTCACAGTGTGTTTTCAGTTCATGAAAGTCAATTATAACATTTTGGTTGCCTAAAAAATGTGTTGTACTTAGCTCCACCCTCTTGTGTCACTTCTGTTTATAAAAAAACAAGATGGTGACAGCCCAAAAGCCAAACTCAAGGCTTCAAAACAGTTGTCTACAAACCAATAGGTGACGTCACAGTGACTTCGTCCACTTATTATACAGTCTGTGGCTGAAACGACTAATGCTGTTCTTGGGAAGATATTCTTGTTTGTCTCTTTGTCGCTGTCAGGTCATTTGTGAGTGTTGCAACAATGCTGCCATTTTTCTGGTGAGGGCAGTCTCCTCCTAATTAGTTACTCTTTGCCACCCCCCATCTACTCACAAACCTTAAATTATGCTTCTCCCAAACACAGAATGAAATCACTATGTGGGCCGAATGCAGATATGGAGGCTGCAGACAAACGTCAGGTTTGAATGCAGGGCGCTGACCTGATCATTTATCATCTGAATATAGCCTGATGCAGATTGCATTTTAACAGCAGCTGTTAAAAGGGCTCTAATGGAAAGAAAGGGAGGGAGACGGTGTGTATGTAGGTGTGTGTGGGTGTCGGGAGAGGAGAAAGAGCTTGTTCTGATTAATGATAACCCCCGGTGTCACATGATTTAGGAGACAATGATAGAGTTGTGAAATATTAACATAACAACGTAAATTATGAGCTCTGTCACTGGTTCAAATCATATTTCAACACAGGGACATTGTATCAGATACTTCCTTTACTCTTCTATAAAGTGTCAGCGAAGTTAAAATTGCATATTTAAAAAAAAAAACATCCATTTGGTTACTTTGTTTTTTCTTTATTTTCTAACTTTATATTTCATGGTTTGGACATTTCAGTCATGCAAAGAAAAAAAGAGGGGAGCCATTGAATCCAGAGAGGAGACAAAATTCAATATGCAAAATATGTTTAACAATAAAGGCCTCGATGGCATTAAGACAGAAAAAAGGCTTGGATTGGCAGCAATCTGGATTTCAATGTGGTTCAAGCTTGGTGCTCTTCCTCAGGAGGTTTATGCATAATCTGGAGGTAGCACACTGAATAATCTGAACATTATATATTAGTTATTTTGCCATTATAACTCTTTTGAAAGATGATTCTGCCCTTACTGCAGCTCACTGGGCTTTTTTTTTCTTCTTTTGCTACGGTATCTTGCTTTGCACTGTTACAGGTCAGTGAACAGTGTATAGGCTACCGTAATATGTACAAACATTGCCTCGGGTTGCATCAGGTTTTGTATGAAATTTTGAAAATGTTAGTATAGCCTCATAAAATATAAATTACACCAACAGGCTTCATTGGAAGAGCATGACACAAACAGTGATAGGGCTGCTGGAAAGGGCACACAAGTGAAGCACCGACCCAGGTAGTTAGTAGTTACACTTTAAAGCAGCCTGGTCTCACTCGCAGGGCGTCACATACCGATGCTTGGGCAGTGACCCTCGGCGTCTTGATACCGACTTACAAGGCTTTCAACTAACTTCAATGTAAACCGTCATTAGACACTCAGAGCAACTGACGTTTATAAAGAGTGAGAAGTCCTGGTGAGGGGTGAAACAAACACGCCGTTCGTGTCTCGTGTGAAACCAAAGCTGACATACAAAAAATGTTAACATACCAACACGTCCTCATACCTAAACAGCGGAATAGCTAATTTGCCAATGACTCCCAAAATGACATAGATGACCGTTGGAGAATACCAGCAACAAGCGCACGATGTGAAACAGTTTTAAACACGTGATTAAAATTGTCAATTGAAATAGAACTACTTGGTTAGGTTTAGGAAAAGCTCATGGTTAAGGTAAAATAAGTACGTTTGTTATTTGTTACCTAAAGTGGGGGTAGGCAGTATATTTTTGTCATCATTGGGCAAAAATTCCATAATAACCTTTCAGCATATTGTAATTCAAGTGTTCTGAGAGAAAACTAGACTTCTGCACCTCCTCATGGCTCTGTTTTCAGGCTTTAGAAAATCTAGCATGGTGACGGGAGACTTTGGCCAATCACAGGTCATTTCAGAGAGAGAGCGTTCCTATTGAGCGTTCCTATTGGCTGTGCTCCGGCTGGTGGGCGGTGCTTGGTATTTCCTCAACTGTTCTCACATGGCTGCCGGGTCACAAACTTTCTCATTTTACAGCTAAATAGTACACTACAAGATGTTTCTGAAAACATTTGAGGAGAGAAATAGGCATTACAGTAACAGAATATTGATTCATATTTGATCAGCGCTGCCTAGTTTGACCGTTTGATCGGAGTTTGCGAGTGATTGACAGCCGGCTCATAGACGGCAGCTGGACAGCAGACTCCAGATCAGCTCTGATTAGTTGTTTTCCTCCGGTCTGTGAAATCCTGCAGATGCCGTTAGGAGCACCGGAGGACACAGAGGCACATGATTTTTTTTCAGATTACTTGTCTCATGCACTACTGTCAGGATATAGAGATCGTTTTATAAAAATAACTTTTTTGAATCATATTTGCTTCATTTCTACCCACGGCAGCTTTAACTTGCATTAGTTACGAAAGTTAGGTACGTTACGTATGTTACGTACAAGACGCAAGTTAAGGACGTACGTAAGGTAAAAGTTAACTTTTTTAATATGTTAAAATAAGTCAACGGTGACTTTTGGTTTTCACACGGGACACAAACAGCAGTCTACTGGGTGAAAGCCCTGTGTTTGTTTGACCCGTCCAACCATCTGACCTCCATTCATAATAACTACGGCCACTAGAGGTCGCTGCCTAACAATGAACGTAAATATGAGTCGTAATAAGCTGCTTGCACAGACAATCTGTTCACTTTATACTGCCCCGCCCATTTTTTCTCTTCTAGTTGTAATGCAGTTGTATTCGTTCTTCCGGTTTTCAAGTCGTCCCTCATCGATGGATTTAATTCATAGTGTGTGTGTGTGTGTGTGTGTGTGTGTGTGTGTGTGTGTGTGTGGGAATTTTTTTTTGTGGAAAACAAACACTAATTAGGTGAATAGAATGGGTACAGACAGTTCCGCTGAAGTCCTCTCTTTGATAGGTAGACATCGATCAAGGATGCAAGTCCCGTCTTGGCAATTAATTTTAAATTAAGAAGCACATTTGCAGTAATATTCTGGGAAAAGTCAATTTTGTATTCTATTTTTGACCAGGAACAGAGGTCCACACTTGGTTGGAGTAGCGTGATAAGCAGTGCAGTGGAGGGTATTTGCAGGTATATGGAGTATAACCACCTCTTTCTCTGGCAGTTTCAGTATACCAACCTATCAGCCAAAAAGCCATTAGACTACAGTATATAGGAGAGTATAGTGTGTGTGTATGTATGTGTGCCGTAGTTGCCTGGAATGTGAGTGCTGTAATGAATGTGGTTTAAATACCACTGAGCCTCTGGAACAGCATCATGACATTTAATTTTCTGTCCTGTTCACAGACGGACAGAGAGACAATGTGAAGTCACAGTGACCTTTGTGTTGTGTAGAAAGTCTCTCTCTCTCTCTGCAGACATGAAGAGAAGACAGAGAGAGGCGTGAAAAAGATTTCATGCAGGGAGAACGACAGAGAGGAGAGAAGCGCCTCACCTATCTATAATTAAAGCATAGAATAATGGTGTCATTTGTCCACGTGAACTTTATATTTATCTTGATATTTTCACGGTGGAGGCTTTGTGTAATAACATATTGCCCTGTTTTTAAAGGATGGGCCAAGTTTGTCAAGTGATGACATGTTTTTATTTTTCTGGATCCTTCCTGTGGGCTGGAGGTGACTTTGGGCAGCAGACCGTATCATAATATGAAAACACTCAACTGTGTTTATGTTTAAGATGTTGGATTTTTTGTCTGTCTGTAGATGACTGTATGAGGAAAACAAAGCTTTATCTCTTGACTGTGAGCAGAAACCCAAGAGTAACCCTACTTTACCGGGCACAGTACACTTGAAAGCTCCTTTAAATCCTCATAAATAGATGCCAATATGAGTGATAATTTAGTTGATGAACATTTAGTTGATGGCCAATAGCCTCTGGGAATAGAGGCTATTGGCCATCAACTAAACAAGTAACGTTAGCTAGAACAACACAAACAGAATTTAAAATAGTAGGCTATTAGTTATAGGCTATTTACTAACACGCAGGGCACAACATACATGTACTGTGTGGTTCTGTGGTCTATTGTGTATCTATTTTGGAGGTCCTTAACATGAAAAAGTTTGAGATTGCTCTTAAAATCTGTGTGCTGGATTTTTCGAACTTCTATTTATGTCCATCGCTCATTTTATGCTCCTCTGGGAAGCGGTCGGGCAAAAAAGTTTAATAAATAAATAAGTAAATAGTTATCATAGAATGCATATTTATAATATTTTTTATTGTTCAACACAGGTCATTTCGGTAGAGGCTCATCATCTGATTCTGATTCTGATTCTGATTCTCTGCCCTCATTCTCTTGTCATATCGCACCTCTTCTCCTGTCTTTGCAGACCAACAATCTGTTCCCAGTCTGCGTCCTGCCCAAGATCCTCACCTGACCTGTCACCTGCTCACACACCTGCTTCCTTTTAGATCATTAGTCTCAGTGTATATATATATATATGTATATATATCCCAGCCTGCCCTTTGCCATATTGGTTGTCTTGTAACTGTAGATTTTTCTGCTTTTGTCTGCCTTCTTTTGTGATCCCTCAGTTAACTGATTTTTTGATTATTTATCTGCCTGTAGTGTGTCTTTCATACTTGCATAATTCCTGCAATATCCATACAAACAGTAAGGTTATGGTCTGTTATCTGGTTTGGCATCTCTAGTTGGTTAAGTCTGGGGAAAACTTATGGTCAGAATTTAAAAGAAAAAAAGCAATCATTAATCGTTGATGTGAAAACTGGAGGCACAATCAACCATGCATCCACCACCCCGACCTCCACTCTGGTTATGTTTTTTTGGAATATACCGAAGTATATAATATAACAACGTATTCTCATATAACAGTAAAAAGTTATTCATCTTTTTTCGATCGTTTTCCTACAAATGTCCAGCAACACATGTCAAATTCTGTTCCTTACATGCATACACTCTTTTCAAAATAAACTTTGTGTATGAGACCATAATTATATAGTTCCGCTTCTTCTGAGCCTAAACCTCCATGTTCGTCTCTCAGTCACATACAGACACACTGTGATGATGCACTGTGAGACTGAACAGCTGAACCTGTAGAGGACACCTGTGGGGTTCAGGGTGTCGTCCCCTCTTCGGCCCCTGGGTGCCTCCGCTCTGTTTCAACTCCACTACTGACTGAAGATAAAAGGAGCAAGCAGAGAGTCGCTGGAAAAAGAAAAACATGCAGGACGAAGTCGACCAAATATAAGCACAACAAGAGGAAAGCCCAGAATCCCCCCCCCTTCACTCTGTTTTCATCTCTAATCTAGTTTTTATTTCATCGTCAATCATTTCTGAGAGGTTCTTATGACCTGACTATTGGTCTCCTTACAGGTTTAGTTATGAAAGAATTGGAAGTTCATTCAGTTGTTGAACTCACTGTAAGTTACTCAGCATAACATCAATACCTAAATGCAAAAAACAGAAATGTACAGGTGGTTCAGTTTTAAAGCAGTCACAGACTGCACTGCTCTATCTGCAAAATTGCTTGCAACATCCTTTCTTCTGACCTTATTAAAACACAGTTTGTAGAAAAGTATTGATGTGGTAACCTTCGCAAAACACTGAAATGACCATAAAACATTGTTATTGCACCAAATCAGGAAATATTTTCTGGGTCAGTTACGGTCAGAGAGGTTGCTGTTGCAGCAGCCGTCTCTCAGTTCTCAGATGCTGGATTGGACATCAGTATTAAATACTAAATATGAATATCTCGGTGAACATTGCCTGGTTACCCTGGATGACCCTGAATTTCTGCTAATTTAATTTTCACTGGAATTAATTGATTTAATGACCTTCCTTCTGGAAAGCAGAGGACCTCTTAATGAATAGTTGTCATTTGAAATATAGGCAATTTAGAGCTAAAAGAAGCCAAAGTACTGTCCTTTAAAGGTACTTTTAAACCTTTTCATTTTGTTGACACAAGAAAAATGTTATATGGTATATTGTGACAGCTCTGTCCCATTTCAGGCCTTCTTCACACTCATTTCAACATTGAACACTTCATCACAGTCTGACAGACCCATTCCACCCAGAGGCTCGACCGTAGCTGTACGCCTCCTTCAGAGGAAGCAGAGCCTGAATCCGCATAGCTTGATGTCTCACTCTCTTCATTCATTGTGTCAACTTTTTTCATAAAAGAGCAGATACCATATTTTATATGTGCATACAGTGCAGAAATTGAATAAGTGAAACATTCAGTGCTTCAGTGTAATAAATTAGGTTTAATGTCTGACAAAGCATTACGTTTCTAAAAATCATCATTTAAACTCCAATCTTACCGTGTCAAGTAAAATCTAACTAAATCTGCTTCCATTTAACCAAGTGCAAACACAAAAATTGAACAAAACAATCCAGCAGTCACATAAAAATCAGTAAATTCTGATATTGGCATTTTATCTGAAGCTTAGGATATACAGTCGAGGCTCTCTTGTGTTATGTTTCACCAAAGTCCTCAAAGTCCTGCATTATTTCAAATGAATCAACAGCAAACATTTTGGCGGACAAGTCTGATTACAGTTGAATTCAACTTTATGCTTTTATTTTGAAGGCAACACAGCCCAACTTCCGGTTTAGTTATGGCCGTCAGCTCGATGCAGTCGAGTGTCCTATTCGTCCTGGTGGACTTGTCCTGGTATTAGAGCATCACTCTCAAGCCCCGCCGCTGAGGTGAACGGCGTGATCGTTTCCAAGGAGATTTCCGGGTCGTCCTCGAGCTGGACGGTGGCGGGAAGCAGCAGCAGTCTGTTGTGGCTCCGGGAGCCGTTGGAGATGATCGACTCCTCGTCAAACTGTGGGCTCATGTCCTCCAGGTGGTCGGACCCGACGTTGATGGTGCGAGGATGTTGCTGCGGCTGCGCGGGGACCAGCGCCTCCTTGTGGAGCGTCGTGTCGTGGTGGTAAGAAACCAGCTCGTCGCTGAAGTTCACAGCTTCCACCGTGTTGTTGGAGCACATCTGGTTGCATCCCAGAATGGTGGCGAAGGCCCGGCGGAAGTCTGCGTTGAATGCATAAATGACAGGGTTGAGGGAAGAGTTTGCCCAGCCGAACCAGACGAAGACGGTGAAGGTGGTGTCGCTGACGCAGGGCGGGTCGCAGAACGGCACCGTGCAGTTCAGGACGAAGAACGGCAGCCAGCAGAAGACAAACACCCCCATGATAATGGAGAGGGTCTTCAGGACTTTGGTCTCCTTCTTAAACGACGACTTCAATGAGGCTTCATCGTTGGGCCTGTGCTGCTGCTGTTGATTCCGGTTCACACCGTAGCCCTGGTTCTGGGCCTGCTCCGCCGCCCTCTCCAAAGACGTGATCCGGCGGATTTGGGTCTGAGCGATCCTGTAGATCCGCGTGTAGGTGGCGATCATGATCACAACTGGGATGTAGAAGCTGATGAGGGAGGAAGAGATGGCGTAGGTCTTGTTCAGGTTGGCGACACAGCTCTTGGCGGCGGCGCTGGCGTTGAGGTTGCTGCTGTTTGTTAAGTTCCTGCCGCTGGCGGCCATCATTTCCATCAGTTCCTCCATCACTTCCTCTTCCTCCTCCTCCCCGACCTGGTGCCAGTTGAGCTGCACGGGGATGAAGGAGATCAGGATGGACAGCGACCACGCCACCCCGATCATGACAAACGCCACCCGGTGAGTCATCTTCCGCTCGTACTTGAACGGGCTGGCGATGGCCCAGTAGCGGTCCACACTGATGATACACAGGTTCAAGATGGAGGCTGTGGAGCACATGATGTCAAAGGCGATCCAGACCCCGCAGAACCGTCCGAACAGCCAGGTGCCGGTCACCTCGGTGATGGCCTCCCAGGGCATCACCAGCACGGCCACGAACAGGTCGGACACGGCCAGCGAGATGACAAAGAAGTTGGTGACTTTGGAGCGCAGGTGGCGGAACCGGACCACGGCGGCGCACACCAGCGTGTTCCCGAGCAGCGTGGACACGATGAGCAGGAAGAGGACGCAGCCGACGAGGACGCGCAGTCCCCTGCTCCCTCCGCCGCTCCCGCCGTCCTCCTCCTCGTCGTCGTCCTCCTCTTCCTCGCCGCCCGTCCCGTCCAGCTCCGACAGAACTTGAGTGAAATTACTCCACGTCGTGTAGTTTTCCATTTTTTTTTCCCCCACAGAAAGATTGAAAGTGGTGACAGGTGATTAATATCCACACAGAAAACCGCTTCTCTTCTTTCCAGCGGCTCCTGACGCACAAATCATCCTCTGATCTGTCAATGAAGAAGAAAACTAGTGAGAGAAACTGTCTTCAATAAAAAATCCTGCATGCGTCTTTTTAAAATGAGATCAATTCTCTGGACAAGCGATGCACAAAGCAATATCCAGAAAAGCGCTCCTCGAGTATTTATCTCCAGAAATTGAAATAATAATGAAGATTAAAGAAAAACATTGATAATAACTTAATAGCAGTGATATTAATAAATCCTGTCGAAGTTCAGTGTCTCCACAGGGGGGTAAAGAGGTCTCTGTCCCGGTCTTTTGTCCCAGTGTGACTCACCTCTCTCGGTGTGTCAGTCAGACTCAGAGCAGGTGGAAGCGTCTGCGGGGCTCGTTACCTCCTCAGCACAGGTAATAGATTACTGTCTGTCATTCAATTCAGTAGCTTGTTAGCTTTGAATAAAAAAAACGAGTCCAAATGAAAAGTTCATGTCTGAATTATGAGATAATCCCGATTTATGTCCGAAGAAATTTGCGTAAAGCACACAGATGCTCTCGTGTGTTTCTGTGAGAAACAAACAAGCTAGTTAAACAGAATAACTAATTAAAAAGAAGATACATGACTATGAAAGCAATTTTCTACTCTATTATTTGAACTGAATCTAAAATGGTGTGCAGTTATTTACAAGGAACAGTGACATCATGCCTTCAACAGATAATAAAACATCATTAACAATTTTTATTTTTTATTTTATTGCTATAATAATGCCATTAATACCATCATTACACTAATACATAACAGGATCTGCTAGAAGAAGAGAGTGTCAACATACAAGCAGACTGAACAGAAAGTAGGATTTATTTCCATAAGCAGCTGGCTGGAATAAAAGGAAATATATATAATTTACTTCCTCCTAAATCTTCATTGTGATATTTTTCCCTCTCTGCTGTTTTTTTTTATATAGGCTAACAAATATAGACTCGAGACCAGAATAACAATAAGATGATGAAAAGTGTTGTTGTTGTTTTTCAGTCAACATTGGTGATCCTTTTTTTTATTATTATTTCCGCAGACAATAAGCAACAAAACAGAACATGTAACAATGACTGCAGCCGTCTACACTGTCCATAGCCCACTTTTGAATGCACACACATAGAAGTAAACACTTCAGCACCACAGACAGTTCAGGAAAACACATTCACATCCTGTTGTTGTTGTGGTAAAGTAAAAAAGAGCTCCTTAACTATCTAAATCAACATAAAATCATCCGATTTCTTTGTCTGTTTGTCTTTCACAGATGAATGCAGTCATGCAGAAGCATCTCTTAAATTCTTCAAGACCAATTTGACAATATTATCGTGATGCCAGAGAAGTGTCATTTTCCAGTAATGACTAATAGCTCGTTCTTGTTTAGAACACCAGAAAACAATAATTAATTGATTAAAAATATAAAATAAATTACAAAGAATTGTTAGCTCTGCGTGGTAGAAAAACATTTAATCAAATTTCTAATCAACTAGGATCTAATGAGATTCCTTTCTTTCCCACATCTCTTTGAATGCATGTCCTGCTTGTACAGTCTGTAACCCAAATGAACATTATATGGCAGATAATGCTGTGGGTTGTTATGAGGCCCTCTGCTGGTGTCAGCTGAGACTGAAAAGAAATGAGGGATGGATAATAGATAAAAGTCTCTTTGGGATGAGTGAACGATATATGTTGCATCTCAACAGGTTCAGAGTGAGAATTATTCCAAAACACTTCAGATTTGCATTCCTGGCTCCATCTAGCAGTTGGTGGGTCTTTCTTTTTTTTTTGTAATCAACTGTAGACTTTGAGAAGCCACAAAATGCCAAATAAAAGAGTGAACCAAGATTTAACACACATTAGGAAAAATCCATCAGAGAAGAAGAGAAGTTTTTATACAGCAGCATTGTGAAGTGAGCACTGATGAAGCTCGGTGAGACCTGGCAGTCTCAGAAGATCAGAGAGGGATGTCTTTCTTATAAATTAATTACCAGGAATTTCTCTCCCAATAAGCTACAGTTGTGTGCACAAAGAGTCCTTACAATCCCGATATTCATGACAGAACCAGAAAGTCATTCATAAAATCAACATTTATTGAAGTCCATGTTAGAGTCTACTTTGAAAAAAGGAAGCCAAGGCATTCGTTTTAAAGCACCAAACTTTAAAAAGGCTTTTATTTCTGTTGCTCCCCAAAGTAAGGACCTCAAATTTACAAATCCAACTCCGACCTAAGAGCTGGTGGATTGAGTATTCATAACTATGGTGCTAGTGTGAAGTTACATCAACTGAGAGTCTGCAGGCCTGTTTAAACCCCCAAAAATAACCTGAGATGATGAAGGTGAATTTGAGACATTTTGCAACCACCGGATGGCGCCACCTGTCTGCTGCTGTGTCTTGATACTCCAACACATGTTGACTAAGTTATTCAGAGTTACTCATAAGTTCATTTTTGCCCTTTTCAAACTTTTATTAAAGATTCACTAATATATAAACGCATGTTGGGCCTTAGCATACTGGAACTACTTATTACAACTGAATTAAAAGTGTTGCTGTTTAGCAGCTGTTCTTGAATGCATCTCAAAGGAGAGATTTTAAAATGGCCTCAGTCACAGCAACATAACAAAGTGAAGTGAAATAAAGGCAATGCATTGGTCATTGTGATGGATCACATGTCTAAGGTAAGTTTGCCTTTTCAGTGTTTCAGTTTTAGTTTACTAGTGATGTACAAAGTTTGTACGGTACAAACTCAATCTAAAGGCTAATAGAATGATTTGGACCACAGTGAGCAGGAGTGTAGGTGTAAATGGGATTATAGTTAAAGCTACATGAATCAATGCAATGTGTATTGGTATCCTTTTTATGAGTAAGATTGTCACAGACACAGTGCAGCTACCACTGGGCTTTTTAACTTCTTGTAGATCATAGTTTTGGTTTTGCAACACATTTAGGCCTACTATCTGGTCTCAGTGTTTCCAGCAGCAGCAGGCAGTTCTTTTTATCAAGCTGTGATGAAGCCACTGCACACAACCTGCTCAGCAGCAAACAGCAGACAGACACAGTTGGAGACTAGCTGGTGAACGTAGTGGAGCATTTAGCAGCTAAACAGACATATATTCCCCTCAGGAGTTGGTAGAGACCAAACCAGAACTAAAAGGAGAGTGACTATTGGAGTTTACATTCATCATGTGAACACAAACACGACTCCAACAGGATGATAATGTTGCTCTGAGTCTGTTGGGTGTATAAATAAGCAGTTGTTTGCTAACAGCTTTTGAAGGTCATATGTCAGGGCTGCATATTTCTGCAAAAACCTTTTTTCCCTAGTGGCCAAAAATCAAAGTGTGTGTAGAGCATGCTGTTGCTCATAATACCTCAAGTTAAAATAACACATCTTTTTCCTCTACTGTCTAATCAGATGAGTGCTGGGAGTAACTGGTGGGAATGAAGTGCCAACAACAAAAATGGAGGATCAATGGAGCCTCGCAGTAGTGTGCTGAGCAGCCGGAGCTGTTTCATCTCACAGACCACTAGCAATACATCAGTGGGACACTTTCAGGTGAGTTTTAGCTGCTGTTACTGTGGTTTTGATCTTCTGAGCTTGTTGTTTGTAGCTCACTAGAACACAATTGATTGACAAGTGATTAACTGATGCATATTGTTGCCAAGCAATAGCAAGGCATCTCTCATTGCAAAAGGTCTGCAGTCTGATGTAAAGTCTGATCACTGCGCAATGCAGCTGTAACGGGTTAAACCCAGTGGGCAACTCCGGGGTCTGAGAAGTGAAGCCAATGCAGAAGTGCCTTAAACTTGCATTCTTTCTAATAGCCAGGAGGGGGCGACTCCTCTGGTTGCAAAAAGAAGTCTGATTGTATAGAAGTCTATGAGAAAATGAGCCTACTTCTCACTTGATTTATTACCTCAGTAAACATTGTAAACATGAGTTTATGGTCTCAATCGCCAATCGCTCAATCTGAATGGCTTGTTGAATCTCATGTTTTCTGATCCACAACCCACAAAAAACTGACTGGTTTGTCTTATTTCACAGTTTGTGGGTTGGTAGACACTCCAGAAACCCAAATGTATGAGCACAAGCACTGAAAAAGTTAGTTTTTTCATGATATGTCCCCTTTATAATGAGCACATTTGAAAAGGAAAAAAAATAAAGCAAGCTCTACTATTGGCACAGTTTTAGTTCCACTATTGTTCTTGAGGATACTGCCCTCAAGCTTGAAATTAATCTGTTCTCAAATTAACTTCCATAAAGGTCAGAAGCATGCATCATTGTTTGTTGCATGTTTGGAGATCACAGTAATGTCAACACCTTCACTTAACCTGTTCGTAGGGAGCTGTGAGATCATGAAAAGGTCAGACTCAGTGTTTGTGTGTGTGTGTGTGTGTGTGTGTGTGTGTGTGTGTGTGTGTGTGTGTGTGTGTGTGTGTGTGTGTGTGTGTGTGTGTGTGTGTGTATGTGTGTGTGTGTTTGTGCGTGTGTTAGTGTGTGTGTGTGTGTTTGTGTGTGTTAGTGTGTTTGTGTGTGTGTGTGTGTGTGTGTGTGTGTTTGTGTGTGTGTGTGTGTGTGTGTCAGACTGCGTACCTGCACATACCTGAACTTTCTGCTTCTTCATTTTTTAACACCTCTAATTCTTTGTGGTTGCTACTGTACACTTTATTTTTAATGTGATTTGTATGTATCTGTGTGTGCGTGTGTGTTGCACTTTGCCGCGAGGCGAGGGCAGAGTCATCTGTGATGCAGGCGGGCCGATCGGGCTGCTCCTCCTCGCATGTAGTCACGCCTGGTGGCAGATCTGGCGGCGGCTGACGGTTCAACGGCGAGTTGAGGAGTTGAAACTTTAATGACTGTTTTGGTGCGCCTGATGAGGGGCGGGGACGGCTGCTTAGTGTGTGTGTGGGATGTTTGTGTGAGTGTGTGTGTATACACTTTTTGTCTTTGCATCTTTGCATGTGTGTTTTTGAGTGTGCGAGTGTGAATGTGTACATAACTATGTGAGATATTAAAGAACAAACAACTACTGTGATGGTAATTTGCCTATAGGCTAAATCAGCATTAAACATGCTGCAGAATCAAAGGCCTGTATGTGTGTGCATGTCAGTGTGTATGCGCGGTGAAGTTGAACTTGCATGAACCCGCCGTGCAGTGAACTTGACAGTGCGGCTTCATCTAAAGGTGAGCGTCTCTGCCTGTCGGAGGCATCTCACTAACATAAACAGAGCGTCGCAGCTAGCAGGGCGTGGCTCACCTGAGGCAGGCACGTTTCTAGAGATGATAGATAGAGAAGAGATGTTGGTTACAGTCCATTAGGACTGTTATTTAGCTACAACGTGCACTGTTTTATGTTAAGCTATCTCCCAACGAGTACAGGCAGGCTGTTTACAGTAATGAAGTGGCTTTCCACAAGGATATATGGAGGATATGGAGTAGCCAGCCAGTGGGAAAAAGTTGCCAGCTAGGGGGGTCTGGCTGCCGCCTCCATACACTGATCTTAATTGTCGCATACTTTTCTAGATTTTAGTTTTTTTGCTTTTCTGCTTTTATTTTATATTGGGAGAGATGGACAGGAAAGCAGGGAAGAGAGGGGGTGACATGCAGCAAAGGTCCCTGGGCTGGAATCAAACCTGGGCCGTTCCGTTAAGGACTCAGCCTTAATGGTACGCGCTCTACCTGGTGAGCTACCAGGGCGCCCCAATCAACCCTTCTTAAGTCCCGCCCCTTTTTGCTCTGCGCTCCAATAACAGTTGAGCAAGCTTAGAACCCGGCAGAACCTCGGTAAACTTTCCCCTTTCCTGTTTGGTGACATACAGTAATATAAAGCAACCCGGTCTCACAGGAAGGCATTTAAACATCACGTCATTACACGGACATTCTGCATGTCATGAGGACGCATTTTAGCGTTTTTGCTTGCCATTTGTATGCAGATTTTCACGTGTCTTTGGTACGCCACAAAAATATCCACTGTTAGGTTCAGGCAAGAAAAACACATAATTAGGGTAAGGGAAAACGTCATGGTTGGGCTTAAAATAAGTAAGTAAATTAAGTAGAACATGTACAGAAACAACTACGTAAAACACTTCAAAAACGTCAACAAAAAACGTGACAAAGGTCACGTGACGGCAAACGTCACTAGCGTAACTTACAAAACAAAACAGCGGTCAACAACGGTCAAAAACACAGGTCTACTGGTTAAAAGTCTGGTGTTTGTTGATCCATCCACCTTCCCATCCGCCCGGCATTAGTAGGGTTTCTTGCTTTTTACGTCACTAACTCTTACCGTAACATTTAAACGCGGATGCGTCTACATTGCAGTCAGTACAGGATACATGGCGTACTTATTGCACGCTAAACGCCCTGCGCATTATCGTGGCATTTAGACGCATTTTTGTGCGAAAGGGCTGTATAAAGACAAAGACACATGACGTATAGAATAAGAAATAATAGTGACACAATCAAAAACGAATGGGCACTATAAAACTAGAAATAAATACAAACAAAAGATGTATATTCTCTAATCTTCCAGGTAAAACTTCCCACCCAGACTGTGAGCGAAGCAGGAATGAGGACAATGTCCCTGAAGACTATCAGGTTGTGTCACTCATGACAGTGAGAGAAAAAAAAATCCAGTTAATTCCACATTTTACAAACATAAGTGTGAACGTTTAGATAGCAGGTGATTGTTGCAGGGTTGTGTTTCATCCATAGCAGAGGGTTTAGTGAGGTAAAAAGTAGAAAGAAGAGTAGTGAGAGGGTGGGGGGGGCAAGTGTGAGGAGGGCAGAATGAGAAAAGAAAAAAGCAAGTCGATGCTGCTGCTGACCCACTGTTGAACCTTGGAGGAATAATGACCCTGGAGGACAAGTGTGTGTATGTGAGAGTGTTATTGTGGCAGCCGTGCTTGTTTTAGATCTTATCCTAGTTTTCAGGGTTCATGTGTTTTGGAGTTAATAGTTTTTATCGCTCTCACTTCACTGTCGGGATATTTTTAGCTTTTAGGGGATTTCGTGTTTCCCTTCTGAAGCCATTTCACTCCAAGCACGGATTTTCGTCCGAAAAATCGCACAGCAATTTATAAAAAGTGATGATCCATCTACTCTTCTGAAAGCATGGGAATCCCTCAAATTGGAGATATACAATAAGGCTTTCAACCGACAGTGACAATAATGCATCACTAGAGTTAGAGTAGTAGTAGAAGAACCATTCTTTACCGCTAATACTTTACTTTTAATAACAAGTTTGACTTGAACTAATTGAGTATTTGTACACTTTGGTTTGAACACTTTTTTTGCCTCTGTGATTCCCAGAGAGAGAGAGAGAGAGAGAGAGAGAGAGAGAGAGAGATTGAGAAAGAGGTCCAGTCATAAATCCTGCTGTTTGACAGCAAACACACGGCAGGGTCACAAAGAAAAACACACACACACACACACACACACACACACACACACACACACACAGTAGCCCCTGGCTGCTGAGAGAGGACCAAGTGTGTGTGTGTGTGTGTGTGTGTGTGTGTGTGTGTGTGTGTGTGTGTGTGTGTGTGTGTGTGTGTGTGTGTGTGTGTGTGTGTGTGTACTATCAGTTTATCAGCTAAATGAGAAACAGACCTCTGACAGCAGCTGTGTTGAGACTTTTGTTCCATTAATAATCTAAACTTGATCTTGATCAAAATAAGGATTCTTCATTTAAATACCTCAGTCATATTTAAGTGACTCATTCAAGAAAATATTCACTTGGAAGTTGTGGTTCAAACCTTTCAGAATCTATTCATGTAAACAACTTTCTGATTACTCTTTATTAAGAATATGTTGATGCACCACTATCTTAGAGCACCAACAGATCTTTGGTGTCTTAAATGGGGACTAAAGTCAACATGGAAACTGTCCACCATAAGTTTGGAGACAAAGGACAGAGTGATGGAGACCAAAATGAAGAAGTCACGCAGACTGTGAGCTGTCTGAGTAAAGTGTCAGAGCGGAGTCTCAACAGTGAGAAGAGCTTTTAGGTCCGACGGTGACGCTGAGTGAACGTCTGAGCAACAGGAAGACGAGGAAACCTCAGTCATAAATATTTACAGTGAGAACAGACAGGAGCCATTTTGGATCTGTGATTGTGTTTTTGTCTCACGGATCATAAAAGAAAGAGTAGAGGGTCAAAGAAAGTGCAATCGTGTAATTCAGAGTGTGTGTGAGAGAAATTTGCCTGTCTGTTCTCAGCCAATGAATCAGTGACATTCAAACTGAGAGAAAAACATGAACAGAATCCATTTATTTTCTAAACAGCTTTGTCTGAGCCTCCATAATCATTCATAATTCTCGCTTCACTTTACTTAAACATTTCAACTCTGAAGCCCCATGGAGACATGGAAAGGAATTGAGGAGGCAGATTAGCATAATGAAAAGCGCCCACAGTCTGGCTCTGTGTGCCTGTGCATCCCTTCCCTCCTTTCCCCATCTACACACCTGCTCTGAATCAGCCTCGTTAGTCCTTCCCTGCTCCCAGAGTTTCTCCAGCCAATCAGCTCCCTGCCTGCTCTCCTGTCTAATCACCTCATTCCCCTCACCTGAGCTTCTCCCTCCAGCTCTCCACCTGCACTTCATCCCCTCGTCACATTAGTTTCTATTTAAGTCCTGGTTTTCAGTTCAGTCTTTGTTGGGTCCTTGGTTTTGTTATGTTATGATCAGTTTTGCTGTAAGAACAAAAAGTTATTTCTTCACGTTCCTTTTGACCGCAGTCTCCTGCCCCACTCTTCATTACAGATCATTATCATCTGCACACAAATTCGTTGGCTTCCACTAAACATCAATTTATAAATGAAACCGTAGACGCCGACTTCAGTGGTCTCTTCCGTACTGCATGTGACGTCTTTGCTGTTGCTCTTCTGCTCATGCGGGTCAGTTCAGGACCAGTTTACACTGGAATCTGATACTGGCCACATTTAAAAAATAATGTCGACAGCCAAACAAATCTGAGCACTAAATCCTAATAGAGCACTAAGGCTTGCAGTGTGAATGTAGCCTTTAGAAAGCAAAGGGTTTGGATGTTTTAATGCGTCATACGTCATTGTGTGTTGCTTTTTAAGTGTCTGCGAACATTAGCTATTAAAAAATATGTAGCTCCAGTTGGTGCCTCTGTTTTTGATGGTTGTAAGGGTTAAACAGACGGGGCTGCTCTCTCCCTCTCTCCTCACTCTCTCTCTCTCTAAAAGCTTCCAACAGCTCTGAGAGGATCAGAGCTTTCAGACCACTTGTTGCTAATAGAGGGATATTTACCCTAACGGGAACAGAGAGAGTGTAACCCCAGGTCACTGCACTCAGCAACAACACTGACACAAAGACACACAGACAGCCTGCTCTGCTTTTACAGCAGGGACAGACGGATACACTGTAAAAAATGTCCGTCTGAAGCGGTCATGTAAGCTGTGTTCAGACAGGAAGCAGGTTCAGTACGGGTCACATTTGTTTTCAAAAATATACATTTTTCAGATCATTTTTTTAAGTCTAATTCAGATCCTGCTGCAATGCAAAACTCTCCAGCATCAATCAGTGATCACAGCAGGTTTTTCCCATCAGCTGTCAACGCTAAAGCATCTGCTGTGACATCACTGGTTGGGGCGTGGCTACATGTGCAACATGTTTCAATGCAGAAAAAAGCAACAACAGGGAGACCTAAAAAGTCAACAGACAGTAACTGCCCATAGAGACAATGTTTTTTGTCTATTTCCTGTTGTGTTGATGTTTCTTCATGTATTCATGCACACACTTTAAACCATGACTATAACATTTAACAAAAACAGAAAGAATTGCTGGAGAATAAATAAATAAAATAAAAATAAACTAGCTAAAATGTTAAGAGGTAACATCTTGCTCTCAGATCTTGAGGGATGTTTGTCACCTCTTTTTCCAATTTTTCACATCTGTCATCTGTAACTCAGTCTTGCACTTGTTAAGCAACCGGGTCTCACGGGAAGGTGTATAATAGCACGACATTACACGGAAATTCCGCGTATCGTGAGAATGCATTTACTGTAACCTTTTCACGTGTCATTTGTTCGCCACTTTTCGTGTCATTACCGCACGCAACAAAACTACGGTAACGGCTGCAGTTATGCTTGGGCATTAAAACAACTTTGTTAGGTTTAGGAAAAACATCATGGTTGGCTTAAAATAAGTAAGTAAACTAGGCCCGGAAAAAATTTAAAACAAGTACGGAAAACACGTCACAAACGTCATTTCAAAATAACACTTGGGGACATGAACACCGGTCAACTGGTTGAAAGTCCTGTGTTTGTTGGACCCATCCACCACCCTTCCTGCCCACCGTAAAAATGAGTATGTAAACTAAGTAAAATACGTACAGAAACGACGTAACATAACTACGGAAAACACGTCACAAACTTCTCTAAGCAACACATGACATGAACGTCACTAACGTAACTTGCCAAACCAAACACCGGTCTCGAAAATGGGTCTCTTGGTTAAAAGTCCTGTGTTTGTTGGAACCAACCACCTCCCCACCCGCCCGCCATAAGCAGTCTTTCTCGCGTTTTATTCTACGTCACTATCTCTGAGCGTAGCATATTTACACGGATGCGTTTACATTGGCCTCACTACAGAATACATGATGTATGAATGTCACGTCAAAAGCAAGAAAGGCGTTCATATTGTACGATAAATGCCTTGTGCATTATTATAGCATTCATACACCTTTTTGTACGAACAGGCTATGTTAAGATGGACATTTCAGCACTGTATGCTCAATATTAGCCATAATTATGAAGATGAATATGTCTGTGGTAACTAATCAGTACTTAATGTTATTGTCACACACATTCAGTCAGAAAAGGTAACAGAAATCAGAAAACCCAAAACAAAAAAGGCCATATTGAAATAAAATTTCCATTAAAAACCTGCTAACTGGTCGTCAGTTCATGTCCTTTTTTGTTTTCATGTTGGGTCTTTGTTATCTGAGGAGGCTGTTGAATTATGACTGCCAATCATAACAATTTAAAGCCGATGAAAGGAAGCTATTAAAACAGAACCAGGGCCTGACCGGGCTCCGATGGACTGTGTTAAGTTCTGTGAGGAGGGACAGTGAGGGCAACAACAACACGTTATGTGAAAAATAAAACCGATTAAAAACGGAACACTGATCGAGTTAAACGTCCTGTGTTGTCAGCTAAGCCCGGGCTTTGGGAAGACACCAGCAAATTAGCCGGAACAACACTCCGGCCGTGTTTGTTGTCATTCCGGAGCCAGTTATGCCTGGCGCTGCTTCGCTGTAACCCCACCGCGGTGACACCTATCTCGGCGTTAAACAAATACGGCGAGGTCCTGACCCTCCGTGTTTGGATTCGCAGGCTGGGAGCCCAGACAGCAGCACAGCGCTGCGACGCACGTATCAACACAAACCTCCATACAGGAATGCAGCCGCGGCCCGTTTGACTCGGCCACGGACCTCACTGTGACCTGGTGTGTGTGTGTGTGTGTGTGTGTGTGTGTGTGTGTGTGTTCATGTTCAGTCTCTGTTTCTGTCTCTGACACACAACACACAGATCAGACTGCCTCCAATACACACTGACACACAGTGTGTATTGGAGGCAAGTTTGTGGATAGTGACATTTTTTTGTGTAAATTATTTTTATTGTCAGTCACACAAGATAGAGACAAAAAGAAAGATGAATAGATATTTGGAAAGACCAGGAACTGGGTGGGTGATTCCACAGCGCAAGGTTTACATCGAATGCCAATGTTTGGTGTCAGTGCAGGAAGTAGGATAAGGATGTGGATGGCGGGTTTGGTGGATGGGCGTGTAGAGCAGGGGTCATCAACTAGGGATGTGGACGACCACCATGTAACACCGGTAACACCGACTGCCAAGGCAAGCCTATCATCAGCTATCATTTGTCCAAGGGACAGAATTTCTCTAAGAAGACATTGTGGGGGCCGGACCTTTTAAAAAAATATATATTTATTTAGGCCTAATCATTGTTAATGTTTTCACTTTCTTACAAAATTGTAATTTTTATTAGCCTAAATCAGTGTGAACAGACTCCTAAAAAAACATGGGAAATCCAAAAGTAGATACTTAACTAGAAAATGCTCTCAGACCTCCACCAAGATGGCAGTTCACTGAGGAGTGATGGTTAAAATCTGTAATTGCGGAAATGTATGGATATTTGTTGGTTTCATTTTATCAAGTGCAACTCAACTAACAGAAGAGTCACAGAACTGTCAGTCCCAGTCCGTCCATGCCCACATGGAGGTCCAATCAGGCAGAATAAGTGAAAACACCTGTGGGTGGACCATGCATTCATGTACAGACAAACTTCCACACATACTGTAGAATCACTAATGCATGAGGACACACAACCTGATCGCATTGGAATATACATGCCAACCCACCCGATTTTCCCAGGAGACTCCCTTTTTTCATTGTCCTCTCCCGGTTTCCTCCCGGGGTCACAATTCTCCTTTATTTCTCCCAATTTATAGTTCAGTGCACATCACATTGTGCAGCGCCCAAAGTTCGGCTTTGCTCGATGCAGAGAGAAGCCAAAGTGGTGCGGCACAAGCCATTGGAAATAACTGGTCTCAGAGCACAGTGGTGCCGTTGTCGATTTGTTTCCGAAAGGGCCTTCAGTGAGTGAGAGACGGAAAGAAAAGTTGAGAGTACTAAGAAAAAGAAATACTCAAACAGGTACAAACACTAATGAATAAAATGAATGAATAAATGAAAACTGATAAATAGCCTGTTAGTTTATGTCAGAGATTCACACAAGTTCACACCAGAGGGACGAATTATTCTGTATTCTTTCCTGAGAATTTAAGTCAATCAGTACAGACTACATGGCATGAAATGACATGCCAAAAGCAAGAATGTTGTTGTGATTGCACGCGAAATTGTGGTGTCATTAATACGCCGTTTGGTGAGACTGGGCTGGGACACCACAGCGCTCATACACAAGGCTTTAATGTGCCGCTGGCTGGGTGTGGTGCCCCGACAGAGTTCATGAATTAACTGAACTCTTGAACTGTGCTCTGGTATGTAGCAGACAGTCATTCAGACAACCAGTCGCTCAAACTGCACAGGATTAATCTCTGTCTTAACAAGTCTGCTACTGAGTCCTAAAATATTATATTAATGTACAGAATGAAAGAGTTTTTGGACTTTTTGGGGTCGATTCCTCAGACAGCTTTTATAATTTGGAAAAATAATTGTGTTATGGAAATAGTGTGTTGATGGCAATGAAAGAAGCAGATCCTCCAACACAGGAACAAGTCACTGTCATTCAGTCAGTATTTCAATATGTTATGTAATCAATCAGTAAGACAACCAATAAATCTGTCAGTTGGTTGGTTTGTCATGTGTTTGTGCATCTGCCTAGCCTCTCCTTCCTCTTTCTTTCCAGTTTCTTTCTCCCTCTATCTTCCCTGCTCCCACATCCCTTTCTCTCACCTATGCTTGTCTCTGCCCTCCTGCTCACACTCTCTTTTTTTGACCCCTTAAACCTGCAGTAGGCAGAACGTTCTTAGCATCATTGGGCAAAAATTCCATAATAACCTTTCAGCATATTGTAATTCAAGTGTTCTGAGAGAAAACTAGACTTCTGCACCTCCTCATGGCTCTGTTTTCAGGCTTTAAAAAGCGGGAGACTTTGACCAATCACAGGTCATTTCAGAGCGAGCGTTCCTATTGAGCGTTCCTATTGAGCGTTCCTATTGAGCGTTCCTATTGAGCGTTCCTATTGAGCGTTCCTATTGGCTGTGCTCCAGCTGGTGGGCGGTGCTTGGTATTTCCTCAAATGATCTCAACATGGCTGCCGGGTCACAAACTTTCTCATTTTACAGCTAAACAGTACACTACAAGATGTTTCTGAAACATTTGAGGCATTACAGTAACAGAATAGAGTTGGTGAGTGATTGACAGCTGCTCATAGACGGCAGCTGGATGGCAGACTCCAGATCAGCTCTGATTGGTTGTTTTCCTCCGATCTGTGAAATCCTGCAGATGCCGTTAGGAGCACCGGAGAACACAGAGGCACATGTTTTTTTTCAAATTACCTGTCTCATGCACTACTGTCAGGATATAGTGACCGTTTTATAAAAATAACTTTTTTTAATCATATTTGCTCCATTTCTACCCACTGCAGCTTTAAGGGAAACACTCCTAATGCATCATGTAGCATTGCACCATTAAAATTGCTGCTTTTTTTGTCTGTTGACATGTGATGATGATGGATAATGTGACAGTATGGCGTGGCGTCCCATGCACCACCAATGTGTTTCACCCCTTTAGGTCACAGTATGCTTCAAAGGAAGTAGGTTGTGATAACGGCCCCGGAGGTATTCATGATGTTGCATGAAAAATGACGGAAGAAGTTGTGTGAAGACTGTAAAAATGAAAAAGATAAATTCAAACCCTGCCTACTTTCACACCTCTGAACACCTGGCCAATTGTTGCGTAAAGGGGGCGTGATTGTTGGATTGTCTGAAGTAAGAAATAACAAATTGTTGGACGAAGCCCACGCAGATCATAGGTACTGACAGTTTTTTTCCCCAACAACACAGATTTTTTATTTATTGGTTATACCTCAGGCTCTGGCTTTGTAATCTGCAGAAATAGAGTTGATTTTTTAAGGTAAAATGACAAAGCAAAGTCTCTACAGGTCACATAAAGTCCTTTAAATGTTTAGCTGTGAAATAACAGACAACTTAACCAGGTAGTCAATGTAAAATCTGTAGGTAGGACACTCCACGAAGTTTAGAGGTCATGGTCAGCCTGAGGGGAGTCAGTCTTGGTCAAGGACACTGCAGCAGGGCAGACGGGGATTTGAACTTGTGACCCTCAGGCTGAAGGTTCAGACTCTCTGCTCACATAAACATGAAGGTGAACTCCAAAGTGTCCAAACTGAACGCAGGGTTTTTGCCTTCCTGTGTCTGGCCTTGTTTCTGTCTGTCTTTGTGTCTCTCTGAACTCTGCAGGCGGTTTTTAGCTCGTCCTCCTCGAGGCTGACGGCTGGAATGCCGACATAACAGATGTTGTCTGACAAAGCCAATAATTATCTGCTGTACGGCTGTATGTCCATACCCGCTCTTCCTCCTCCCCCTCCTCACTCTCCACATCCTCCTCCACCTCCTCCGACTGCTTCACCATCTATGTTTCCTCCAGCTGCTCCCCCCTGCATGTGAAAATGACATTCATCTTTTATCTTAACTTCCAACTAAAGATTTTAAAAATTGTTTCAGCAAAATTACCCCCAAAATACTAGATTTTCTCACTTCCTTCTTGCAGAATCTAGCCATGCAGATAGTTTTATTTGTCCAAGTTTTAAGATATCTGTCTCTGAGATTCCTGCCTCCACTACAATGATCACAGCATTAAAAAAAATACTTTAAAAAACATCAGCATTGAAAACATCACTGTCTCTCCTGAAACAGTGTCCCTGTTACTCTGGATCATCCTCAAAGCACACTGTTGACCGTTTTTATAGGGACTATTTCTTCTAGCTTGTCCAGCACTGTGAACATGTAGAGTTCACCTTAGGGGAACTTTGACACACAAATGCATGCAATTGATTGATTGAATACTGTCTTTACAGTGCTAAACTTTGAGGGAACGCAGAACTGAAGAATCCAAAATAGAGGAAGTTATTTTATTTTTATTAAATTATTATTGTTATTATTGTTATTTTAACTGTTATTTATTAATTTCGCAAAGGACGTGTAAATGAAGTAGTTCTGTGCCACTTTCTGCTATGAGAGGATACTAAAAGGTGGGCGGATGGCTGCAGTGCACCGCTGGCCGCGAGCCAGTTAGTTAATTTTTCTCTAAGGACCGCTCTTTTACCTCATTATTATAATTAAGTGCTCTCCCAGTGACCTGAAAACAACCATTTAGAGAAATCTTTATTGATGTGTATCTTTTGTTCTCAACCAGAACACAAGCAACACGAGTCCAGAGGGGTGAGGAGGTCGGGTACTGGCGATGTGTGAGGAGTTATAATATGGCAAACTAGAAAATGCTGCCGAATGATTGATAAGAGGTTGTTTTTCATTTGTTTTGAATGTTATTTTCTTGCTCCATGTTCATGTTTCAATCAAAGTAAATGCCATATTTTGGATCTTTTTATTCTTTTTAGTTGCTTTACATTTAGCTTCACCCTCTTTATCAGGACCAAATAGCAGAACAACGATACACACGGGTGATACACTTTTCTGCACCAACTGATTGCAGCTGTGACTGGCAGCCAGTCGCTGCAGCTCCACAGAGATATCTAAACTACACCTCACTGCCAGAAGGTAGACAAACATAAACAGTAAAATCCATTAAAATCCTTGTTGCTTACAGTTGACCCCCAAAAAGAATAATGCCAATACTAACGAATTTCAACAGATGGTCTTTTATGCACATGAAATCACAGAAGCTTTGCGTGTTTTAGGGGCCTATATTAGTGCCTAACACCCATGAAACTGATTAAATGTGTCTTGCATCCATAATGTGATATAATCTAAAAATTGTACATGTTCTTTTGGTTAAAAAAATTATGTTGAATGGCTTGTTTTACACATGACTCACTACATAACACAGTCAAGTTACTATTTAAGGGATGATGTCAGCTAGTGTGTGCACAACTTGAGATTTTGTAACACTGTCAGGGTTTTGCAAGTCAATCTTTGTGCTAAAACAGACAAAAAAAAACATATTCAAAAGTACAGTGATCAGCTAAATATTGGTTACTTTGGATGGACCCGTTTGGTATTACAACAAAACAAAGACAGTGAACATATCGGGCATATTGTTTCTCTACTCGCTGCGGATGGATGAACTGCTGTTGATACTCCACAGCTGCCAGAATGTAACTTCAGTCCGTTTTTTATTCCTGAAGTCACACAATGAAGCCCTGAAGGTCCCTGACACTGACTCAGCACATAAATGGCAATGTAAACTTTCAATTACAAGTACGAAAAAGAAAAACCACCAAGATTGCAGCGTTGTGGTTTTTCCCTGTGACAGCAGCAGCGATGGAAATAAACTTAAAGAAAACACAAGCTGGACAAGCTGGAGGTAAAATATCTGGACGCTCACACACCGGCTGGCAGCGAAGGAGCTGATGTTGGCCACCGAGCACTTTATCCAAGTCACCATCTGACCCTGTTTTCCCCCTCATTTTGCAAATCGCTGTCCCTTATCGTGCCCAAGAACTGCCTTTGAACCGGAAAACACACAAATAACAGGAGAAGGAGGGTGAGGAGGGCAGCTGAACTTTTAGCTTCCCTGCTAAGATTTTTTATAGCTCAGAGGGAAAGAAAAAATAGATTTCATGGGACGGATAAAGAGATGTAGGCCTTGCAGAAACATAATTTTGAAACATTCTATTTCAAAATGTTTTCTTTCTTCTTCCTTCTTGTGTCCATCACTCATTCAAAAACCTTAACCCATGAAATGCAAAGTGATTGTGAACAAATTCACATTCAAAGAGCTTTGAATGTTCATTTTTTTTCCGCTAGTTTAAAGTCTTCTTCAATACAGCATGATGTTCATTTAGTAAATTATGGTTCCGTTTGGAGTCAAATAGACCATAAAGCAGGGAATGCTTTAGGGCGTGGCAACCTTGTGATTTACAGGTCGCTACCACGGCGTTTTTCCGGTCTGGGAGTTGTCCGTGTTTTCGTCTTAGAACTTTAACCCTTTCATGAAAGTTAGTTATAACCTTTTTGGCAACCAAAAATATCTTATTCAGCGTTGTACTTTCTCACTCCACCCTCTCGTGTCACTTCTGGTTGCAAAGAACCAAAATGCCGAACTTGAGGCTTCAAAACAGCAGTCCACAAACCAATGGGTGACGTCACGGTGACTACGTCCACTTCTTATATACAGTCTATGCACTCACCTTAACAAAGTACATATTTGAACCCAAAACACGTCGTTTCGTGCCTAGACCTAACCAGTCCTAAACCACAGCAATGTCACATTATAAACATATTTTGTAACAGGGATTTGTAACAGTCTTGGCTATCATAAATCATCAACAACCGATGTTCTGATAAAGGTGTGATCAGAAAGAGTTCCTATGTGTCGTTCTAGATGAAATGGACAAATGTAAGTTGTAAGTAGTCTAATTGTAATTTAATGTGTTTCCAAATGTTAACATGATCCTCCGCTCTGCAGCTGTGAGTAGCTGCTTAACATCCTCTGCTCATTGTATTGTGAGACAAAATTGTTCATCAACAGAACAATTAAAAGTCAAGCTGAGTTCTGCATGCTGACATCTTTGAAAATACTTAATCTGCTCACATTTCCAGTGTGGATTTGGGGCACAGCTTCACTCTCCTTGTTAAAGCACTTTGGCGTTGTAACTCCAACCTGTAGTGGGAGCTAATGAGTCTGTTAGACTGTGACAATGACAGTTGTGTTGTGTTGTGTTGCGTCCCCTCTCTGGTTCCCATGCACCCTCTCATCAGTTGACCGGTCGCTGACCTGCGCAGCCGGTGACACCGGAGTGAACTCTGGTTCAAAACGTCGCAGAGTTCCCAGTGACTGAGCGTCCATCAGATAACGACCTTGGCAGAGCTACGGGGCCCTGCAGCGGACATAATTAGGTCAGGCTGTTTGTGTCCCATTCATTTTCTGCTACATAACTTCACCCCATTCTCTGCCTGTCAATGAAGGCGGTAAGGTGGAGGGTGGTAATGCCTGGTGACCTAAGTGGTGACCTCAGCAGTGGCCTCAGTGGTGACCTCACTGTCCGTTTTGTCTGTAATGAGGTCATTTTGTGCTTTATTGGACCAAGTCTTGTTATTGTTATAGTTATCATCTTATTAATCAAATTTCCATTCAATTCACTGTAATGACGAAGCAATTAAGCTGGTGGAATTTGGCTCCGGTGCAGCGTGTAACGTCATTGCAAAGACAAGAATCAAATGGCCACAGTCGCATCAGATATCACAACACACGTACATACATGCTCACGTAGAAAGAAATGTGTTTGCTGGGCTTTCTTTGATGATGTTGTCTGTGTTGAGATCCCATGAATGTATTGTAGAAGTAGGTGCCAGGTGGTTGTGTCGTCTGCATACATATAGATGTTACCAAAGCTGTGGTGGGCCCACAAGAAAAAGCCCCCCAAAATACGTTTAACTTTACAGTGTTATGGATGTGGGCGTAGGTGTTAGGGGGCTCCAAATGTAGCGGTGTGTGTGGTGAGGGTCGTGATTAACCGAATCATCAACCGATCTGTTGGCTTTATATGTGAACTAGTAAGGGTCCATTAGGGGAGCAGAGCAGTTTTTCAGGTATGCAAGGATGATGTGCTCAAATGACTCACTGACCACGGATGTTAGGTGCAATTGGTCTTAAGCGAAATACTGGAGATTCCTCAAACCTCCCATACAGGTGGTTAAGGTTATCATCTTGTCTGTGATGTGTGTAGAGCTTCTGATCAGTCCAAATTCATTAAGTTATTATTTGCTACAGTGGAAATTTGATGTGTGTGTATGACTTAGTCAGTTTAAATTACCTGACATGGATCTAAATGAATCCAACAATAATAATACAAATAGGATTTAATGGTCCCATATGGATATTTTGAAATACCTTCACATTGAAAAAATAGAAATACCTGCTCATAATATTATCAAGATCTATAAACATGTTGAACAACCCCATAGGAATGTTATCAGACATGCAAAACATAGTGAACATATTATTTTCCTTCATCAAAAGCAAGATATGACAAACTCATAAAAAGACGACTGTTTTTTGTGTTTCATCTTCTAATTTACTCTTTACATCAACTGTACAGCAGCTACATCTGATACACTCAATGAATGCATACACAGGACAAATATATACAGACTCCTTAAGGCGGAGAAAGTGCTATCTCCTTCCACGAATCCATCCGTACGTAAGATTTCACAGCGCGTCTATTAGGCTTCAAGACCAAGACCGAAACAGTCCTAAAATTAGACCAATAATAACGATAATAATAATAATAATAACAATAATAACTTTACTCTCTATATATGCTGATCTAAACAATGAAAGATGTCTATGTCCTAGCAGTGAAACAAAGTTTTTTATGGACAGTCCTTTACATTATAGGTTAGTGTCTCTATCTATTCATAATTACAGCAAATATTGTTACAAAGAGAGAAATGATACATCTGCATTTTAAATACAGCTTATTCATAATGCTACTTCATTTGATACACACATAATAGCACTGTTAAGGATATGCAGTATATTACATTCATGTTCAAAAAACAGAACAGTTTGAATGTGTTTTGACCTTGATGTTTGGGTAGTTCCTGGTTGTGGGATTTATGTGTCAAAATCAAGTGCAAGTTCCATCAGTGAAAGTGTTTTTAGCGGTGGAGATAACTGGACATGAGTTCAGTCTCTCCTGTGTCCAACGTGGGTCTGGAAATATTTTCCAAAAGTGTTCAAATATTTTTCCACCGCAGATCTTTTCACTGTATTTCTGACCTTAATCAGGTTCTAACGAGAACTATCCCATTTAGACTGAATGAAGAATGATTGGATCCATGGAGCTGGCTCGCATTCAGTGCCTTGCTCACAGGCAGTTCAGAAAGGCAAGCACGGGTTATAAGATGTAAATAGAAACAACTGAAGGATTGAAGAACAAAAGAACACAGAATTGGTTTAAAAGTCTGTAAATCACATTGAGTCATTGGAGGTGAGGTCCCAGCTTCTCTGTCCCTGGACTGGAAAACATTTACCAGCTTCATTTTGTGAGGTTTCAAAAAGGCTGTCTGTGAAACTTAAAAGTTTTGTGAATGTAAGTGAAGTGAAATTACATGCTCATTCGGCACAGCAAACATACAGTACATAGCCCTTGGATATGTCCTTACTGATGCACATTGATGTAAAAGCTACAAAGAGGTACAAAAGTTAAAAAAAACACCAAAGCTGAGTGGATTTTATCATCTGTAAACCGCCTTGTGTGAGTGTGTATCACCACAAAATGTTGGAGCTTCGTCAGAGCCAACAAACTGGAGCTTCATAGAAAGACTTTTTCTCCTGTTATCAACAGTAGATGTGTTGTCCTGGTCTTAGACTTCAGGTATGTAAAATGTTTTAGCTTCGAAAAGAAACCTCTGCTGTTGTAACTAAAGTGTACATGCAGTCCATTCAGCAGGGCAAACCCAGATGGTCTGTTTGAAAATAAGCAAGAAAAAGGCAAAACAGTCGATACATTAATAACTTAAAAATGCATTGATAGGATAGTAAAAGCTGAGAAACGATCAAAAACACTGCAGGTGAACATATCAGGTGCTTAAAAATGTACTTGTGCTACAACAGAAAGTGGTTTCTTAGGTTTGGACCAATCCACTGAAGAGATGATGACATGCTCCAAACCAGCGATGTAAACCCCCGCTTCATGACCGTGGAAATGAAAGGGGGCCTGAACTGCACCACCAGACCCGGCGAGGTGCTTGTGCCTCCTTTCTTGGGCTTGAAGAGTTTTTCCTGAAGCAGATTGAAGGTTAAATTCCCTCTTGTGGAGAGTCTATCAGACTGTATTTGTATCTACAGCGGGTAGTTGTAAGTGAAATGCACGTGCAGCCCGTTTACCGGGTGCACTATTGGCACGGTCTGCATCTTCGGGAAGTTCTCCGTGGCCAGAGTACATTTGCAAGTCCCGATCAGCTCCACAGCCAGAGTCTTTAGGATGATCTGTGCCAGTTCTTTCCCTACGCAGCTCCGCACGCCGCCGCCGAACGGCACGTAGCTGAACCGAGCCGACCGACTCTCCTCCCGCTCTGGGCCGAACCGGTCTGGGTCAAACAGCTCCGGGCTCTGGAAGACCGCCGCGGTCTCGTGGGTGTCCCTGATGCTGTACATTACACTCCAGCCTTTGGGGATCTGGTAGCCCTGTGAAATGAGGACAGAAATCAATAAATTTAAATAAGAACAAAATAGGGTTTATTTTTATCAGCAAATAGTTTGATGCATTTTTATGCATTCAAATCTACACAAACTCTTTAGAAACTCTTCAGGTTTGTAAAACTCTTTCTGACCCTCTAGAATAAATTAATATGACAGGACTGATGTCAGAAAAATAACCAGAGCATGAATGCATGAATTTACTTATGTCATATGTTGTTGAGCTTTATTTTTTGACAGAAGAAAAACGCTAGATGAATTGTATTACTTGAAAAACATTTTCTCTCATTTGGTTTTCCTCTCCATGTATTCATTCATTCCGTTAATCCAGACCTCTTTATAACCTAATGCCATTATTTCTGAGTTGGGATTTCCTTGTCTCGGCTTTAGCAAGATGCACTTGAATGAACAGGCATAATGACATTTTCAATACTGCAATTACTTCTCAGCAATAGGAGAGGTTTATACCCTGAGAAAGAGGTGCATAAAAGGCGTCCTGCGCACTACAATAGTATTCTGGAAATTCGTTTTAAACTTCAATTGACCTTTCGCAATAAACGCAGCAAATTGGGGGCACACTGAGGGCAGGGAAGGGGCACGTAAGGCCGAGGGATGAGGCCATGACGGGGCAGTTTCTCAGCAAAGGCCACGCAACTCTGAATGTGAACGTTAAAGTGCATCGAGGCGTGCTACAAGACAAACGGACTAAAACAGAATTCCATTGAGTCAAGATTTCGTTTTTCCTCCTACATGAAGAGATCACACCAATTTGTGGTCGACTCATTTTTGCTGGTAATAAAACGGCTTTTAACTTGCTCACAAACTCCTTCATTCATGATTATCAGGCTGCTGATTCTCCACAAGGAGGAGCTGCTCTGTTATAGTCGGACCAATTCTATACCTCTAGGAAAGTACTAGTGGCAGCACCAAGCCCCGACGGATGCGTATGTCTTGTGAAGCGATTTTTGGCGAAGTGGCCACACTGGGTATTGCATCTTCCTCGTTCATCTCGTGATGCACACTAGCCCAAAAAGCATTTTCCCTGCACAATCATTGGGAAAGAAGCGGTTGCAAAACAGTGACCAAATCTTTCTGAGTGTCACAAACCACCCGAAATCAGAATTTGATCCATTCGGTCTCATAACATTTGGAAAGCCGTATAATTCAATTATTTTATCCCATTCATCGCATGCTCTGAACTCGGCTAGAGAAGAGCTCAAGTGTGCGTGCTGTATGGGCCCGAAAATGCAGAAGCGTGAGGAAGCCTGCTGCGGGGGCTTTTTCAGCTTATGCGCCCAGTGAGCAACTTTCTTAGGAATGAATGCCATCTGAGAAGGTGGTATCCAGTTCTCTTTCATACATCCATGAGCATCACCAGTTTAGACTTACAGTTGTGAATATATAGAAGTTGCCCCCTACAGACCAAGAAGGTAATAGCAGCACTAAAATGTGCGCCCCCTTCAGGCCAAAAGCAACCACAGTTTAAACGGTACAGGAAATTTAGGTACACCCCTACTGGCTGCACTTCCCTAACCCAAACCCTTTCAGGGGATCCACATCATCTACTTCAGCTGGTGAATTCCTACAATTCCCACAATGCCTTTTAACAGCTCCAAGAGAAGGGCTTGGAAGTTGTCGCATATGGATGTGGGGTCTTTCATTTATTTGAAAACTTTTTTTTCTGATAAAGGAAGTCGCTCTGTCTTTAAGACAACAGATGTCTTGTTCTTACTGTGATATTCTCTTGTAGATTTCTCTCCATATGTGGCTCAGGAAAGAAGATTGGATTTAAATTGTGTCTGATGAAAATATATTACCTCCTCCGCCTATTAATCCCAGGAAAGAGAGAACCCACCCAAACCAACGGCATACATATGAATGGTATATTCCTGCCAGACACTTGAACTTACGTCTAACTCAAATGTCTGCAGGGCTGTCCGGTAACCGCCGGAGACTGGCGGCAGGAAGCGGAGCACCTCTTTGACAACACAGTCGACGTAGCGAAGCTGGCTCAGCTTGTCCAGGCTCAGATACGGCATGTGAGACTGTGACTGTGGAAAACCATCTCTGTGATTCTGTTGATTCTGACAGCCTCCGTTAAGCAGGCAGCTCGTCTCTGTGTCTGCAGCGTCCTCCTCTTTCTCCATGGTGACACCAGACGGGCTGCGACTGCTGTGGGACTCGTAGCCGAGCCCCTCGGCCTCCAGCTCCACTCTGGCCCTCTCCACCACCGCCGGATGACGAAGAAGCTGCAGAATTAGAGATGTGGAGGCGCTGGCTGTGGTGGAGTGAGCGGCGAAGATCAACTCTACTGCGGTTTCCTGCCAGGAGGGAAGTGGATAGATGGAATGATTCATCTTAATTTACTGGTTTAGATTGATTTACTTGAAATTCACATTCAAACTTGAGTGGCCCTTGAGCAGCTGTGATCATAATATCATCCCACAAAAGATACTGGAAGATTCTGTATGCTTGTACCGTTGCAGAACCATTTCAGGTTATAAAGAACTCTGAGGGTTCAGTGTTTATACATAAAGGCTCTTTGACTCAAAGAAGCCTCTTTTCTCTGAGTATAGACCTTTAAGGACATGTCTAGTATGTTGACATGGGATCAGGCAGCCCAATAGTCACCTGATCTGACCACAGACTGTATATAAGAAGTGGACGTAGTCAACGTGACGTCACCCATTGGTTTGTGGACTGCCATTTTGACGCCTCGAGTTCGGCATTTTGGCTGTCTCCATCTTGATCTTTTGCAACCAGAAGTGACACAAGAGGGTGGAGCTAAGCACAACTGAATGCTGAATAAAATATTTTAGGTGACAAAAAGGTCATAATTAACTTTCATGAACTGAAAACACACTGTGAAAGTGTTAAAGTCATAAGAACTCCCAGACCTGTCAATCACAAGGTAGCCCCGCCCTAAAGCATCCCCTGCTTTATGGTCTATCTGACTCTAAATGGGACCATAATTTACTAAATGAACATCATGCTGTATTGAAGAAGACTTGAAACTAGTGATTGAGACCATAAACCCATGTTTACAATGTTTACTTAGGTAATAAATCAAGTGAGAAGTAGGCTCATTTTCTCTTTGACTTCTATACAATCAGACTTGTTTTTGCAACCAGAGGAGTCGCCCCCTGCTGGCTGTTAGAAAGAATGCAGGTTTAAGACACTTCAGCATTGGCTTCACTTTTCAGACCCCGGAGTTGCCCACTGGATCTGACAGACCTCTTTGTTGGGAACAAAAATGCATTGCATTGCAAGCATTGGGCATGTTGACAGTGCTGTCTTTGGGCCCTTCTGCCCGTTCACCTTTGCACATCACACGGGTCATGAATGTCCTATACAGTATCTGTATCTGAATGTAGTGCAGTCTGATCTCATCATAACTTTCAGAATCCTAGGCTGGCACAGACTCTCCTGAACTTGTGACATTAAGTCTGAGTCATATTGTGTGCTTCACTCTGGTACCTTGAGCTCCTGGATGCTGAGCTGCTGGCCGTGCTCTTTGGAACTGGACAGTATGTAGTCGAAGGCATCATGATATTCCTCCTCCGCCTGCTGCCGCTCCAACTTTTCCTCAATGATTTTCTCCATGTTGGTGTGCAAGATTTCTCTGGCTTTTATCCCCTGCACAGAAAGAAACCCCAAAATATCATTATTAAATTAGCTTTACTTAGTAGAAGCAGTTCATTTGCAGAAAGCATTATCACTTTGATTCACTTTGCATGTTAGTTTTCTAATAACAGCAAAAGGAAGATCACAAACCTCAACCTCTGACATACATTAATGGTCTGAAAAAGCAACTTTTTCCTCCATCCATATTTTATTTGTATTCCCAAAAAGCCACTAATGAAATAATTACAAGCAGTTTTCTCTATTGTAACCTTGTACTTCTCTGTTTGTGTGTGTGTCAAAACCTAAAACTAACCAGCCCGGTTGCACTACGTGGCCTATGAATGACACGGTAATCTCGACACATTTTGCGTGCAATAAGAACACCTTGCTTTCGGCGTGTCATTTGGACGCCATGTAGTCTGTATTTACTGCAATGTTAACACACCCGCGTAAATATGCTTCTCTCGGAGCTTGTGACGTAGAATAGAAAGTGAGAAAGACACAGGACAAACACAAGAATTTCAACCAGGAGACCGATGTTCGTGTCTCAAAGTGTTGTTGAGTTATTTTGAAGTTACGTTAGTGACGTTTCAGATGTATTTTCTGAATGTCTGTGACCTTGTTTCCGTACGTATTTTACTTAGTTAAGGTACTTATTTCAAGCCCATAATGATGTTTTTCCTAAACCTAACTAAGTGGTCTTGTTGCCTAAACCTAACTGCGGCTGTTACCATAGTTTTTTTGCGTGGCATAAAATTGCACACAAAAGAGACGTAGAAATGACACGCGAAAATGTCTTGCTATTTATACACCATCCCATGAGATCGGATTGAACTAACTCTGCGCATGCAATCTCCCAAATTCCACAGACCATTATTTTGGAGGAACACACAGTTTCATATTGTTTGCAATACTGGTTCTTGCATGTAGAAATTGACCCTGTAATGCTGGACAGATTGGTGTCTAAAGATGAATAAACTTATTCATGCTCTCTCACCTTGCGTAGCCCACTGAGCGGAGCGTCTATGGGGAGCGAGAAGAGGTTGTTCATCAGCTGCTCGAAGATCTGGGCCAGGTAAACAATCCGCTCCTCCTCCATCTGCAGACCCAGCAGCACCCTGACTGCGATACGGAACGTCAGGGACCTGGCAGCGCTGTAAACGTCGATGGCGCCCGGCTCCGAGCACCACTTGGCAATTTCAGACTTGACGACGTCCTGCAGCCGGGGCAGGTAGGACTCCAGAGCCCCCCGGCTAAACACTTTAGCCAGGATCTTGAAAGGGTTAAGGAAACAAAGAGAGGGGTGTCATAAAAAGTTATAACCTTGTAGACGACAGCCAACACCTTTCAGTAAATACTCACTAAAGAGGAGGACAGGGTGGGATAGGTTACTGGATAGAGGTGAAGATATAGAAGATATAGTACAGAAGACATGCAGGACAGGACTTTAGATTTATATAAAGGCCATTGGTTATACACACTTTTCTCTTCCTCTTGTGCAGGTCTCCGATGGAGTTGACCAGGGTGTTGGGTCCCAGGATGATGCGGGTGCTCTGGGGCCACTGGGTGCACACCAGACTGTGCTCGCCCAGCAGGATCTTGCGGATGTTTTCTGCGCCCGTCACCCGGATGACGGGCTTCCCAAGGAGGTGAGTCTTAAACACGTTTCCATGACGCTCTCTCCGCGAGATGTGGAAGTTGGAACCCTGTAGTACGAAGAAGAAGAAATTCGAATTACGAGTTTGTCACATTTTAGGCAACAACTCGGTGACAAAAATTGCAACTTTATTGGAAATAGAGGCACAACACTTTTAAAGTACATTTCGAGATTTGACTTTGACTCCACCACCTGTTTTTAGTCCAGTTTGTTTGTTTTGTTGGTTAGCAGAATATCGCCAAAACTATTCTTTTGTTGAAAAGTCTCTCCACGGGACGAGACACAATGGATTGTTTGTTTGTTTGTTTGTTTGTTTTTGGTGCAAATCCAAGATTCTTTTTTAATGGATTCTTCACATTGTGGGGCACGGATGAGGGGGGTGCAGTGGTGAGGGTGGGAATTTTGTTTTTGTTTTTGTTTTTCTATTTTCACATGAGCTACTAATTTCAAGTTCTTTATTGTCATATGAACAACAATTACAGAGAAGCAGTCATTGGCAATGAAAATCTTACATCTCAGGCTCCCTCCAACAATGCTCATTATTATGTATAAAAAGAAAAACATGCAAGTAAGAAATACCACTTACAAACATGACAAAATATCTAGCATCTCATGATTGTCACGGTTGATGTATGTTGAGATGTCCATGGTATCCACAAACTTTTGGCCACAGTGTAATTTATAGGCTTTTTTTAATTTTCCTTCATCTGTTAGCGCACTCTGCTTTAGCGTTACAAATGTATTTATACATATAGATAGGGAGATAATTAATATAAAGAGGTTGAAAAATCAGAGACAGGAGGAAAAACACACAATAAACACACACATCACGTGTGGAGCGGAGGGATAGTTGTGGGGACAGAGAGATGAGGGGATGAGAGAGTGAACTCCTCACTATAGAACAGACAGACAGACAGAGAGGGAGGGAGAGAGAGGAGGAAGAATTGAAGAGAAAACGTCTGTTTTTCCTCCGCAAGTAGGAATTACGCACCGAGCATCAAGTCCGCACATGTCGCATTAACAACATAACTCAGCCTGCACAAGAATCTGCGGAGCTTTTCAATGGTTCCCGCGCGCTTCCAGATACATCATCAATAATCAGATTATTAAAGCAGCCCTCCGGTGTTCACCTCCTTTTAATTGTATAAACAAGGAATCATGGGAAAGAAATCCACAAGTGATGATCTAATAAAGAACTACACACGGACGCGCAGGAGGCTAACCTGTATTTTGGAACGCTTGTAAAAAACGAAAACTAGAGCAGCCCAGACGTGTCAACTCTCACCTGGAACAGCCAGTGGAAAGTCTCTCCGATTAGCGGCCAGCCCATGGAGCCCTTCGGCAGCGGCAGGCTGCTCTCTTTGTCCCGGGTCAGGCTCCAGCGGAGGCTCCACAGCTGCCGGGTCAGCGCCAGCAGCAAGAGCGCGGACAGCACCGAGGTGAGCGCGGTGGCCAGAGCCGACAGCACCCCAAACTGGGCCAGGGGTAACATCTCCTACGAGCTGGTCCGCTTCCCAGCATCCACCTGTGCCCTGTGCGTAAAAGGCGCTTCTGTTCCGTTCAAAACTCTGTCCGGCGGCGGTGCGCAAACCTTCTCCTCCGTCCAGTTTCTCCTCCACTGTTTCTTTTTCTTCTCCTCCGTAAACTCTGTCCAAATGAAATTAAAGGTGTGTTAGCTCGGTCCGGGCTCCACCAGACAAGGCGCAGAAAGAGGTAAAGAGTTCATCTAAACTCTTTCTCAACTCATCTCTGGAGACAGCCAATGGCCGAGAGCCATTATAAGCTGTTATTACAGCTAGTTAGAGGATAATAATAACAGTAATCATACAAGCTGGACAACAGCCTCCTGATCCATTCAGAAGTATGCAGTGATGATGCACATGGGTTGATCATTCCTGGAATGATTTTATAATAATGCCCCAAAGCAAAGAAAGTCGTCATTATTTTGTTGAAAAGAAAATAGATAGAAATAATTGTTAAAGAGTTTTCGAAGACAGACGCGCCTCCAGAGGAGATAAAACAGTCCTCAGACCGGATGGATGCGCCTGCACAGACTCAAATTTGACTCTGGATGAAATACATGAGAAACGTGCTTCTCCCCTGTGAAGAAACTCCCCTTCATTCCGCTGCCGCTGCGCCTCCAGAATGAGGAGTAGCTGTCAACTATTCCAAATAGTTTTACAGGTTTACATGCGCCGGCTTGTCTATTAGGTTATGCGCCTTTATAGGTACAGTTCAGGGGGCTCAGCCACCCCCCAGGCTGCCCGAGGTTTATGGAGCAATGGCAATAAATCAGGTTTTTAAAAAAAAGCCGAAGAAGAAAGGGGGATTTGAATACAGTAGGCTATAGTATGAAGCGGATTAACAGGCCTGCTAAAGTAAAGAGGTGAGATGAGAGGAGGCGACTTGGAGACAGGATGAAAAAATAAATTGAACAAATTAGTGACTCACTCACTTCCCCAGTAGGATATAACAAGAAGAGTTAACGAGACTCAAACAGCAGACTCACCTCCAACCAGCTCCCCGTCAGCAGTGAGACAAATCCGTTTGCTTTTACGCAAAGTTTCTTTCTCGCCTTCTCTGCCAAACCGGTGACTATTCCTCCACAGTGAGCGGGCTGCGGGGGGTTTTATAGAAAAGGCTGCACGGCATGATCCACCTTCAGCGGATGACGTTGGTCTGAATATGTTAAAGAGGGTCGTTCATTCACCGCGCGGACCGGAGAGAGGAATCAAAAAAAAGGAAAAAAGTTTAGAGATCAGAGCGGAGACACAGCGGTGCGCTCCGAGAGAGAGACTGAGCGCAGGAGAGAGAGTGTGTGTGTGTGTGTGTGTGTGTGTGTGTGTGTGTGTGTGTGTGTGTGAGAAAGAGAGGATCAGATGGCAGCGGATGGAGGAAACTCGCAGTTAGCCAATCAGCTGGGAGCCATCCAGAGTTTTGCGCAGGTTTGAGAGCAGAGCTCAGTATTCCAGGTTGGAGCTGTAGCTTCAGTTCTTCTCCGCATCCTGACCGTCTCCAGCGGCTTTAAATCTGATGGGTAGAGGCAGGGGGAAGGAAAACAGTAGCTCGGAATATAATCTAGATTAAAAAAATGCAACTTTATTTTGTATTTATTTATGATCAAATTAGACGGCACATTGAGATAGAGACATTTCCAGCAAATAACTTTGAAAATGTAACAAATGTAACCATTTTATTAAATGAAATATATCAATTACGAAATTAAAATGCAAGAGGAAAAGGCAGATGTCCGAGGTTGTCTCCTTTAATTCAATTCCGGTGAATCGTGACAAGAAGCTTGTTGGAAATCATTCACGAGACCGAGTGAACAACTAATAATAATAGCGATAATAATAATTCATTTTATTAGAATATAAATATAATAATTGAACAACAGGTGAGTTTTGATTTGAACATGGACAGATCACTGCGGCCTCGGATGTGTTTGGGGAGAGTTCCAGATGGAGGCCATCCAGAGAAGAGAGGGAATTATATTTTATCCCGGAAAAGGCCTAATCCACACGAAATGGATATTTCACACATATTTGTGCCAATATTTAATCTGTATATCACAACAATCAGTTTGTGCGTAATGGTTTTTTTTTATGTTTGGCTAAATAGTGTTGGATCTATTTTTGGTGTAACAAATATGTGGTCTCCTTGGGTCAGCGGCTGCGACTCTGACTTAAATTCTCTGAACCTCCATATGAGCAAATTATTCTTTTTTATAGCATCCGATAAAAAAAAGTCTGTAATTCGGGTTCATTTCTGGACTATGGAGTAATGAAGATAAATGGATGCGTAATTTCCTGAAGATCTGAACGCTGTGGTTGAGGAGTTTTTGTCGTTTTTGTTCACAAAAAAAAGCGTCATTAACAGACTTTAGATCTGACGCTTCTCATTAGTTGTCTGATTAAACTGATATCTGACCATTAGATCTGGATGTGTAAAATCGGACCAATCAGCGCACCGTGCGCACACTTTCAGCTGTTCTCGGTGTGTTTTCTCAGCGAGGATCGTTTACATTAGACCGGTGTTGATTGGACGGTTTGTTGGCTGATTGTAGCTGTGGGCGGTGAATGAGCTCCGACCGAGCAGACTGATGGAAACATGGTCACACTGTTGGTTTTCACACCTTCAGTTAAAAGGAGGATTTCTGTTGAATTGAACGTTGAGTCAGCAGAGAAACACGCTGATCACGGAGCTTCTTTCTGTCATTTATATAATTAAAGTGCGTCCCATTAGGCCTCAGTTATTCTAATGCAACTGCAAGACTGTCAGTTATCTTCTGAAACAAATCCATGTTACGCACTGCTTTGTAAAATACGCATTTTAATAATTTAAACTACCTCACTCCGAGACAAACGCCTGTAAATTATAAGATAAAATCCGACATGTTTTTAGTTCACATTCTGTTATTTTTTGTGTCATTCTTTGTCAAAAACAAAGAACAGGTATAGGCTATTTTTCTTTCTTTGTTTCTTCATGTTTGAACTCGATAATTAAAAAGTTCCATATTATATTCACAGAGCAGTAAATCTCCAGCTGACATTCAATAGCTATAAGCTCTGGGAATCCCCCCTAAATACACACATCACACATCAAAATGAAAAATGATCTTTCATATCGCACGTTTGAAGAAGACAGCAGGTTTATTATAGATGAAGATGGAGGGAAATTAGTTTTGAAACATAATCTCTCAGAAAATGATCATCATTATTATTATTATGATTATTATTATAGGAAGAAAATTCTCTCTCTTCTCAAATATAATTTTTTTGTTTTTTGACCTGGCTTTACTAGTTAACAACGTAGTGTGTGGTGAACTTTGCTCTCTGTTTGTGTTTCAGACAGGAGTCATTGTTGATATTTGCCAGATTTAGCTCTTTTTTTATGCATGCACAAATAATATGAATTTAATTTCCAATTCAGCTGCATGTAAAGAGTATAACATAAATAATTTATGTGGAACTCATGATTGTAATTAATTAAATGCTTTGGACAGACATGATGAAGATAAATGTAATATTTAGAGCAGATTGGTATTTTTTTAGTAATGATTTAAGAAGCGGTTGCAGTTTAACTGATCATATACAACTGAATCCTGATATTGTCCTGCCTTTTGTTGGTTATAAACCATCTGCAGTTTTAGTCAAACCTACTACAATAAAGAGGTTTTAACTGGAATCGAACATTTGTTTCAGCCGCAGGATCCAGAGGGATGAAATGACTGGTGGGGATTTTTTAATAAAGAAACCTTAATATTAACAAAATAATTCTATTTAAGTAATTATGATCTGAACAAAAGAGTTATGCCTTCATAAAAGTATTAAATGATACCACCATGCTACACCAGATTGATTCAAATCACTTCACTGATGTTGCTGATGTGACTTTTCCTTTAAGTTTAGACAAGTTAGTAAAACAAGCAGCTCTAGTTTTATTCACCTTCCACTAGTTCTTCTCTCTTAATTATACCGTTTGCCATCTATCTCCTCCTCTCCTGGTGTTTTCAATTTTTTGTTTCCCTCCTCCTCTTCCTCCTCTTCCTCCTCCTCCTCCTCCTCCTCTTCCTCCTCCTCCTTCCCTTTGTGATCACATTCAGCTCATACTTGTGTCGGAGCGTTCCTGCCTGTCAGCTCCCATCACAGAGAGTCTAATCATTAATAACAGCAGCAGGGAGCTTTTCAGGCAGGAAGAGCAGGTCAGGTTGTTGAGGGAATCCCATGAGAGGATCATTGGAAATCCTGCATTACTACAACTTGGTCCTTATTTTTTTTCATATATATAGTTTTGTCCATCATTTGTATCAGTTAACATTGTTGAGACCTGGGGACATAGTAACATCGCTAAAAATAAGTCTAATGAGGCAAGAAAAAGATCAGACAGGAAGGAGTTTACATTCTGGCCTACAATTTTCCACATTATACCATATTTTGGATTCATTTTCTTCCTTCCAAGCAGCCACGGGGTAGTTCTTTAAATTGATGTCTTTGAAATAACATTTCTATGAAAATCAGCTTGCAGATAGACAACCTACTTCTTGTTGCTGCTCAAGGAAACTCATCACACCAGCTGTCGAAAAGCAGTGCGTTCACAAGCTGCAATCAGTATCAGAAATACTTTATTGATCCCCGGGGGGGATATTGAGCCATTATGTTGCTCTTATATAAACATAAAGAATGTAAGAAATAAAGGAGTATGTGACATATAAATTATGTACATAATGCTACAATATATAACACAATATTTGTAGAGACATATAAGTAAATTATAACAATAAAACTAAGAAATGAGAATGTAAGAAATATGTACACATATTTGCATTAACCATTAAAATATAACCACAGTGCAAATAAAAAACAAGCGTTGTCACAACAATCTTCAATTTTTCATTGCAAGTTCTGAATTTTTGCAAGTTAATTTTGACACAAAGCCTAAATGAATAGAAAACAAGTTTGGAAATCAACTTACAAACTAATGTTATGATTTGAAAGCAGTAATTTAAAGTGTTAGCTACAGTTTATTGGCTAAAACATCGAGAACCACAAATATTATCTCTAAATATTCAGTAATCTTTCTTTCTAAATGCTGGATCTGAGCGGTAAGGAGTTATTGTTACTCTGTACAACACATGCTAAGGTGCATTTCCTCATTTCCTGTCCTGTTGTCCCATCGCACCATGCGGCTCCGCTCGGGACACTTAAAGGGCCATTCCACTAATCCTAATCCTGAGCTTTTAAAAGCTTCTGTAATGGAGATCTTCCTCCTGCGGCGCCTCGGGCCGCTTTATTCTCCAGATCACAGCTCTGGTTTCAACCTCAGACACTCTGGAGACCCAAAGTACATCTGATTCATTTTACTTTAGACCAGAAACACAAGGTAACAGAGGTGATGCCTTCTCATTGAGCATCATTGATAGGAACGTTTACAGTACTGAGAGTAAAGATTTGAGATGCAGATAGAATGATGTCTGAGTGATTCAGATTTATAGATTTGTTGGATCGCTGGATTTCATCCATATATGATGTGATTATACTGTGATTCATTCAACATCCTGCATTCCAAATACACTAGGTTATCTTTGTGTGTGTGTGTGTGTGTGTGTGTGTGTGTGTGTGTGTGTGTGTGTGTGTGTGTGTGTGTGTGTGTGTGTGTGTGTGTGTGTGTGTGTGTGTGTGTGTGTGTGTGTGTGTGAAGGCCTGAGGGCTGATGAGTTGATAAGTTAAGCCTGAGTTTAAAACAGAGCGCTCACTGATCCTCCATCTTGGCTCGGATGTTCGGTTTACTGTTTTCATCACATTTGAAGCATTTAGACCCGCAAAAGTCTTAACTGAAACTCTAGCGCGTCAGAAGTCTTCTGCACAGCTGTGTGATTCAGTCGGCTGCTGGTCAAACAAGCAATGAGAAGTATAAAAAATAAAGAGGGGACTTGCTGTACACCAGAAAACTCAGTTCTGGACAAAAGACAAAAGACCTCTTTTCGTGTCACGTGTGAAACTGAAAGTAACATTGACTTATTTTGTCAAGTCAGTCCTTAGTCACGTGACTTGTTTGTATTGTCAGTCACTTGAGTCGCTTGTCAGTGAAGTTAACATCAACCACAACCGTCTCCTAACCCTACCTAAGTGGTTGTGTTGCCTAAACCTAACTTCCTGTGAAAACGGAAGTTTATTTTGAAAGGACACTTTGCATGTAACGAGCATATATTGACCCGTCGTCCCTGGTCCGTCCAAAAGTAACGCAAGAGGGGTACCCCGTGCGTCGGTCTCCGATGCCGAGGGGCACTGACCAAACAGCAGTTTTTGACGAGATGGGAGTGAGAATGTGTTGTTTCTTTTGATGAAATTGTAGCTATATTTCTTGTAGTTTTCTTAGCCTCCCTATGGGGTCGTCTGAATAACATGTACATATTGAGGTCTATGGATATAGTCAGGCTGTTTAAACTGACCTTGAGAGAGAAGATATTCTTGGAAAGTGGGACATTTTGCCCGGTCCTCACTTCTTCTAAGGACTGTTTGAAGGTAAAGACTTTTTTTGGGGGTTTTAGAATAAAGTTTAGGTTTAGGTTAGATCTAGGGGCTATTATGTCAATGAGGGTTTCTTCTGAAAATATGTGTTTGTTCTGGGTCAGATATTCTCCCGTGTCGATATACTTCAGTCAGCTCCCATTATTCATTTTAACAGGGAAGCAGACAGACAGACAGACAGACAGAGAGAAAGAGACACAGAGAGACAGAGAGACAGACAGACAGACAGACAGACAGACAGACAGACAGACAGACAGACAGACAGACAGAGAGAGAGAGAGAGAGAGAGAGAGAGAGAGAGAGAGAGAGAGAGAGAGAGAGAGAGAGAGAGAGAGAGAGAGAGAGAGAGAGAGAGAGAGAGAGAGAGAGAGAGAGAGAGAGAGAGAGAGAGAGAGAGAGAGAGAGAGAGAGAGAGAGAGAGGACCACAGCAGAGACTGAGGGAGGCAAGTAACAGCATGCTGGACACACACACACACACACACACGCACACAAAACCAGAGACACAAGCACATTTGGATACATGCACAGCTAAAACATTTGCAGACATTATAATTTCAATAACATTGCTGTTATAGACTGCTTCATGTTTGACCTGTGAGTCAAGATGGACGGATGTTTACGAAGGTTAAAATCAAACACTTCATTAAAGGATGAACTTCCTAAAAACAGACATCACTTTTTGAATCGATGAAATCTAAACGATATCCAACCCTGGTGTACATTTTCCTGTTTATCTACTGTCTGTGACCTCTGACCTTTGACCTACCAACTCCTGGCTGCTCATAGGCTACTGTTAGCGATCCACAACTCTACTTTTTTTTACACAGTTGCACTTGTAACCCCCCAAAAAATCCCCCCTTTTATTCCTCAAACATGTCTGACTCCCCCAGACGAGCTGCACTCTCCTCACCGCAGGATAATTCAGGTGTGTGAAGATGTCGGCCATCTTATCAGGCTGCAGATCAGCCGGTGAAGTGTGTGTGTGTGTGTGTGTGTGTGTGTGTGTGTGTGTGTGTGTGTGTGTGTGTGTGTGTGTGTGTGTGTGTGTGTGTGTGTGTGTGTGTGTGTGTGTGTGTGTGTGTGTGTGTGAGCGTGTGTGTGCAGAGAGTAGAAAGTGCTGTAATGTAAACACTGGATGAACTGTGGCTGCTGTCAGCCCGAGGCAGCGCTGCACTGACAGTCTGAAGGCTTCACTTTGATCTGGGTCCTGCTAAATACGTGTGTGTGTGTGTGTGTGTGTGTGCATGTTTGTGTGTGTTTTCTAAAGCTTCTTAATTTGTGTCAGTGTGTATTCGTGGCTCTTGAATGCCGAGCCACTGTGTGAATATTCTTTGTGTGTTTTTGTGTGTGTCTGCTGGTGTTATTAGCGTAGCTGCATGCCTCTCTGGGTCAGAGGTGTCTCCTCAGGTTTGATGCCGACGGAGTCTGACAGGTGCTAAAATCTGCTTCAGCTTCACCTCCTGCTACCTGAGGGTCTCACACACCTAAACACACCACCACCACCTTTATATATCCCTTGTGATGTTTTGCATGCACATTTTCTGTCATTCTCTACAAATGTCTTGCATCCATCTGAAGTAAAACATTGCTCATCTTTTGTTGATTGTTGGTTTTTCTGCACACTTTCTAACAAACCTCCAAAACTACTCAGAGACAATTTAACTCCACCTTCATTTTATACAAAATAAAAACAAAACATTAAAGGCAGGGTTGACGATGTTCTCCAGTAGACACTATTTGTTTTATTGGTTGAAATGGTCTTTACACCCCGACAGCGATCCATTACTTATGAGCTCTGAAAAAGGACCAGAAAAGAGCCGTCATCTGTATCTGCTGTAATCCTGTAAAAAGGTCTACCAATCACTGCCTCAAGGTCCGCTTGGAAAGAACCAATCAGATGTCTCCCTGCTCGTACTCTACACTTGGCGTGCACCAGCCTGAACCCAAAGCGCATCGCAAGTTTACTGGAGAATGGAAGAGAAAACTCAGCCCTGCAGTAGCACTGCACAGGTTACTTGTCATGAGGTCCTCTCTCCGCTCTGTGTCTGTGAAGTAGTTACGATGCGGCAGTGCTCGTGCATGTGTGTGGGGGGCGTTGCCTTGGAAGGAGCCCCGAGGGGAGGGGGTGGGTTTAGACGGAGCTCCTGAGGCCATGCTACTTTCAAATTATACTAGCTTTCCAACATCGTCGACCCTATCTTTAAGCCGATCCATCAGGACTTGCGTATCAACTTCTACAAGTCTTCAGGAACATGTCAGTAAACATTATCAATATGCCGTATGCAGGTGTCCGTGTACGCGTCCGTTCGGGAGTATAATCGAGGCTTTACGCTGCATAATGTATAATGCATGAAGACATTTGTGATGTTGACTCTATTTAGAGTTCTACTTAGGAGTGAAAGCTTAATCTGATGATGTAATCCGTTTGATGTGTTAGTCTCTGTCGCCTCACGTCTCCTTTAGATCAAAACGCTGCAGGATATTTTACTGTAATGTTTAATATACTCACTACCTCTCATCTCTTTGATCCGTATTTGCACCACATTTACTGTATAGAGACGTGCTCACACACACACACACATGTATACAATACACACACCCACACACACAGAAATTTAATTAAAACCCTGTACAGTCAGGTTCACTGTCATCGCTTTATCCTCCAGAAAAACAAAAATCAGACTGTATGGAAGATGTTTTACTTAAAGAAGGTGTGCCTAATGCAACTTAATTCATCTTTCCACACTTTAGGCTATAAACAGACTTTATTACTGCATCTACTCATGGTTTTCTGATAAAGTTAAGTCACGCAATGGTGTTCTCATACGGTTTGTATGATATCTTACAAAAAAGTTATTTCTCCTTTTTCGTTCATTTTCCTACGAAAGTCCAGCAACACATGTCACTTTCCGCTCGTTACTTGCATACAGTCTTTTCAAAATAAACTTCCGTCTTCACATTAAACAATGTGGTAGGTTTGGGCAATAAAACTACTAAGTTAGGTTTAGGAAAAGGTTGTGGTTTGGCTTTAAATAAACCCGAAAGGGGAGTTTTTTAAGTACAGAAGTTACGTTACGTTTCAAATAAATCAACATTGACTTCTGGTTTCACACGGGATACAAACGCCGGTACAAAGGGTTATCCATCACAAAGTACAAAGTCCGGTATTTTTTGACCCACCCATCCACCCCAATCTCCTCCCTACGCAACATTCGCCACTCTTTATACTTCCTGGTTCACGATTATGTGGTTTATACGAATTGATTTCGTGGGATATATATATACGAATTACAGTGCGTTACTTTTCATAGGTATAGCTATGTAGTATGTGTATGACACCAGCCTGAGTGGCGAGAAGTACTGACAAACAACAACATCATCTTCAACGTGTTGTTTATTTTGAACCATGAGCTGCAGATTTTATTAGTTTTATTAGTCAAAACCAAAATAAGCTGCATCGTCTTTCCTTTCCTTCCTTTACAGTTGATTTTGTTTTTCGCCATAAGGTGTCTGAACTCAGTCTCGTCTTTGGGTAATTTGCTACCTCAAAAAAAGAGGCGTCTTCTTTGTTACATGTGCTGTATCACAGCCTGGCATTTATTTGATCAGCCAACTTCAAAAGTAGAAAAGTTTATCCACTACTCGTGTTGCTTATGATTTCAAGGTGAAGTGTCTGGAGCATACTGAGTATAAGGATGGATTATAGAGAAATGGATTGTGCTGCATGAGTGATTTCAAAAGTATTTATATTTATTTTTGATTGTTTTTTGCCCTGAAAACTTCACAAAGGAGCAACAATCAGTAAAAAGTATTTCAGCATGAATTGAAAGAGCTCCACATTTCAAAAGCTTTTTGGTCCATGACCTGCGCCGGCAGCCCGGTGGACGCAGACTTCCTGTCCTGTTAAAGAGCTGCCAGTCAGGGGAGCGGTTGTCAATTTACAACGGAAGCGGCGGTCGGATATTTTACACCGTCTTTCCTGGAAACCCAGCACTCCAACGAGCAGCAGGAGGGAGGAGAGAGAAAGTTTTCAGTCGTTCCCCGGAGACGAGAGAAGATGATTGAGGGATGGGGTTAAAAAAGTGCACGACAGGGGTGATAACGAGCTAATGTGGGTGATCATATAGATGTGTAGTGTTCGTTTTTATCCATCTGTCATCACTTAGATTTATTTTTTAGCTGTGGAACAGTTGGACCGTGGACCACAGTTGGACCATTTTATATAGTTGTGCAAAGCTTTAAGAAAATTAAGGATTTAACGTATCCTAATACAACGGTTTGTATGGTATCTTACGATAAGTTATTCCTAATTTTTCGTGCATTTTCCTACAAATGTCCAGCAACACATGTTAAATTTCGCTTGTTACATGCATACAGTCTTTTCAAAACAAACACAGGAAAGAACTTGGTTAGGTTTAGGCAACAAAACTACTTTGACTACAACTACGTTGACTTCTGGTTTCACACGGGACTCGAAGGCCGGTCTTCCAGGGCGAAAGTTTGGTGTTTTTTGACCCACCCATCCACCCTCTCTATGTGGTGTTTGTTGCTCTTTATACTTCCTCATTCACAATTACGTTGATAACATACAAATTGATTTTGTTACGAATTACAGTGCATTACTTTTCGTAGGTATAGCTATGAACGGTATATTAGTTTCCTTTTCAGTGTTTGAGCCAGAGAGCAGCTTTCACCATTGTGAAGAATCCAGACAGTATCAGATCAGTATTATCACTAAAACCTGTTGCAACATGAGCATCACTGACAGAGACGTGGATATCAGAGCAACATAGACGATAAAGATGGTGGAGAAAAAAGTCATGTTTCATCTAAAAATTCAACACTATAGAACAAACATTTTTGATGAAAGATAAATGAGGTTTAACACTCGCCTGCACACACACATACACACATTCACAAGTGAGACACACACACAGTGGTCCATCCCCCCCGACCCACTTCACCTCCCCTCCTCCTCCTCCCTTTTCTCCTCCTCCTCCCCCTCCTCATCTCTTTGATTCTCTCCTCCTTTCTCCATGTCTGAGTCGCTACCTGTCATCAGCAGCTCCCTCCAGGGAGTGTGTGTGTGTGTGTGTGTGTGTGTGTGTGTGTGTGTGTGTGTGTGTGTGTGTGTGTGTGTGTGTGTGTGTGTGTGTGTGTGTGTGTGTGTGTGTGTGTCGATGGAGAGTGTGTGTGTCGATGGAGAGTGTGTGTGTTGACCTGTTAGCTGAGGACGTTTTTGTTCATTTTGCGTTCGCTCACTTCAACGTGAAGACTTTGATATTTTGACCGTTACATTTTGACCGTTACATTTTCAACCTGAACATTTTCACCTGTCGTCTTTGGTTGAAGATGTATTCAGACACTTTACTTTAGTAAAAGTACCAATGCAAAATAAAATAAACATCCAGCATTCAAATTCCTACTCAATTAAAAGTACAGAAGTATTATCAGCCTCATGTACTTAAAGTATCAAAAGTGAAAGTACTGGTTGTGCATTAAAAGGTCTCCTGTGACTGATGTCTGATTCTATGTGACATAATTAATACTGATGCAACACTGTGTACGCAGCTTTTTACTGTTGTAGCTGCTCGAGGTTGAGCTAGTATGAACTACTTTACAGTTAGATTAGTCCAGTGGTTCCCAACCTAGGTGTCAGGCCCCTCCAAAGGCTCACTAGATAAATCTGAAGGGTGAATGGGAGAGGAAAGAAGAAGAAACTAGATTTTGATACACAAATATGAATTCATATTTTGGAATTTTTGCTTTGATTTAAATGATACAATGTGAGAAGTTTAATGGGGAAATGTCTCTTTGGTGGAATTTCTAACAACTCAGAGACATGACAAAAGGCCTCAACCACAACACGGTTTATTGATAAAGTGCCACAAAACAAAAAGGCTGGGACCAAATGGTTCAATCTTTAACAATGTGTTGAATTGTATTAACTTATCAAATGTTTTTTAAAGTTAAATCTTCAATTGAAATGTAACTGTCAAATAAATGTAGTTCAGTAAAAAGAACAACATTTCCCTGTGAAATGTATTGGAGTAGCAGTTTAAAGTAGGATGAAATGGAAATACTCAAGTGAAGTACCTGAGAATTATACTTAAGTAAAGTGCTTGAGTAAAAAGTAGTTAAAAGTGAATATATATACCTCATTTACACTTATATCTGGATGACATCTGATAACTGGTCTTTACATGAAGGAGCTTTTAGACACCTGTCTGCAAAGTGTTTTGTTTTTCTGATTTAGTATGTAACCATACTGAAACAATAAGCAAATAATGTAAAATGTTGTTTCTCTTGCTAAGTTTCTCGGTCGTATTCTCTCTTTAAACCATTTCTTTTGGACAGGAAGTCAAGAAATTACACATACATACACTACATGATGTGTCACTTAATAACATAGTGTAAAAGAAACTCCGAAGGACTCAAACATAGGTGGATTCAAATGGTCAAAAAACTGTTTTTCAGTATTAGTAAGAATGAAATGATCAACACTAACAGCATAAAATAAATGTCACTGTCAGATGATTGAACTACAAAAAGAGAGAAATGTGGAAACCCAGATTTTAAGACCGAGGGAGAGAAGAAGGTGAGTAAGGAGAGGCGCGCTGGGTTTGACCCCCGGGGCAGCCCCAGGGTGAGGGGTAACACCAGGACTACCGGTGGTCCACTTCCTTATCTTTCAGGCGGAGCGCCCCGCCGAGCTGGCATGCCGCGTATCGGGTTCGGGCCGGGGCGAGGGGTCGCGACCTCTGCCGGGAACAAGGGCTACTGTTCTGCTCCACTCGAGCTTTAAAAAGAGACGCCTGTTTTCAGAGAGGAGAGGAGACAGCGAGTCCAACCGTTCATACAACAGGGAAAGTCTTTATGTGATAATAACGGTCAAATCAGAAGGTAAACCACATTAAAATGTATCTCACAAACATGCAGTGTGAAAAGGTAGCCTTTCTTCCTTTTCACTAGGTACTGTTTCCCAAAATTAACTGCCTGATTATTAATTTCATTCCAGTGTTTCAGTTTATTTGATACATCATCAAGTAACGTGTATAAATGACGCAGGCTTGTTTAGTTAGTTTGTTTTATGGGTTCATAGGTTTGGTTGCAGCGTGGGTTTTCTCCGGGTTCTCCGGCTTCCTCCTACAGTCCAAAGACATGCAGGTTAGGTTCATTGTTGACTCTAAATTGCCCGTAGGTGTGAATGTGAGCATCTGTCTCTATGTGTCAGCCCTGTGATAGTCTGGCGACCTGTACAGGGTGTAACCCACCTTCGCCCAATGTCAGCTAGGATCGGCTCCAGCTACCGCGACCCTGAATAGGATAAGCGGTTACAGATAATGGATGGATAGATGGATGGATTGGTTGTTGTTCTGCCTGGGATGATGTGGTAGATCAGCAATCAAGGAAAGGTTTATGTACTCTGAGCAGGGAGGGGCCGGACACTAAGATCTACGATAGGTAAGGTAGTTCTACAGTAAATGACATTCGATGTGCTCATTGGTATGGATGTGTGCCTATAGATAGATTGAGATGTCAGCAGTAACTTAGAGATCTTGTATTAGTGGTACGTTCATTATTCTGTGTGAATTTGGATGCTTGCTAGGTTTAGCTCCCCCTATACTTACCTGGGCAGGTGGTAGGTAGGCTGAGAAAGTAAAAATTCCATTCACTGGAGTAAGAGGGGGGGGGGAGGAGTTGGGCAGCTTGCTGTGAGGCTGCAGCTTTCTTTTGTTTGATGTTCTTTTGATTCAGTTTAAATGTAGTTTTATCAAATTTTGCAGGTTTCATTTTTTGCCGTTTTTTTCAGTAAACTTTTTTGCGCTACTCCTGCTTATCGACCTGGTTCTTCAACATCCCTTTTTAAAGTGTCTGGTGCCAAACCACCTCATCTGCCCTTCATATGGGTTGGCGGCGCTACACACAGCAATAAAGTTGTTTTTGCACTTAGGCTACTAGTACAAACTGGCTTCCACCCTTTTGGTTTGTTTTTGTTGCTCCATTATTCAACATCCCCACAGTACATTTTACACTCATTCATGCACTGCACACTGCACTGATGTTGCAGACACTGATCTCTACATCACTTGCTTTGGTTTGAACATCCTTTCTTCTTTCAGTTGGGTTACAGCAGCTGGTTCCATTTTGGATCCAAGTTGGCAAAATACAGAATTTGTTAAGCTAAGAGGCTATCGAATCTTTTGTCTCTCTTAGTTTTTTCTTAATAGCAAAGACAGACCGCTAATCTTTAGACGATCCTGACTTTCACTTTCACTGGTTGAGATAACAAACACACACCAGATTATATCAGATGTGTTTGGATAAAAAATAAATACTTTAAAACATTATTTCATAAGTTCTGCAGCTTATGTCATTTTCAGGTTGGATCTGAGTTCAATGAAATGCTGTCGAACTCCAACCCGAGGTTGCAGACACACGTGTGGTCTCTATCTATACCTTCCGCTGAGTTGTGATGGTGTCTAGTGGGAGATCTCTGCCAACAAACACTCGTAGTGTCACTGAACCTCTGCTGTGGCCTCAGGGCTGACATACCTGACGGAGGGAAATGACCACTCCGCTTCCTACCTGCATGTGTGTGTGTGTAGGAAGTAGCATTCTTTGTTTACTGTGATGAGGGAGTAAACAAAGGAGAGAGGAAGTGTCCTTTATGTGAGGGACGAGTGTCCATCCAGCCCTGCAGTGCGCACACACACACACACACACACACACACACACACATACACACACACACACACACACACACACACACACACACACAGTCAGACCACCTGTTACACAAATACACACACATGGCTTTGGTTGCAGAGGAGTGTCCTCAGGCTACGATTACAGATCACACACACACACTCTGGTTGTTGCAATGACTCTAATCAGCACTGAGGTGGATCAGCTAAGGTGTGTGTGTGTGTGTGTGTAAACTTTTACGAGCTGAGATGACGTTCGCAGTGAACCACACGGTAGGCTAAGTATTTTCCCCTGCGGTTAGAATTTGGGTGGGAATGTTATTGAAGTGTTTGTGTGTGCGTGTTTCCCAAGAAAGAAGCACAGTTGTGTTAAAAGTGGCACATCTTATTTAGAGGACAAACTTTGTAAAATCGTTGTCAGAGTTCAGTTACAACGACAACATTCTGCAGCAATCTTTTATTGCCAAAGTCCAGTGTCACAAAATATATTATAAAATATGAATAGTTTGGAGGTAAAATGCCTCCGCTTACTATCACCTAAAATGTAAACCTATCCGCGGCAATATTTTACGCTTAGGGAAAGTTCACCGGGAGTGCGGTGACTTAGCTTTAAGAGCGAAAGGAGACACACTAGGCAGGCGGGGGGGGAGTTGGATGGGTCCAACAAACACAAGGCTTTTCATCCAGGAGACCGCTGTTAGTGTCCCGTGCATCACAGTACAATCAGCTGTTCATTCGTGTCCTGTGTTCACAACGTCAAGTCACATTTTCACTGTATAAACGTAGTAATTTTAAGCCCGACCATGTTGTTTTTTCCTAAACTTAACTAAGTGGTTTTGTTGCCTAATCCTAAGAAAGTGTTTTTGTTTAATTCACAACATGAGGCACGTGTTTACTGCGCCGTGGGGTCTGACAAAGCGTCTGTTTAATGACGAGTTGGGATGAGAACATGTTGGTCTGTGGGGGTGTCCTCGGGATTTCCTGGTTTCCTCCCACAATCCCATGCGTGTAAACGGGCAACTGTACCTTGCCTGTAGATGTGAATGGTTATCTGTGGCAAGTGGAGTAACCATCTCTCATCCAGTGTGAGCTGGGCTCCAGTCTCTGTGACCTGGGCAGGATGATTGGGGGTAGCTCACATGTGATTCATACATGCGCACGCACATGTGTCCGCATGGCTGAGCTGTACTAATCACACACATACACGCTTTTTAGTAAATAATCACATGCACGTAGGTATGTGCGTCTTATCCTCCGTGACCCTTTCTCTCCCCATAGTGTGTGCAAGTGTGTGTGTGTGTTTCAGGTGGTGATGGACGTGTCGTCCAAACAAGTGTGAAGCTGTTTGCAGTCAGATCTCAGTCCACCGTCTGCTTCATCCTCCAGCATCTGTTCATCCTGCTACACACTGAATACTGCAGTGCTGCAGGACACCGGGCAAGAGCAACAAGTTCTCATCCCAACTCGTCACGTATCGCCGCTTTGTCACGCCCCTTGGCATCAATTTATTTTTGGCATCAAAATCACTATAGTTAGGTTTAGGAAAGAACTACTTTCTTTGGGCTTAAAACTACTACGTTTGTAAAGTGAAAATGACACAGACAGTTGTGAACACGGGACACAAACGAACAGCTGATTGTAACGTGAAAGTGAAACTTAACACATGGAGCACGAACCCCGGTCTTCTGGATGAAAGCCTTGTGTTTGTTGGACCCATCCACCTCCCCTCCCGCCCGCCCGGTGTGTGTCTTTTCGCTCTTTAAAAGCATTTAGGACACATGCAACGGGTGAAAGGATTTGTGTCGTCTGAGGAATGAAGGAATTTAGTTGCCTCCTGTAAACCAGAACGTTCTCTGAGCTGAGTGAGCATCAGGATAATGTGGGAATAAAGTCACCCGTGTTGTTTATTTACACCGTAATAAAAACAATTTGAATCTTCATCAAGAAAATCAAACTCAGAAGTCAGAAGACTGAGCCCTGAAAACATTGTGTACGTGGGGAAAAGACATCTGAACTCATGATTAAGTTCTTATTTACATATTTTTCAGTTTCTGTTGTCAGACAACTAAGTGAGCATGAAGTAGTGATTAGATTGTGGGTGATCACTCCAGTGTGGACGTAGGCTCACCCTCTCCCTCTCTCTCTCTCTCTCTCTCTCTCTCTCTCTCTCTCTCTCTCTCTCTCTCTCTCTCTCTCTCTCTCTCTGTCTCTCTCAGCAGTGTGTCCTCCTACCTCTCCTCCCTAATCCATTTATCATTTACAGTAGGAAGCAACCTGCCAGCAGTGAATTATCTGAGCTCCACCCCCAACCAGCACACACACACACACACACACACACACACACACACACACTCACACTTCCTCCATCCCGGCCCAAACTGCCAGCGGTGGAACTAAGTAAAGTTTCTCAATGACTCTACTGAAGTGCAGTTTTGATTGGTATTTTTTATTTTCTGCACGTGAAAGTCGTCTGAGAAGCTGTCTCGACTTTATTGTGAATTATGTTTCGAGAGAAACGTTTGTTATTGACCCAGGAGACCGCTCTTCAAGTCCTGTGTGAAACTAAAAGTCAGAGTTCACTTATTTTAATCAGGACCTTTTTTACTAAACCAGGTAGTTTTGTTCAATTTCCAACGTTAACCACGTGTTTAAAACTGTTTTAAACTGCGACTGTAAAATGTGTTTCTCTCGAAACATAATTGAGAATGCAGTTTAGTTTTATGGAAACTTAATTTTGTAGGAGACAGGGCTGGGGAAAATGCGTCAGTAGTAACGTAGAATTATACAAGTTGATACTTCATGGAGGGAATGATGCTGGCTGTTGCACAATTATGAGGCGTGAAGGAATGAATTAGAGGGATTTCAAAGAGAATTGCGTGCAAACACAAAAAGCTTTGAAATGTAATGAAAGTTATTGTATATAATACTGTATATGGTATGTAATATACAAAAAAATATTCTCATTTCAGGGAGGCCAGATTTCTAGTTTCATCTGTTTTCAATTCGCTGATCTGTTATAACTTCTTTCTCTCTCTCCCGGCTACAAAGAAAGTCATAATAAATAACTTTAGTTTCTAAAATCAGTATATTATATTCTACATTCTTGTAAGTAACATGCATTGATCAGAAACCTGAGCGTGTTCAGGTGTGTGTGGGATGTCTGTGTGTGTGGGATGTGTCTGTCATGTCAGACGGAGTTTGTGAATGAACACCTGAACTCCGCCCACACACACACAGACACACACACACACACACACACACACACACTCACACACTCACATTAATTCCTGGCTGCTCTCCAATTCCTGCCCCAGTGACCTCTGACCTCTATCCATCAACTGAGGTGCTACCTGCCCTGCGGCTCAGTGTGTGTGTGTGTGTGTGTGTGTGTGTGTGTGTGTGTATATGTATATTTCCTGTGTTATAAAATTGTTTTCTCCATGAATTAGTGTAAAATATTTCCTTCATTGCTAATAAAATGTTAGTCAGTTTTAGCAGTACCTCCGCGGCTCGCTAGACGGCGCTCTGAGGCCCACCAGTGGGTACTGGTTGAGAATAGCTTTATATCGTGCTCAGACCAGTACAGTAATTCTGCACTGGAAAAACGTAGCTTCCTCATTCATTCCAGTGAATTCAGTGTGCCGGCCCAGCATGGGGTCCTGATACAGACGCTTCGGCAAAACGTAGTTCAGCTGTTTACTTGTGCGGCGTTTACGCATCTGATAAGCATTCAAACTTATGGATAAATTTTACTCAAAGTGGACATCCTGGATCGTATTTTATCGTCTCAATTGTAACAACACGCCCACCCCGACCCTTGCGTTTTTTATCACAGTGTTTGGTCTCAACACTTGGAGCCTTACTCATAAATGCTCTCCTCACTTGCTGTGTGTGTGTGTTCAGATATCCACTCTATCCCTGTCCCTCTGCTTTGGAGGTTGAAGCTGAGAGCTGTAATTATACTGTCTGGCCCAGAACCACCTGTAGTGTGTGTGTGTGTGTGTGTGTGTGTAGTACACCGCTGCATAGAAACACACAGCTCCTTATCTGCTACCTTTGAAACCCGCCTGTCTTCTGGTTAACCACAGCGTCGCAATAAGATCAAACTCTGTATCACACCTGTAACTAAAAACCTGCAGGTAGTCAAACACCTCTTCAGTGGTCGACGCGTCATCCTGCATACTTGCAACATATTTTGGAGACGCATCATCCTCTGAGCAGGAATGCTCGGTGCTGCTGAACACTGACATTTTTAAAGACTTGCGGCTGGATGCTCATTACAATTCATTTAACACATTTGGGAACGAGGTCGATTTTCTGGGCTTTCGCACTGCGAATAAATACATCAACCAATCACGTTGTGCGGAACTGGTTGAGTTGCGTCTATATTTATGAAACGACAACACGGAGGCTCCGTAGTCCAAACTAGGACGGCAAACTTTATTAGTCCTTTCAACCTGGACAAAGGCCAGATCCACTCCATCTGTTCTTACCTTTCTCAATAAAAGCCCCAAACATATAATATTCATTGGCGAGTATTTCGCATTTTCATGTCATTTATTCATCACGCCCCCAGTGTGTAAGGGCCTTTATGCTGTATTTTATTGAGACAAAGTTGTTGAACGGCTGCTTGTGTTACCATAGTTACCATGGTTAGCATACTGAGCAACTGAGGCTGATGGGAATGTGGTCATTAGAGTTTACTGCATCAATAATTATTAGTTTCTGTAGACAGCAAGTATTGATTCACTATCCTGTTTTAAAACACCTTCAAAATGTATGTGAATTGACAGAAGGCGTCTACGATGGGAACATCTGAAAACAGTGAAAATCATTGCTGCGTTGTTGATTGTTCTCTTTTTTTTTTCACTTCCAGTACAGCAGCACAATTACAAAGAGAGCACAAGTTTAGAGCAGCAAAACCTTTCATAAACAGACTGGATAAGGAAAGAAGTGATAACATTAAGATTAAAGCAAGGTGGAAATGTCACAGCAGAGCCGGCCTGAATGCTTCCGGCCCGGCAGAACTTGACCCTCCAGAAAAAATAATCCAAATTTGTTCTTTCCAATGGAAAATGCATGTAGTTAAACAACACAAGAAGTATAATATCACAGTCATGTTTGTAATTTGCTTGTTTCTGTGGGCTGCACTTATACCTCAAACCGGCTCTGTGTCATATATAATGTCTTTTAAAAGGAGATTTAATTGTCCAACAGGCTCCATCAGGAGCAGACTGATGTGTTATCAATACATTAATTGGATAGTTGGATTAACTGTATGAGCCGGTGTCAGGTAGGACGAAGCACCAGCTCGGCTCAGACTGACACAAACAGATGAGACGAGCTGCAGGGAAACGGCAAGAACAATGAGAGAGCAAAACACACGGGGAGCTGCCCCGCCTAATGCCCTCCATGGTAATTGTATTGGCTGTGAGTGCATGTGTGTGTGTGTGTGTGTGTGTGTGTGTGTGTGTGTGTGTGTGTGTGTGTGTGTGTGTGTGTGTGTGTGTGTGTGTGTGCGTGTGTGTGTGTGTGTGTGTGTGCGCTCTCCCCTGCTAGGTGAGGGAGGGTCAGCATCACTATGAAAAGAGAGGAGGAAGGACGTTTGGCCAGCAGAATAAAAGCTGATTTAATGAGAAAGTAAAAACCCTCAGAGACTCTTAATTTACTGGAACACTTGTCCTGGGTGATGGATGGCAGAGGAGAGTGTGTGTGTGTGTGTGTGTGTGTGTGTGTGTGTGTGTGTGTGTGTGTGTGTGTGTGTGTGTGTTTTCTGTGTTTTCTGTGTTTGGCATTAAACTGCATTTCTGCTATATATACTCAAATCTGATTTCTGTAATCACTTTCCTGACCAATTTTGGCATAAAAAAAACCTTCCTTCCTTCTGTCTCTTTTTGTATTTGTTTTGTTCTCCTCACCCCTGCAGCTGCACTTGTCTCTGGCCCACACTGATGAAAACAGGCTGAGCAGGTGCACTATTCTCTCTCTCCAGGTGTCGTCAGCTGATTGTTCCCACCTGTGAACTCAGACACAAACCTCACTGGCTAGTTTGAAACTCAGTAGTCCAATCTCCAGCAGATAAGCCTGATATAAACTGACTTCTGAAGCCGGAAGACAGCTCATTTCTGCTGCCTTGACGTTGTTATGTGTGTCTTTGTCTGTTGAGCTGCATGTTGGCTTGTCAGTTTAATGGGTCAGTTTATCTCAATTGGATAAAATAATACATATTTTACTTTCAGTTATATAGGCTATGTAGCCATGAAGATTTTGTCTGTGAAGAATACTATGATCTAAAATATAAATAAAGAACATCCAGCAGTAAAAGCAAAACGAATGTTAGATTCTTGGAAACATTTCACCTCTCAGTATTTACATTTCCATGTGTAGATGTTCACATTGTCTGTGTTCATGAGGGTCGAAGTTTTGACCTTGTGAAAGCATAATACAAGACAAATGGATGTCACCAAAATTACAGATTTAATGGTTTAATTTTTTAGCTCAACAAAGAACAAAGGCAGACCAGATGTGCCACCAAAACTCGAATTTCAATTCTGCTAAGACATATTTAAGCATCAAGCTGGTTGATCTAACCAGCCTGTCAGACAGCAAAATTACGTTCCCATACAACTAAACTGCATTGTCAATTACGTTTGGAAGGAAACATATTCTCTCCTGGATTATGATCACAGTATTAAACAGTTTTAAACACGTAGTTAATGTTGTAAATTGAAACAAACAAACAAAAAAAACACAAGAACACTACTTAGTTAGATTTAGGCAACAAAAGGTTAGGTTTAGTAAAAAAAAAAAAACAGCAAGGTTTGGCTTAAAATGACTATGTTTCACACGGGACACAAACAGCGGTCTCCTGGGGGAAAGTCCGGTATTTGCCCGTAGTGGACATTCTTGCTTGTCATACTGTCATGCTTGTCAGTTGCTCCATATATTACATCACCTGTTCTGCACATCGTTCGTTGTGCTACATCACTCGCTGCGGGCCATACGCAGACTTAGAAGCGTATTTGTGATACATCAAAGACAAACATAATCCGTGGCAAAACAAGTTTCATTCCACACGTAATTGAAAATGTGTAGAAATTGTAGTTGTATGGGAATGTAATTTTTAGGAAACAGGGTGGTGTCGGGATTGGAAATGGAGAAGAAGAAAAAAAGTTGATTTTGCATTCACAGTAACACTGAAATTGTTCCATGATGGACTTTATGCAAAGAAACACATTCAAAACATAGTTTGGAAGAGATACTCAAAAAAAAAGATCACGGTCAAGAAGTACAGTAGAGTATCATCAGGATTAAGGGGTTAAAGTCCCTCTGGGGCCACTGTAGTTACTATGTATGCACTCATGGGATTGTGAGGTGTCTGGATAAAAGCCTGCAGTTAAATCTAATATTTGGGAGTCGGTGCTCTGCCTCACCTCTGGCTCCGCTCCGCTGTAACGTGATTAAGCATCAGGTTGATGAATCATCTGTCAGACAAAGTTAAAAAGGACATTAGATATAGTGGTAGGAAATCAAACCATGTCTTAGTGCTTAAATTAATCAAGCCTGGTCAAAGAAACTGTGGCAAAGTAAAAGGAATGAAAGTAAATGACCAAGACAGAAACGAAGGGGACAAAGGAAGAAGGGAACACGCAAAAAGAAAGTGAAATAAAGAGAATGAACAAAAGTTAACACGGAGAAAGAAACAAAACAAGTGATCATCAGGTTCTTTACGTCTTCAAACCTCAGACCAACAACAACAGTGCTGATCGGCCATTTTTGTTTGTTCAGAGCGTCACTGCTGAGTCGTCTGTCTGAGGAGACAGAGGTCAAAGGTCAAACCAAAAGAAAACTCCTCCGTCCTCCTGAAGAACCTCTGACCTTCTTCTCAATGGATTCTGCTGCGGTCAGACACAACTTGTGTCTTCCTTCCAGCCTGATCAGCATCGACCTCGAGACCCCCTCCGAGTCAACCCTGATACACCCTTTAAATCTGTCCCTCTCACCTAGGTGATCCCAGAACACACCCACCCTCAAAATCTGTCTTCTCCTTGTTTCCTTCTCGAAAGTGTTCATCTAACCCACCTTGCTCTCTCCATTGCCAAGATGAAGCCTTCTACCATGATAAATCCAACCATGCAGCCTTAAAATCTCTCCAAGTGTCCATCTGACCTCAGCATTAGTTAAAATATATATATATATATGTATATATACATATATATATATATATGTATATATATATGTATATATATATATATATATATATATATATATTATATATATATATACATATATATATATATGTATATATATATGTATAAAATACTATTAAAAATCTTTCTCCAAGACCTGCTGTACCCTGAACCTCTAAATTCTACCTATACCTATAAAATCAAAAGTCATTAATTCGTAGAAACCTTCAAACAGCCAACAGGACCCCAAAATGACTGGTCTCATACACCATTCGTAGCTAAAAGTAAAAGTAATGCACTGAAATATGTATATATCCCACAAAATCAATACGTATGTATTCCACGTAATCGTGAACGGGGAAGTAAAAAGAGCGACGAACGCCGCATAGGAAGGATGTCGGAGTGGATGGGTAGGTCAAAAGATGCCGGACTTTCACCCAGGAAACCGGCATTCATGTCCCACCTGAAACCAGAAGTCAACGTTGATTTCTTTGTCACGTAACTTCCGTACTTAAGTTGCACCATTTCCGGAGTTATTTTAACCCAAACCACAATCTTTTCCTAAACCTAATCAAGTAGTTTCCTGTGAAGATGGGAGTTTATTTTGAAAAGATTGTTTGCATGTAACGAGCGGCAATTGACACGTGTGTCACGTGTTGCTGGACATTTGTGGGAAAGCGCACGAAAAATGTGGAATAATCTTTCGTAAGATATCATACAAACTGTTGTATGATACGTTGAACAGGAACCTGCCAAGAGGCCGTATCTACATCTTATAGGCCAAAAGTAAAATATTACTCTTAATCAATAAAATCTAATTCTAATAGATCAAATCAAAGTCTAATGTAGATATCCATCATCTTCTGGGGCCTGTATTTTCTTTCTGTTTAAGTTATGTAGTAATTCTGTGTACAAGCAACCACATTAGAATAAAAATCTAAGCTTGCCCTTAGGAAGAAGAAAGAAAAAAAGATAAAGAATGTCTTTGCAGCCTACGATGAAAACCCCACATCTCCAAAGTGCAGACTAGAAAATGCCCTCTCTCGCTGGGGGCCTTGTGGGGGTTTTGAACATGTCTGATGGGGTCATGAAACTCACTCAACAGGCAGACGACCGGGTCAACTTTCAGTTCAGGTAAAAGAAAGAAAAACAAGCAGAGTTGCAGTTTTTGCAGCTTCTTCAGCGACGGGCCGACTCTGCTGACACACGCAGCTCCTGAAAGGCAGCAGAGATACACTGAAGGGGTCAATCATACACTCACTCAATGCATTCCTTCCTTCCCCCTGAGCTGCTGTCTTTCTTTCATTTCTTTTCTTCTAATGGGAGGCGGATGGGGGGGGGGGAGCTTGAGAAAACAAAAACCCTGGAAGAAAGAGAGAATGGAGAAAGAGGAGAAAACAGAAAGAAAGAGAGAGGAGGAAGAAGAAAGAGGGAGGGCAGAAGTTAAAGTGAATGGCTTTTTTTTCTGAGCTCCACAAGTGGACGGCGTGACAGGTAGCTTTCATCATGGGCCGCCCTGTCATTCAGTATGATTAATGGGCCGCTCAGGGACAACCGGCGCGTTCTGAATGAGAAATATGACTACTATCTGCTAATTTGTTTAGCATTGAGCTACTTAGAGAGGGGCTGGCTGCTGTGTGTGTGTGTGTGGGGGGGGGGTGTGACAGCCCCATCCATCCTTAAAAAAGTCTGAAGCCAAAGATGCTTGAGCCGACGACTGCGACACACACTTTTGATTGACACCCTGTCAATCTAGAAAGGTCCACACAGGCATGAGGGCTGGCACTTCATTGCCAGCTGGGTTCCTAAAGCTGTCAATCATCCTAACAATGTGCACCAGGGTGCCACCCCCCTACTGGTGTCTCTCTCTCTCTCACACACACACTCAGACAAAGCTGCAGCGTCTCTTCCTGTCGTATTGTTGAACCACAGCAATTATCTGAAAATGACACCAGCCTTATTTAATGTAACACCTGTGTGTCTGTGTGTGTGTGTGTGTGTGTGTGTGTGTGTGTGTGTGTGTGTGTGTGTGTGTGTGTGTGTGTGTGTGTGTGTGTGACCCAGCCCTCTGGGGTAGAAGGAAGCGACATAAAACCAGATGGATTTGGTAAAAATAAAGTTATTCATTGGACCAGTCATAAGGAACTTAGATGGACAAATAACAAACAAATGTAGGAGAACTACTTGCTTCACCACTCACTTCCCACAAACAAACACACACTCTACACCCTGGCTCTGCTCCAGATGGCTCTAGAGAGGGTCATTCGCGTTTTTCGGGTCGGCCACCGTGGCTCTCCAACGCACTTGGCACACGGGAGAGGCTTCAGTTGGTTGCAATCTCCTCACCTCACCGCTAGATACTGCCAGATCCTACACACTGGACCTTTGAATCTAATACTGTAAATACATACAACCAAAAGAGGACTCCTCACTCAGAGCTTCAACAAGTCTACCTGACTAAATAAAAGATAAAAAAAGAAGAAATAAAACCTCAAATATCTACTCTTACCTGTACAAAACCAAGAACACATTTGAAGCAGCACTCCTGCTCCTAGTGTCTCTTCATATAGGATTTCTGAGTGTCACAGAATAACTAAACCTGGCCCAGTCCCCAGCTAATCCATAGCAGTTAAAAATGTATGGAAATACAACACAGATACGTGCTGCTCACATCAAACTATAGCCGCTGACAACTGATAACTTGGCTGAGAATATGTAGCTTGTCTGATGATGTCTGCAACATCCCTCGTTTACATCTAGCCGGCAACTTTTGTTGTTTAACATTTCTCTCTCCCGTTGTTTTCTGCCATCTCTCAGGTAAATTTATTGTACTCAGACGTAAAGCCACCCACTGCTCCTGAAGTACATGCATGCCCTCCGATGCTACTAAACACACACACAGCCCCTCAAAGACATTCACAAGTGGAGCAACTACGCCCTGCATGCCTGGATGATGCAGCCTTAAACGCACCTCCAGACACACAGACAGAGAGAGAGATGATCTTTGAAGCTGAGGCGAGGTGAGCCGAGGATCACGGAGATTGATGCAGCAACACGCAGCTTTAGAAACCAAACCCACAGTTGAGACAAGTGGTGATTAGCGGCGTTTGTGTCTTTAAGCTCCACCCTGTGTCTGTCTCCGAGAAAAAAAAATACATCCACCCTTTTTTGTGTGGTTGTGATCCACACAAGTCAGAGTCTGTGTCACTGTGTGGGCGAGATGCACTGTTTGTGTTATGACTGTGTATGTTTGCGTGTGTGTTGTGATGTAGGTGCTCTGAGGAGGTAAAAACAGGTAAAACGCTTTATCGTATTGATTTTCATACAAAGACAAGAGTCAGAGTTTGAAGAATTTTTACATATTTTGAGAATAAAAAGACGTTGATTCTGTAAATGAAACAGCAACGCCACAGGGGGAGATGTCCCTAAAACGTGTACATTCAAGTTTTGCGCAACTGTGACTTGTGTAGTCCAATTTATATTAGACTTTACATATCAGACACTCACTTCTGAGAGTATTTGACTTAGTTTACGTACTTATTTTCAGCCCAACCATGATGTTTTTCCAAAATCTAACTAAGTGGTTTTGTTGCCTAAACCTGTGAGTGGTGTGTGTAACTGTGGCCGTTCCCATACTTGTGTAGCATGGTGTAAAAATGACCCACAAAAAGGCTAAAATGCGTTCTCATGACACGCGTAATGTCCTTGTAATGTCATGCTATTTCTACGACTTCCCATGAGATCGGTTTGTTTTTACCCTAATGTGAAAATTACTGTTATATGATGCTACACTTAATGATGATACAAGTGTCCTGGAGTGGTCAATATGAAGTAAGTATTAACAGTAATATGAATTTAGTGGTTTGGAGTTGGTGTGCAACTGTTTCTGTTGAGATATGCTCTTTTTTAATAGCCCTGAGGTGCATTTAATGACACTCCTCCTGAACTGCAAGAAGGAGTGTGGTTGGTGCTTCTGTGATTTACAGAACTTGAGGTAACAGTGACACATGGATGTAGAGAAAAATCAACACGTGGCACCTGTAGAGGTTAAAACAGAGCGTGTTTCCACCGTGTACTCCCCTGCAGCCGTTTGGCGCTGGAGGTGACTGTTTTTGCTCCGAGCAGTCGGCAGGAGCGGATCTGAGCACTGAACCGAAGCAAAGCAGAGTAATTGTCTCTTTCCTCCTTAACAGGATTATAGAGCCCAGCGGTGTGGCGGGTTCAGCCCTCCAGTCAACCGTACCGCTGGAAGCTGCCAGAGGCTGCCAGCTGGACAACAGCTAACGTTAGCCGGGGTCACTGAGCTCCTCCGGGGTCTAGGCTATACGTGAGAGAAACGGCAAGAGAGGTCTGCAGGTTGTTACTGTCCAGTATGTGTGTACAGTACACTAAACCGGAGCAAACAATGATTTCATTGTACTTGAGCGGAGGAAGAATTCATTTCTGACTTGTGTTTCCAACTTTGTGAGGACCAGTTTGAGTTTTAGACCTTGAAAGTAAAGACTTTTTTTTTGGAAAGTGAGGACACGATGACATTTTTGAACAGTGAGGACATCTTTAGGAATGTGAAAGTGGAGGTATTTTTGAGAAATGAGGACATTTTTGGAAAGAAATGTGATGTTTGCATAGCGAAGACATTCTGAGAATAGAGAGACATTTTTGGAAAGTGAGGACATTTTGTCTGATCCTCACTTCTTCTTATATCAATGAGCGTCCTCACAAGTATAGAAGTAGAACATTCAAGCATGCACACATTGCACACATGTCTAGGTGTTTTCCAGTAGACAAACACACACACACACACACACACACACACACACACACACACACACAGGTAGATCAGCAGACAGTTGGTTTAGTTCCAGGGTTTCATTCGACTGACCGCAGATATTAAAAGTTGAAAAGCTCATTAAAAGTTGAAACGCTCATCCTCCTCCTCCTCCTCTCTGCTTCTTCTTACCTCTGTGTAACCCCCAAATCACGACACACATACACACATACTCCAACACACAGCTTCACACGTTAATGACGCTAATTACAAGCAATTACTCAACATATCTTGTGCTGCTGCCCTCCGGCTCTGTTTAAAGTGTGTTGACTCGGAGGAAGGTACATTGACCTGAGCTGAAGGTACAGCTGAAGGCCTCACACTGAGTCTGTGTACTTTGTGGCTTAAAGGACTGTACCGCTGTTTTGTTTCGTCTAGTTCATAAACATGACTGAAACAGCCTTTGGCTTCAGTTGATTTAATTTGTTTATATAATTAGATTAAATCAAATTAAAATCATCTTACAGACAAATCATACTTTGTTGAGGCGTTCAAGGATGCTGCGACATCTGATATTTAAGAAATAGCGGCTGAAAAGTAACAATTAATGCAAGGAACGACAAAATTCACATTATTCTTACAACGTCCACACATCCAAAATATTTTTAAAAAAAATTATAAAATATATAGATAACATTTGATGGATAAAACAGTGTTAAAATATTTTGAATTTCATGTTTAAGTATGGAAGACATTTTGAATTTATGGAAAGTGAAGGCATTTTGGGGTCATGTCTAGAAGGTAACCCGCAAATTGAAAAAAACGTTTCAAAAACTCTCGCAAGATTCGTTGCCTGACGAACTATTCGAACCATAACCATCTCGCGAGAGTTTCGCAAACTGCGCGTTAGCTTCTAGACACGACCTTGGAAAAGAGAGACTATTTAGAAAGTGAGGACATTTTGTGGAACATATTGGAAAATGAGGACTTTTTAAACTCATATATTTTTTTTAAATATATAAATATAATAATAAAACAAAGAATATGAAATATGTGCTTAAAATGTGCAACATAAAATATATTAAATTAAATGTAAATGTTAGTTTTTAAATATTGAAAACATTTGGTAAAATGCCTTTTTAATTTAGCTTTTCTAGTTTCAATTTAAATATTTACAATAAATATAAATACATGGATCAGCACTTCTATTTCTGATAAATTAATGAACAGTTGCCTGATATGTTTGGGATTTTTTTTAAACATCTGAACCAACATCTGAATAATGTGATAACACACCTGTCTGGTGTTCACAGTGGGACACAAATTACTGAAGCATAATTACAGTGTGGGTGATGTGAGTGGCAGGTTTAACCACAGCAGCCATTTAAAGACTCTTAAACTTATCTTATCTGTCTCAACGAGCTCAGATCTATTTCAGTCCAGTATGCAAATCCCCCTGGTGTAACTGTGCTACTGTAAATGTTTGACTGAGTCATTGTGGGGAATGATTGTGGGGGAGGTGAAACCCAAACCTGACACAAACATCTGTGGCAAGAAGCTAATCTGGGTGGGAGACTCAAATAATTACATTTACTCCACTACTGAGAATGACACTGTTGGGGTTTTTTTCTTCTGAAGGCTGTGTTTGTCTTTGTTGGCAGCCGATTAGACTGTTGTCAGGCTATTAAATAGGCGTTATCAGTCGCTATAAGCCCCATAGATGTGGATCTATAGGGGCCTACACCCACTGGTAGGTTTCATCATCTATTTACATGGTAGATCACCGAAAGAAGGTATAAAAGAACATGACAGCGACATCTAGCGACCGTAGTAATAATGATAGGAGCACCCAGGAGACCAGAGTTCGCATCCCGTGTGAAACCAACAATGTTTAGTTGTCTTTGTGTTTGTAGTGTGTTCTTTTTGCCTAAACCTAAAGAAGTTGTAGTTCTGTTGCCTAAACCTAAAGAAGTTGTAGTTGTGTTGCCTAAAGCTAAAGAAGTGAAGTTGTAGTTTTGTTGCCTAAAGCTAAAGAATTTGTAGTTTTGTTGCTTAAACCTAAAGAAGTGAAGTTGTAGTTTTGTTGCCTAAACCTAAAGAAGTGAAGTTGTAGTTTTGTTGCCTAAACCTCAAGAAGTTGTAGTTTTGTTGCCTAAACCTAAAGAAGTTGTAGTTTTGATGCCTAAATCTAAAGAAGTTGTAGTTTTGTTGCCTAAACCTAAAGAAGTTATAGTTTTGTTGCCTAATCCTAAAGAAGTTGTAGTTTGGTTGCCTAAACCTAAAGAAGTTGTAGTTTTGTTGCCTAAACCTAAAGAAGTGAAGTTGTAGTTTTATTGCCTAAATCTAAAGAAGTTGTAGTTTTATTGCCTAAATCTAAAGAAGTAGTAGTTTTGTTGCCTAAACTTAAAGAAGCCTTTTTGTTTGTGCTCAGAATGTGACATTTCATTCAGTTTTACAACATGTTAGAACGTGTTGCTTTCGAGTTTCACTTTAACTTTTACAATGTTGTAGGCATAGTAGGCCCCTAATGAACCACATCTATGGTGCTTGTAGCGACTGATAACGTCTATTTAATGGGCTGATAACAGTCTAATAGGGTGTTGTTGGGTGGTTCACAGTAACCATGCATGTACATGAAACTGTCTTAGACTTATTTTAGTGTAGTAAAAGTTTGAGTCACGAGCATCAGTACTGAATCAGTGCATCCCCGGTTCCTATAGTTAAAAAATGATCAATTAAATATCTGTTATTGTTAAGTGTCTCTCAGACTCTAAATAACCACACACAGATTAAGAAGTCACCAAAAACCCTCTTCTCTAATGAATGTGTTTAGGTTATCATGAGTGTGTTTGTGTGTTATCAGCGGTAGAGCAGTTTGCGAGCTGATAGCGCTGATGATCGCCTGCTGTCAGTGTTTACTCTCCATCCTCCTCCAGATAACAGTAGATCAAGTTATCTGCTGCTTAAATCTAAAGGTTAAGCTGCTCAGATATTTTGCTCTGTTTGCATCTGTACTTGACTATTTGTAAATTGTACTCTCTGTGCCAGCCAAATTGAAACTCCGATACATTTGCTGTCCTCACTGAAACACCACACTTGTGTATCCGTGGTTGGCAAACAACAAGCGCCGCCATCTGGTAAAGAAACTGTCTGGATGGTTAGAGAATTTGAACAGAACTTGGCCGGTTCCTCTCTTCTGTCTCTCCCGACTCTCTGTGAAATCTTTAGAGTTTCAGCACATCTAGGTGTTGCCAACCAAGTCTGCAAAATCAAGCTAACAGTAAGGAAGGAAGGAGAGGAAAGGTGGGAAGGTAGGAGAAGAACGAGCGGGGGTAGGAAGAGTGGAGATAGTGGCTAAATCAGGCCGGTTGTTTACACAACAAACCTTTCAATTAGCAACAGGCGACAGCAGGCTAACTGGGCTGATTAGCAGAGCATAGGGGGCATGTGTAAGTGTGTGTGTGTGTGTGTGTGTGTGTGTGTGTGTGTGTGTGTGTGTGTGTGTTTTTGCTGTTGGAAGGGGGGGTTACCTGTGTATGTCCTGACCTGTGTACGTTCATTGATAAAATTTTCCAATGTTTTGGACATCTTGTCCGACTAGAGACGTTTGTCGTGCATTATTGGGTGTTGAGAGGGGGACGGCCCATTGTTATTCCAGAACACCAGTAGTCTGAAAAATGTCCCATTGGACCAAAAAAAGCTGATTCGTCCGACAGTCTATTCCCCTGAAAACAAACGCCCATTGTTCCAAGGCCCCAAAAATGCACACTCTCCTTGCAACAATCAGAAGCACATGGCTAATTATTATGCAGAACGACAGTGACATTTTTATGACATAAGTTTGAACAAAGGATTTCATTGGTCAAACAATTATTTCCACAGGTGGAAATCCTCTGAAGTCGAGGTCGTCCAAATATGTTTTCCCCCACACGAATGTCCCACATGGGTGTGTAAGCATGCATAAGAACCCACAAAACCGTTTATTATAAATTTCCGTGCAAATTTTTCGGACGAAAATCCGTGATTGTTGTGAAACGGCTTTAACTGTCTTAAGCTCAAAGATATTTAATTGACAATACTATAAAACAAGAGAAACGCAGCAAATCCTCACTTTTCTGCTTTCATGATTAATCGATTATCAGATTTCCAGTTTTCACTGCAAAAGGAGTTAAAACATTCATATAAACATTTCAAACCACATCGGCTGTCTCTCTGAATGTTCATTATGTTCTAAACAGTCACAGTTTTTCTCCTAATATGTCTATAAACACTAAATCTTTTGTCTTTTGCAATTACATGGATTACATTGCCAATATAGGCAGAACATTTTGCTGTATTTTGGTGAAAGTACAACTTATTGTCTACTTTTTTCTGCAATGAAAACGTGTCAACATTGGAATCCATTATAACGGACATGACAGCAATTACTCTAAGTGAAGGAGTAAACTACCAGCTTTTTAATCTACATGGTGTATTGATATACAGTATAGAACATATATTTTTGGATTGATTATCATGGGTCTCTGGGGCTGGTCAGACACTCTTGGGGCCATTGGAAGAAGGCCATGGGGGGCCTGGGGATCGACCTCCAGCCCTGGAGCCCGATGGATCGATCTAGGCCTTTACAAACTGGGGGCGTGACAAATAAATGATAGAAAAGTGCGAAATAATCGCCTGCCCAATTCTATGTCTAGGGCTTTTATTGTGAAAGGTAAGAACTGAAAGAGTGGATTTGGTATGAGCTGCCTTCGTCAAGGTTGAAGGGAGTAATATAATTTGCCATCTTGATTTGGACTACGGACCCTCCGTGTTGTTTTTTCATAAATATAGGCGCAACTCAACCCGTTCCGAACAACCTAATGCCATCATTCACGGTGCGAAAGCTCAGAACATCCGAAAAAAAAGTACTTTGCTTTTCCACCGCATAATATTTGCGTTCTGCGTGAAGGTACTCATGAGAAAACAACAGTTCGAAAAAATATATTGACATGACGATCGCACGAAAAAAAAGTGTGTAAAGGCCTTTAGACAAAGGCAACTTTTTTAGCTTAAACCTTTACAAGCCTCTAGTGAGGTAAAGTGAGTTTTAGGACACAACTAAAAAAGAAATTCTCAATTTTCTCCTCTAATGATTCCTCTACTGCTTGTTTAATTAATACTTTGAGGGGGAAGAAGAAGAAAGTGATTACAGACCAAAAGCAAAGTAATGGGATGAGTTTTGTTCAATCAGAGATTGATTGTCCACATCAAATATGGTGAGAGTTTGTACCGTATGTTTTATTTTGTAAATTGATATGCCATTTTTGCTTGGTTACAACAAACGAATTACTCCAAAGTTCAAATAGCTCCTGAGGCACCTTCGTTCATTTCATGACCTACGTCAGTCTGTCTGGTATTTAACGGATGGGAGCATGACATCTGGCTCACTCAGCGCACAACAAATTAAAATGAATAAAACTATTATGCTCTTATCTAAATATCTTAAGTTCTTCTGTAATATTTGTGGTCAAACAAAAGCCGAAGCTGGTTCCAGCAGCATCTGCGGAGACACGACGGTGATTTAAAGTGTATTTCTGTCTCAGTCACAACAAAGGAAAGAATGTGAAGGATTCCTCGGCAGAGGCAGCGCATCTCCTCTGGACGCTGCAGATTTGTTCTTACCTGTTTGCTGTTGCAGAAGACGCATACCTGCTCTGTGAGGCGTGTTTTGCAAACAGCGGTATTGCAGGATGCTACACACCAACATGTCACACACACACACACACACACACACACACACACACACACACACTGAGGCTCCTGCACAGGACATCATACACAAACACGGAGCTTTGACATACTTGCAGCATACTGTCATACAATTATGTTAAACACACACTCAGACACATGCACATATGACCTTAACCTTCACATATGAACACACAAATGCACGTTCACACATGTACACTCACACATGTGAGGCCGGTCCAAGTCTTTTTGGGAGTATAAACCTGTTTTGACCCCCACAGTTTAACAGTTACAGTTTGTTTTACTCACTAAAATCTCTCTAGACAGTGCAGTGTTCCTGCACAATCCACAGAAGACAGGAGAAGTTTTAACCTTTCAGGCTACATACAGGTTGACCTAATCAACTGATAATTACTCAAGATGAAAGAAAATACTGTGACCTTCTCAGCACATTATCCTTTATTCATTTGTTTTGATTTGCAGTTAGTTTTCCATTGATCAAAGATGAAGCCGTAAAGGCAACCCGGTCTCAGAGGAAGGTGTATAAATAGCACGACATCACAAGGACATTCCTTGTATCATGAGTTCGCTTTTTTTCACTTATTCATTTGTACGCCACGCAACAAAACTACGGTAACGTCTGCAGTTAGGTTTAGGCAACAAAACCACTTAGTTGGGTTTAGGAAAAACATCATGGTTGGGCTTAGAGTAAGTACGTAAACTAAGTAAAATACGTACAGAAACAACGTAACATCAGTACAGAAAACACGTCACAACCGTCACTAACGTAACTTACAAAACAAAACAACCGTCTCAAATACCGGTCTCCAAAAGTCCTGTGTTTGTTGGACCCATCCACCTCCCCTCCTGCCCACCACAAGCAGTCTTTCTCACTTTTTATTCTACGTCACTATGAGCGTAGCATATTTACGCCAATGCGTTTACATTGCAGAAAGTACAGACTGCATGGCGTACATATGACACGGCAAACGCAAGAAAGACGTTCGCATTGCACGCTAAATGTCTTGCACATCATTCACACCTTTTCGTGCGAACGGGCTGGTAGAGGACAGTGCTGATCTTTATAGTAAAGATGCAGTTCTCTACTAGTGAAGTTAAAAGTGATCTTAAGTATGATTATTATTAATGATACAGCAATTCAATTTTGTTAGATTACTATCCAATATGGAAACCACAATAACCAGTTTTATTATAATTTGTTATCTGCTAGATTGATATAGCTAAATAGAAATGCAAAAATTATCATTCACATAGTTTAGCAAAACCATCCCAACTCGAGGTCCACTTACTAGTTTTTTCCAGCACTTTCAACAGTATCACACTGTTTTCATCAGCGGAGGAACTTTGCTCATTTGTCATGGAGATGAGGCTGGTGAAATGCAAGCTCGGTACCTGTTCGTAAGCATGAAATTTCATTCTCGACATTAGAAATAGTAAACTGACAAAACAATCCCAGCTCTAGGTCCATTTATCAGCTTTTTCAGGAGCTTTCAATCACATCACACAGTCTCAATCAGTGGAATTCGCCGTTTCAAGGTTGTTGTTGTTTTTTTTGTTTTTAAAAAATAATTAGATCAAAAGTGCAAATTGTCATAGTACAATATTCTTAAATCTACTGCCACTATTTGCATCAAGATATCACTATCATTGGAGTAGAAATTATGTGACTGCAAAATTTAAAAGTCAATGTTTTCTATACATAATGTAAAAATGCCTGTGAGGTCAAATTGATGAATTCATTCCTGGGCAGGGTGGATTCTCGCCCACACAGGGGCTCAGTCATAATTTTTGAAAATGACTTCATGATGAAATGCAGGTTTGAATCAACAAACACTTTAACAATGACTCACAGATTCAGCAGGTGAAGACGTAAAAAAACAAAGTGCGTGTTTGTATTGCGGTGAGGTCATGACCTTTATTGCAGGTTGTCCTGCCCATTTTTTCCTATGCGATTCACGCCGTCTGTCATCACCGAGAATTTTGGCTTTGAGCTTCACCTTCATCCGCCCTCACCTTCAATCCGTCCTTCATCTCAGTTTTATCTCCTCCTCGTTATTTTCTAACAGTCATCCTTTCTTTTCCAGGCTATCTGTGTTGATTTTGGACCATGAGTTTCATTCCCTCGGTGCTAATGTAATCTGAAAGCTTTTACCACTGTGAAAACACAGACACCTACAGCTGCGATTGCTTCCTAATGAGCTATTGTTAAAACTTGTTAGTGTGTTAGTGCGTTACACCCTTCGGGGCTCGGATTCTAGACATATGTGTGATTACAAGTTTATGTATTTGAGTTGAGTTAACCTTAATGAATATACTTAGGTAAGCTTGAAATTATTCAACAGTGCATACTAATAAAGCTGTCATATAAATAGAGATAAAAAGAGAAGACAAAGTACCTTAAAGTGTCATTCAAGAGATTAATGCTTATTTTGAAGTTGCTCAGATTTAAAACAAAGGTGTCTATTGTTATGGTTTCATTTGAAATGTTGCACAAGCTTTCTGTGAATTTCTGCAAATCAAATTGTGCATAAACGCATGCTTCCGCCAACTATTTTTATGGGCATACTGTATGTTAAAGAGGATGTGGTATACGACATCATTAATGGAGTGGTAGTAGCTCTCATAAATCACGTTTTCTTTTGCTTGTTTTTTGGGGGGGGGTTTTCAATGAATGAATTTGTGTTTTCTGATCCTCGTGGACTCTATGGTGTTGTTGTGGGTTGCCATGGTGGGATGACAACCGAGAAAAACCATGTGGAAACTGGTGATTGCAGCTTTTTTTTATTCTTTGGTCTTCCTTGTGAAGTGAAGGTCTGTGACAGTGAGTGGCAGCTGGTCCTAAGACAAGACAAATCAGGTCTTGTAGTAGAAGAAGAAGAAGGTACCTCCACAAAAATCTTGAAAAATCTGTCTCCATCAGCCTTTATCATATTATTTTTTTCTCGAACTTTCCCATCTACGTCAGGCCTAAAAACTTCCATCTAATTTCTTGCGTCTCAGGTTACAACACAAATTGAAAATGTGCATAAAAGCAGTTGGATGGAAACATACCTAATATCTCCTTCAATGGGACTTTTTTATTTTTTTGCTGGGTGAGAATCATCTCTAACAATACTCAGAGCCTTTTTCTATTCATACCAAACTTAATCTTTGATCATAGTCCCCTTTCACCATCTGCATACGTGTGTGTTTGCATGCAGTTGTTCTTTTTCTGTATTTGAGTTAAACTAACTTAATTGACAAAACAGCAAACATGATTTGGTGAGCTCATGCAAGACAGATGAGACAACATTCACCGCAGCATTCTTATAAAATAGGTCTGCGTACTTTTCACTACTGATGTCTAAAACCTGACCTTACTTTGAGAAGCTTGAATCTCCAAATTGTTGAAGTTTAATGAAAAAAAATTTAATCTTTGATGAGTCAACGTTTTGATTTTGTAAACGTTTAGGTTTTTAACTCTCATATTCTAAAATGGTTTCAAAGGTGGTCTTCCACCTTCTACACACTGTAGTCTGAAATGTATTCATCCCTTCAGTATGCTGCAGCTCCAGCTACTAACCCAACTACTGTAGTAATGTCTGCAAATTCAAATAATATTTATACTTGTGCGTCTGTGTATAGCAGGGTATTCAATTAAAATTCAAAGAGGTCCAGTTACTAAAATTTCTTCCCAGCAAACGTCCGAACCTCATCATGTCTAAATTACATCCTATAACCTACCCTTACGTCTATCAAATAAAATCAACAAAACACATTTCCATATCTATATTTCAACAATATTTACTGTCAATTTTCAAAGTAGGATACTGTTAACATATACATTGAACGTGTGGAAAACAAATAGCCATCTTTACCATGAATACAAGTAGTCCTAGCACAATGAACCTAAGGTCTACATTTCAAGTAAAAGAAACCAAGACAGAATCCTCTGGATCAAATAAATGAAAGGTGCAGACAGAGTGATAGCGTGGTATATTTATTTATTAAAACCTTAAGTCAGCATCACCTTTGTATGAATCTCTACTTGCATGTGGATTTGATCTCACTGGGGGAAGTTCTTTGCATGAAAGTATTTTCTAATTGAGGCCCCAGAATCCCACCACGACCCCCCTGATCCTGAACAATCATGACCCGCTTTCAGTAACGCCACCTTATTACTGACATCATATTATTTGTCTGTGGGATTACAGCAGAACAAAGGTCATGTTAATGCTTTGGGAAACGCCTCCGTCCCTCCAGTGATCCCAAGTCCTCCTCACAGTCGTGGGTCTCAGGCCGGGCTTAAAGGTTCAAGGCGTCTTCGGCTCCGCAGCTTCCGTGTCTTTTGTAGACAACCTTGGGAGGCTTTCTATTCATCCCGGGGTGTATTATAGCCGTCAGCACTCGGGCAATATGTAATTAGTGCTGGGGTCAAAGGTCAAGGCGGGATTTAAGCCTGAGACCTACTGGTCAGTCAACAAACCTGGGGACCAAATCCCCCTGGACTCGGGGACGGAAACCCCGCTGCTGACAGATCTGAGCCACACAAACACACACATAAGCTTGTTAGATCTGATACACACACACACAAAACAGGTTTTAAGAACACACACACCCAAAGTAAGGCAAGCACAAACACAAACATGCAGGTTTAACATTGATTCAACGACAACTACAAGAACTGGATACCTGCCTCTTACTTACTGTGTTTATAGAGATAAACTTTCTCAATACCGCGCTGGGAAATCAGAGGAGTGGTCTGGGAGTCGTCCGTGTTGTCGTCATAGAACTTTAACCCTTTCACAGTGTGTTTTCAGTTCATGAAAGTTAACATTTTGGTCGCCTAAAAATATCTTATTCAGCATTCGATTGTACTTAGCTCCACCCTCTCGTGTCACGTCAGGTTGCAAAAACCAAGATGGAAAATCGAGGCTTCAAACGGCAGTCCACAATCCAATGGGTGACGTCAAGGGGACTACGTCCACTTCCTATGTACGGTCTACGTGTCAGTCGCAATGCGTCGGTCAAGTTAAATACATATTGCCATGTAAAATGAAGGCATTTTAATTTTGCACAAACCCTACAGTGTGAATTGGATTATTTTTGAAAGAGACTTCCATTTTATACTTTTTTGAGACCATATTCCATCCATGCAATGAACCCTTCAAAAGATTGAATACTTAAAGTTGCACAAATCAAACGTTCGTATATTGACAAACCTACAGAGAATTATCACCAACACTTTATAGAGCCTTTTAGCTTCTTTTAGCCGATTGTGTTTTGTTTTCTTTTTTACTGTATTTGCTGTTTCCTTCACAAATTCAAATGATGATTTTCAATGCAGGGGTTTTACTTGTAATGGAGTATATTTAAATTGTGCTTTTTTTAAGCAGAGCAGCAGTCAGATGAAAAAGTCAGATTTTCATTTTGTAATTTTGATTATTCTTTTCAGAGCAGTCTGCCTGCTCACCACTCTACTTTAAATTATTGCACACAATTTACTTCCAATACTTGTTTACTTTTACTTACTTTCAACCTTAAATGCAGGATTCTCACTTATAATGATGCGTTTTGTGGTATCACCAATGTTAATTAAAGGATTTCAGTGCACGCACATGCAGACTTTCATGCAGGTACACACACACAGTTCCTCTTCCTCTTTTCCATTCAGTTGTATTACACAACAGTGGGGGCACAGCAGGTCACACCTGCAGCCAGGAGGCAAATAACAAACAGTGACACACACACAGATAATGATACGATACAAACGATACATAACCAGCAATCAAAACACAAACATGCATGACAGAATAAATACTGGGGAAAATAGGTTATATAAACATTTACACACACAGGATCCACCTGCTTGTGCCAGCTTTCCCACCAACATGGAAGCCTATAACTCATCATCAATCAATCATGCCTGAGAGCGCGGAAAGTTCAACAGCTCCTCCGAAACCTCCAGGCTTTTTCCTGCGGTTCCTGCCGACGTCAGCGCGTAGCAGTAGCCACCTAGCGGCGGCGAGTATAACCCCGCCATTCTGTTAGCGAATCAGAAGAGAGGACTTCTCAAATCCCTTGAAATAGAGGGAGCAAAGGTAGCAAAATAAATTAATTGTGTCTGTTAATTAAAGAAATGTAGGATCGCAAACCATCCAACAAAATCTGCAACCCAAAATTATTGTCATTCAAAAGGAGCGATGTGAAATGCAATGGAATGTGTTGCCTCTCTTTTTGTTTGCATTTCTTATTTTGGCTTGTGATTCCTAGTTTTTCTCTGCGTTTTTGATCTTGGTCTTCAAAATAATGGGACTAAATGTTTGTTGTGATGGCACACAACTAAAGGTAAACTAAAGTGAACAGAACAGGAAATGCGAGCTTGAATTCGTCAGTCGTTCAGACGTCCGATGAAGTGAGATGGAGATGGAGGACGGGAGTGTTAGTGACCAAACCATAATGTTTTTTTGTGGCGCTTCCACGTCACATTACTTCCTCCTTTGCTTCTGAAAAACAGGACAGTCGTTATTCACATTTTTGCAGGTTTGAAAAACAACAAGTTAATGATGCGTAATTCAGATTGTGACAGTAACCCACTCAGCAGGAACACAATGAAATGCATTTTAATAGACATATGTATTTCTTAATTAAAATTTACGTCAATTTAAATGACATGTTTGGCCTCATTTTTCTTTTATCTGATTTCATTCATCTATTTTTGTCATAAATTTTCTCTTGACTGTACTTAATGTTTTTATCTCATTCCATATTTAATCTTTGGTTTCTCTGCTATTCTGTAAACAGTTTTGCAAAATCTGCTTTCAAGTTCTATAAATCAAGTTTTATTGTTATCATTATAGACACTATTGAATATTTCAAGACCACCATCACTCATTTGTGGTTCTAATCATCTGGTTGTGACAGTTTACTCTTCTCTTGATGTTTACTCTGCTTTCCAAAAATTCGGTTGTGCAACTGATTTTTTTATTATTAGTAATGTGCAGCAGTTATCATCTTCCCGCTCCTCCCCTGGAGCAAATTAAATTAGAGTTGGCTTTGATAAAACATTCCAGTCATGTCATGACACTCTTTTCATTTCACCGATTAACCCTTTAATCAGACCAGCACTTCTAACCTGACAGTGGATGACTTCTATCATTAAAATAATAAATTTAGGAGGTTGATCTGCCAACTCTGAGTGTTCTCTGGTTTATAAAGCATTTAAAGATATATATGAATATATAAAATAGAAAAAAAATACTTCTAAATCCCTCTTTGCACAGGATTGGGTTTCCTCCTGTGATTGTTAAATAAATACTTTGAGCTTGTCTGTGCAAATATATCATGTCCACAATGAGGAGGTCGGAGTGGATGGGTGGGTCAAAAAACACCGGACTTTCGCCCAAGAGACCGGTGTACGTGTCCCGCGTGAAACCACAAGTCAAAGATGATTTATTTGTCAAGTAACTTCCGTACTTAAGTTACGCCACTTGCGGTGTTATTTTAACCCAAACCATGATCTTTTCCTAAACCTAACTAATAGTTTGTTGCCTAAACCTATAACAAGTCAATATATTCCTAAACTTAACTAGTAGTAGTTTTATTTTGAAAAGAAAGTGAAAGAAATGTGCGCCACGTGTTGCTGGACATTTGTAAGAAAAGGCACGAAAAATGCGTTGTTGAAAGTAAAAAAAAAAGGGAAATTCGTGTCTATATACACAAATCAAATTGATTGTTGGGATGCTTGTCTATCTATGCAGCATGGAGACAGTCAATGAAGTCAGATTAGTAAACTCAAAATCAGAAAAAAAAAGTTGAAAATATATGTCAGGTAAATTAATAAATTATGTTATGTTCCAAAGTAAAAGTTGTCCAGTGCAAATATGGCTTCAAATATGCAATATCCAGTCTAGTCTGGTGGTGGACTGGTGTCCATAAAATGTCTGATCACCTGCACACATTTGCATCCCAGTTTGCAAGGCAGTCATTGGGGGTTGGTGTCCATGGCTCTAGACTGAAGGACCTGGCATGCTGCTAAGTCCTTTTTAATACACGACATAGCTAACTTAATGCTGAGTTGACATAACCTGGCTGACGCAGAGGGGGTCAAGAGATATAGCGGAGGGAGAAAAACTGCTCTGCTGACCTGGAACCAGAGCTGCATGCATGTTGAAAGGTGTGTTCAGACTGTGAAGTGAAGGTTTGAGGTGGTCCGACTGCTTGTAAAGTTGGTGGAAAGAGACCCAAAGAGATGGATCCACTCTCAGTGACTGAACTCAGGTGAAGTAAAAACAGACATCAGAAACAGTCAAATGATATAATATAAATCAAATAAAGCAAACAAAAATACACTTTGTGCTCAGTCTGAACACACCTTTATGCTGCCATTAAAATCCATCAGAATGTATGAGCTCATGTCATGTTTTATATTAAATATCCATCAACTAAATATCATCAGGCTATACAAGGTAGCCAGAGGAACACCAAGTTTTGCTGATGCATCTCGTTGGCTCGTTTGGCTCGAGTTCTTTCCGAACTCCTAGACATCATTGCCAAAGTAATGTTACGTAGAAAGTAAAGGTAAAAGTAGAAAATTGTACACAACTTAGGACAGCCTGCATTCAATTGTAGGGAGACGCCACCGCAGTAATGGCGACTTGGTTACTTCTGGCATTTCTTCGGATTTGTCTATAAGCAGTTGATCACTGTAATACAAGAGGAGCTTGACATGCAGTTATACATTTTCCTTAATGAAGTTTAAGAAGCAGCTCTTGTGTGCGTGTTTGCTTTGACTAGGGTTTAACACCAACATCATCACGGACATTGGTCAAAAATCAAGTGTTGCGTTTGACCTTGAAATTTTTTTTATACACAACTAGACCGTGGACAACTGTGGCCTCTTCAAAATAAAAACCTCCGGTGTCCCAACTCTTTGTTACAGAGGGCTCAGAGGAATCACCACTGACTGCTGATTGTCGCGACTGTATTCTACATGTGAGGCTGGAGGGAGCAGAGAGGGGCGCTGAGGCTCAGGGCTTCATTAAGTGAACTCATGAAGTGTGTGAGAGGTCAAAGCCCACGCAGCGCTGCCTAATAAGAACACCACCACCCCTCCACACCCCTCTCAGGCCCCTCCGCCCCATCAGACACTGGGCCTGTCAGTAAGCATCTCAGACCTCCTAACTGGTCCTCTGTTCCGCACCAGTAAGCCTGCCTGGTAACCACTAACCACTGGGTGGTGTGTGTGTGTGTGTGTGTGTGTGTGTGTGTGCGTGTTTGTGTGTACGTTCACACAGATTCTGCAAATCCAATTATTTGGCATATCTGGTGTTTTTTGTCTCTTGTGAACGGCAAAAAAAAAAAAAAAGGAAATTTAATCTGATGGAATCTAATCTAAAAATTAGACCCAATTTTTGGTTGAAATGAAGCTGTGGATTCAGAGCTCTGTGATCTTTTGTCTTGATGCTTTATTTAGTATCATATGCGTGCATGTGCGGAGCAACCCGATCTCATGGGAAGGCGTATAATAGCTCAACATCAAAAGGACATTCCGTGTGTCATGAGAACGCATTTTAGCCTTTCCGTGTGTCATTTGGACGCCTCTTTTGCGTGTCATTTTTACTCTAAGCAACAAAACTATGGTAATGCCCGCAGGCAACAAAACCACTTAGTTAGGTTTAGGAAAAACATCATGGCTTAAAATAAATATGGAAACCAAGTAAAATACGTTGTGGAAACAACGTACCATCAGTACAGAAAACACATCACTAATGTCAGCGACGTAACTTAAAAATAAGTCAACAACACTTTGGGACACAAACACCGGTCTCATGGTTGAAAGTCCTGTATTTGCTGAACCTATCCACCACCTCCCCTCCCACCATAAGCAGTCTTTCTCACTTTTTATTGTACGTCACTAGCTCTGAGCGTAGCATATTCACACAGATGCGTTTACATTGCAGTCAATACAGACTACATGGCGTACAAATGATACGTCAAAAACGGTGCTCTTATTGCACAGGAAATGCTATTTACCATGTCATTCATATGCGATTTAGTGTGACCGAGCTGGAAGGAGGCAAACCCGGCTGTATAACGTTAACTTATACAGTAGCTATCCTTACTAGCTAGGCTCCTTACATTCTTGCTAATAACTTATTTGGAGTTGGGTCTTCGAGAATGACAGCATTGTGTTAAGATCATAGATGGATTAACTTATCAGAGTTAACTTGAATGCATCAGTTTTGGACAAATTTTTGCAGCGTGTTTATGATACCATTTTCGTCTCCGTGTTTCTCTGCAGAGCATGTACGATTTTCAGTAGACCCTTCTCGCGATAGCAGAACGAACAGGTACAGGAGGGGTAGAGCGAGGGGAGATTGTCCGCTAGTTAATCGATAGCAAATGGCAGATTAAAAAAATGCTAAAATGTGTCGCCAAGGAAAGTAAGTGTGTGGGGAAAAAAACTGCTGTATCATCAAATGGAAAGTTTTAATAGGCTTGTGCATCATTTTATACACATTTTCCAGTCATTCATCCATCCAGACATCAATGAGAACAATGTGCTCCAACAAAGTGCTTCAGTGTCTGTTTTATTGTTTTGACCAAAGTCTGACAGCAGAGATGCTGGCAGGTTGATCACTGATCTGTGTTTGTCTTGTTAAAACATCAACACTGCGGGCTGTTTCCGGACTGTGTGTGTGTGTGTGTGTTTGTGTGTGTGTGTGTGTGTGTGTGTGTGTGTGTGTGTGTGTGTGTGTGTGTGTGTGTGTGTTTAGGATCAGAGTGTGTAAATCACTGAGACTGGAGGCAGCAGCTCTCTGTGATCGGCTCTGTCCACTGACCACACACATAAACCTAACTAACCTGACTACATACCTTACCCCCCCCCCCCCCCCCCCCCACACACACACACACACACAAACACACACACACACACACACTAGAGGCTGTCCCTGCTCTGTCAGTAGCTGGCAGCCCCTCTTCTCTTTCCGACTGGAAACTGATGAAAGCAGAGAGGCGGTTGCCGTGACTGCAGCGGTGGCAGCGGGCGAGAAAAGCCGTCATTAAGTGCTACAGCTTGTTTCCACAACAACATATCAGTGATTATTATAAGGTGTCACTTCCTGGTTTGGCATCCCCACGGCGACCGGCAACCGACAAACTATTAAAGAGGAGGGGCCGGTCGGGCGCCAGTCACCTCTGAGATGTGTTGAGTTGACAAGGTTAGAACAACAAATACACAACGGCTGCAGGAAGTCTCGTCGGCCTCGTCTGGAGTTGGAACCTCCTGTTGCACAACCCATCACTTCTCATCATGTTTGACTTCATCTGATCCTCCCAGTACTTTCACCGGCAGATGTTTCATATATGTTGTTGGCTGGTTGTAACAATAAAAAAAGAATTCGTAGTAAAACATCAGGGACAACAGATGAAAAATAGCCTTCGCAGCGTTGTCCCTGTCGAATAAACTTTTTCAGAGCTTTCAACCATCACGCTGTCTTCACCAGCAGATGGACTTGTTGACATGTCATTTCAGTAGCTGTTATAATTTTGTTAGGTGTTACTCATAGCATGAATAATCATTATTCTCTTTCTGCAAGAAGCAGATAGAGGCAGCAGAGGATTTAAGATGACAGAATCTAAAACAAACTTAAAGTGTGGGTCAATTATTTATTTTTTTTTAGGTTTTTACATAATTCTGTAGCTTCACAGTGGTGTTTCTTATGTATTAAAATCTGAACATTTAAATTTTGGTCTAAGTATGTATGTTTTAGCATCAAAATGCTATTCTCCCAAGCCCTTCTAAAAACTTTTTCCCACATGACCTGAGGTAGGTTTCTGCATGATGATGCTGCTACATGTACAGTACATATACATCCTTATAGTCAGTGTAGTAACGTTACATACAGTAACTTAGATGGCGGTCGTCGTGCTCCCAGGTTGGAGAAGCAGACCGGAGTACCGGCACGAAAGCTAAGCAATGTACTGCTGTGGACGCCACGTTAGTTCAGATCCGAAAGTCACACAATAACACAAACAAACTAACCGATCGATGCAGCGGTAGACCAGCAACTCCTGTGTTCCACGAGGTAAAATGCATGTTTTTGTGAATGGAGTCTGGACCGCGATATAACGGCTTCAGTCCCCGCCGTAAAGGGCTGCTAAAATAAAAACATGAAACTGTAAAATGAACAGTTTAAGTGTCATTAGACTCTTCATTCTCCTTCAAACAGAAACACGTGCAGACATTTCCTCTGCCTCTGTCTCTTCTCTCCACTCTGTTCCTCTCTGTTCTCATCAGCAGCTCTATTGACTGGAGCCTCCCAGCCATCCCTCCCTCCATACCTCCATCTCTCCCTCCATTCTTCAGAGGGGCACAACTAAACTAATCTGCCACCCGGCGCTGATTCGTTCCCTCGTTCACCCTTCTCGTTCGTGCACAAGAAGAATACCGGCTCCTCTTCGCTCTGTTTTTCTTTCTCATTCTGTCTCTGCTGCTCCGGGGTGAGCGGCAGGTCAGCCCTATTAGCCTTTTTCACTGTTAGCGGCCCACTAAACAAGACAAGCTTTTATTTCATTCACAGAAACAAACACACACACACACACACACACACACACACACATACACAAATCAGGCAGGCACGAATGCTGTTACACCAACATGCTCTGTAACTCACTTTATTATCTTGGCATTCATCTTTTTTATTTATTTCATGGTAATTTTTAAATCTTTTCTTACTTACCTTTCTCTGTTTTTCTCTTTCTTCCTTAACTCTAACAATAATTGCTGGAACTTCCACTTTAGTAGAGTTAAAATGCCCCAGTGATTGCAAAGGATCATGGGTACTACAATTTGCTTAATATAATAATCTATCTATGCTAGAAGGAGATATCCTAGAGGTGTCATATATTAAAGTAAATGGTGTGATTCATACTTTCAGATGATATATAATACATGTCAATTTTAATTAAAAAGTAAAACCTCTAAAACCATGAGTGATGTGGCTGTTTCTAGGAGGGGCTATCTGTGCTGTCAATCATTATCTATGACCTAATTGCTATCAGCTTGGTGTCTCATTGCATGGTTGGATTTCCCTTGTTGCATGCCATGTTGACATAGACTAGTTCACAAGAAATTAAATGTGTTTACCCATCATGTGTATTGTATGGATTTTAACTTGAGCACAGTTCTTCATTCCTGGAACATATGAGTGGGTAAGTCTTTATCTTCCACCTTAAAATTATATATTTGTGTGTTTTTTTTGTTCACTCAGTGTAGCTTAACAAGCCGTTAGCATGGGAGTAGTTACTGGCTAACCAGGAGTAAGCCCCACCAGGAAAGCTTTTCAATTCCTTGGGTTAAATTACTACAGGATGGCCTTGTCCCAATGTCCACACTCAGGCATTAAAAAGCATAAAATAATAACCCACAATTGTACGTAATGTGATATGTCGCCGCAAAGTGCTATTCCATTCATATTTATATCATTTCAAGCCCTTGCAGCCTCTCACACTCAAGCATTTACCAGGTGATGTCAATTAACTCCATGAGGGTTCAGGGCTTAAGACCTTCCAATTTAGTGGGATAGTAACAGAGTTAAAAGGCCCCAGTGATTGCAAAGGATCATGGGTACTACAATTTGCTTAAAACCCTATGTTGGAAGGAGATATCCTAGAGGTGTCATATATTAAAGTAAATGGTGTGATTCATATTTTCAGATGATATATAATACATGCCAATTTTATTTAAAAAGTAAAAAACCATAAGTGATGTGGCTGTTTCTAGGAGTGGCTCACTGTGCTGTCAATCATTATCCATGAAACACCTCCTCCATCAAAATAATTGCTATCAGATGTGGTTCTGATTGCATGGTTGAATGGCCCTTGTTGTCACAGACTAGTTTACTGGAACTTAAATGTGTTTGCCCATCATGTATATTGTAGGGATCTTTACCTGAGGATTCCTTTGAAAACACAGTTCTTCATTCCTGGAACACATGAGTTGATAAGTCTTAATCTTCCACCTTAAAATTATATCATAAGTTATACGTCACACTCAAGCATTTACCAGGTGACGTCAATGAGGGTTCAGGGCTTAAGGCCTCAGGGGGGACATTGGGATTGGGCCTATTGCTTTTGCATTGGGCTTTAACACCAGTGAACTGGAAGAGAAAAGTTGTTGCTGGGTCAGGATCCTCCTGCATGTGGTGAGGCCTGGGAAGATTAGCTAGAAATAGCAGCTAGCAATACTGACCGTGTCATTTTGCCTTAGCCTTTATCTGACCCACTGTTGGCAGATAATATCAGTGGCACTTCCGCATAAACAGTCTCACGCTTGCACAGGCCCGCTACTTGTCCGGACGAGTCCAAAGTGTTTTAAATAGTTAGGTTTTAGCGAAGATGCATTTGTTTGGGAAGTGTAAAGCATAAGACCCGATTTGCTTTAGAAGACTTTTCTTCGTTTTCTGATTCTTCATTCACTCTGGAGGCATGAGAGAAAAGCAAGAAGAATTCAGGGTAATACGGGGTGAGTAATTGATATAAAAATGGTAATTTTGTGGGTGAAGTATTCCTTTAACATTTACGTTGATATGGCAAAATTTAGCAGCTAATATTAATGTTGTACATTTGGTTAACATAGACCTTTCTTATGGCCAAATTTAGCAGCTAATATTAACATTTTACATTTGGTTAACATAGACCTCATTATGGCCAAATTTAGCAGCTAAAATTAACATTGTGAAATGTGGGTAACACAGACCTTGTTATGGCCAAATTTAGCAGCTAATATTAACATTGTACATGCGGGTAACATAGACCTCATTATGGCCAAATTTAGCAGCTAATACTCATGATATACATTTTGTAAACGTTGATCTTATTATGGAGAAATTTAGCAGCTAAAATTAACATTGCATATTTGCTAATCATTGACCTTGTTATAGCCAAATTTAGCAGCTAATACAAAGGTTGTACATGTGGGTAACACAGACCTCGTTATGGCCAAATTTAGCAGCTAGAACTCATGGTATACATTTTTTGTAAACATTGACCTTGTTAAGGCCAAATTTGGCAGCTAATATTAACATTGTACATGTGGTTAACATAGACCTCCCTATGGCCAAATTTAGCAGCTAATATTAATATTGTAAACGTAAAAATTTAAACTTTATTAGATTCATCTTATGCATAAAGGGACATACATGAAACTTGACCTCTGCATTTAACCCATCCTAAGCATTTTAGGAGCAGTGAGCTGCTGTAAAGCGCCCGGAGAGCAACGTGGGGTTCAGTGTCTCGCTCAAGGACTCTTCGACATGCAGACAGTAGGAGCCGGGGATCGAACCTCCAACCTTGTGGTTAAAGGATGACCCATTCAACCCACTGAGATACAGCTGCCCCTGCAGTACAGTACATTCTACTTTTGATTAACCTTGTTGTGGAAAACGTTTGCAGCTAATATTAACATTGTACATTTGGTTGACATAGAGCTTGTTATGGCCACATTTAGCAGCTAATATGAATGTTGTACATGTGGTTAACATAGACCTTGTTTTTGCCAATTTAGCAGCTAATATTAACATTGTACATTTGGTTAACATAGACCTCATTATGACCAAATTTAGCAGCTAATATTAACATTGTACATTTGGTTAACATAGACCTCATTATGGCCAAATTTAGCAGCTAATATTAACATTGTACATTTGGTTAACATAGACCTCATTATGGCCAAATTTAGCAGCTAATAGTAACATTGTACATTTGGTTAACATAGACCTTTCTTATGGCCAAATTTAGCAGCTAATATTAACATTGTACATTTGGTTGACATAGACCTTGTTATGGCCACATTTAGCAGCTAATATTAACATTGTACATTTGGTTAACATAGACCTCATTATGGTCAAATTTAGAAGCTAATATTAACATTGTACATGTGGGTAAGGCAGACCTTGTTATGGCCGAATTTAGCAGCTAAAACTCATGGTATTCATTTTGTAAACATTGACTTTGTTATGGCCAAATTTAGCAGCTAATAATAATATTCTAAACATAAGAAATGTAAAATTGATTACATTCATCATATACTTACAAATACATACACGAAATTTAACCTTTGCATTTAACCCATCCCAAGCATTTAAGAGCAGTGAGCTGCTTTATAGCGCCCGGAGAGCAACTTGGGGGTCAGTGTCTCGCTCAAGGTCACTTCGTCATGTAGACAGTAGGAGCCGGGGACTGAACCGCCAACCTTGTGGTTAAAGAATGACCCATTCAACCCACTGAGATACAGCTGCCCCCTGCAGTACAGTACGTTCTACATTTGGTTTACCTTACTATGGCCAAAGTTTGCAGCTAATATAAACATTGTACATTTGGTTAACATAGACCTGGTTATGGCCAAATTTAGCAGCTAATATTAACATTGTACATTTGGTTAACATAGACCTTGTTTTTGCCAATTTAGCAGCTAATAATAACATTGTACATTTGGTTAACATAGACCTTTCTTATGGCCAAATTTAGCAGCTAATATTAACATTGTACATTTGGTTAACATAGACCTTTCTTATGGCCAAATTTAGCAGCTAATATTAACATTGTACATTTGGTTAACATAGACCTTTCTTATGGCCAAATTTAGCAGCTAATATTAACATTGTACATTTGGTTAACATAGACCTCATTTTGGCCAAATTTAGCAGCTAATATTAACATTGTACATTTGGTTAACATAGACCTCATTATGGCCAAATTTAGCAGCTAATATTAACATTGTACATTTGGTTAACATAGACCTTTCTTATGGCCAAATTTAGCAGCTAATATTAACATTGTACATTTGGTTGACATAGACCTTGTTATGGCCACATTTAGCAGCTAATATGAATGTTGTACATGTGGTTAACATAGACCATGTTATGTCAAAATTTAGCAGCTAATACAGTATTACGTTGTACATTTGATTGACATAGACCATGTAATGGCTAAATTTAGCAGGTAATATGAACATTGTTCATGTGGTTAAGTTAGAACATGTTATGGTCAAGTTTAGCAGCTAATGCTAACGTTGTACATTTGGTTAACATAGACCTTGTTATGGCCAAATTTAGCAGCTAATATTAACATTGTACATTTGGTTAACATAGACCTCATTATGGCCAAATTCAGCAGCTAATACTCATGGTATACATTTTGTAAACATTGATCTTATTATGGAGAAATTTAGCAGCTAAAATTAACATTGCATATTTGCTAATCATTGACCTTGTTATAGCCAAATTTAGCAGCTAATACAAAGGTTGTACATGTGGGTAACACAGACCTCGTTATGGCCAAATTTAGCAGCTAGAACTCATGGTATACATTTTTTGTAAACATTGACCTTGTTAAGGCCAAATTTAGCAGCTAATATTAACATTGTACATGTGGTAAACATAGACCTCCCTATGGCCAAATTTAGCAGCTAATATTAATATTGTAAACGTAAAAATTTAAACTTTATTAGATTCATCTTATGCATAAAGGGACATACATGAAACTTGACCTCTGCATTTAACCCATCCTAAGCATTTTAGGAGCAGTGAGCTGCTGTAAAGCGCCCGGAGAGCAACGTGGGGTTCAGTGTCTCGCTCAAGGACTCTTCGACATGCAGACAGTAGGAGCCGGGGGTCGAACCTCCAACCTTGTGGTTAAAGGATGACCCATTCAACCCACTGAGATACAGCTGCCCCTGCAGTACAGTACATTCTACTTTTGATTAACCTTGTTGTGGAAAAAGTTTGCAGCTAATATTAACATTGTACATTTGGTTGACATAGAGCTTGTTATGGCCACATTTAGCAGCTAATATGAATGTTGTACATGTGGTTAACATAGACCTTGTTATGGCCAAATTTAGCAGCTAATATTAACATTGTACATTTGGTTAACATAGACCTCATTATGGTCAAATTTAGAAGCTAATATTAACATTGTACATGTGGGTAACGCAGACCTTGTTATGGCCAAATTTAGCAGCTAAAACTCATGGTATTCATTTTGTAAACATTGACCTTTCTTATGGCCAAATTTAGCAGCTAATATTAACATTGTACATTTGGTTGACATAGACCTTGTTATGGCCACATTTAGCAGCTAATATGAATGTTGTACATGTGGTTAACATAGACCTTGTTATGGCCAAATTTAGCAGCTAATATTAACATTTTACATTTGGTTAACATAGACCTCATTATGGTCAAATTTAGAAGCTAATATTAACATTGTACATGTGTGTAACGCAGACCTTGTTATGGCCAAATTTAGCAGCTAAAACTCATGGTATTCATTTTGTAAACATTGACCTTGTTATGGCCAAATTTAGCAGCTAATAATAATATTCTAAACATAAGAAATGTAAAATTGATTACATTCATCATATACTTACAAATACATACACGAAATTTAACCTTTGCATTTAACCCATCCCAAGCATTTAAGAGCAGTGAGCTGCTTTATAGCACCCGGAGAGCAACTTGGGGGTCAGTGTCTCGCTCAAGGTCACTTCGTCATGTAGACAGTAGGAGCCGGGGACTGAACCGCCAACCTTGTGGTTAAAGAATGACCCATTCAACCCACTGAGATACAGCTGCCCCCTGCAGTACAGTACGTTCTACATTTGGTTTACCTTACTATGGCCAAAGTTTGCAGCTAATATTAACATTGTACATTTGGTTAACATAGACCTGGTTATGGCCAAATTTAGCAGCTAATATTAACATTGTACATTTGGTTAACATAGACCTTGTTTTTGCCAATTTAGCAGCTAATAATAACATTGTACATTTGGTTAACATAGACCTTTGTTATGGCCAAATTTAGCAGCTAATATTAACATTGTACATTTGGTTAACATAGACCTTTCTTATGGCCAAATTTAGCAGCTAATATTAACATTGTACATTTGGTTAACATAGACCTTTCTTATGGCCAAATTTAGCAGCTAATATTAACATTGTACATTTGGTTAACATAGACCTCATTATGACCAAATTTAGCAGCTAATATTAACATTGTACATTTGGTTAACATAGACCTCATTATGGCCAAATTTAGCAGCTAATATTAACATTGTACATTTGGTTAACATAGACCTTTCTTATGGCCAAATTTAGCAGCTAATATTAACATTGTACATTTGGTTGACATAGACCTTGTTATGGCCACATTTAGCAGCTAATATGAATGTTGTACATGTGGTTAACATAGACCTTGTTATGGCCAAATTTAGCAGCTAATATTAACATTTTACATTTGGTTAACATAGACCTCATTATGGTCAAATTTAGAAGCTAATATTAACATTGTACATGTGGGTAAGGCAGACCTTGTTATGGCCAAATTTAGCAGCTAAAACTCATGGTATTCATTTTGTAAACATTGACCTTGTTATGGCCAAATTTAGCAGCTAATAATAATATTCTAAACATAAGAAATGTAAAATTGATTACATTCATCATATACTTACAAATACATACACGAAATTTAACCTTTGCATTTAACCCATCCCAAGCATTTAAGAGCAGTGAGCTGCTTTATAGCACCCGGAGAGCAACTTGGGGGTCAGTGTCTCGCTCAAGGTCACTTCGTCATGTAGACAGTAGGAGCCGGGGACTGAACCGCCAACCTTGTGGTTAAAGAATGACCCATTCAACCCACTGAGATACAGCTGCCCCCTGCAGTACAGTACGTTCTACATTTGGTTTACCTTACTATGGCCAAAGTTTGCAGCTAATATTAACATTGTACATTTGGTTAACATAGACCTGGTTATGGCCAAATTTAGCAGCTAATATTAACATTGTACATTTGGTTAACATAGACCTTGTTTTTGCCAATTTAGCAGCTAATAATAACATTGTACATTTGGTTAACATAGACCTTTGTTATGGCCAAATTTAGCAGCTAATATTAACATTGTACATTTGGTTAACATAGACCTTTCTTATGGCCAAATTTAGCAGCTAATATTAACATTGTACATTTGGTTAACATAGACCTCATTATGGCCAAATTTAGCAGCTAATATTAACATTGTACATTTGGTTAACATAGACCTCATTATGGCCAAATTTAGCAGCTAATATTAACATTGTACATTTGGTTAACATAGACCTTTCTTATGGCCAAATTTAGCAGCTAATATTAACATTGTACATTTGGTTGACATAGACCTTGTTATGGCCACATTTAGCAGCTAATATTAACATTGTACATTTGGTTAACATAGACCTTTCTTATGGCCAAATTTAGCAGCTAATATTAACATTGTACATTTGGTTAACATAGACCTTTCTTATGGCCAAATTTAGCAGCTAATATTAACATTGTACATTTGGTTAACATAGACCTCATTATGGCCACATTTAGCAGCTAATATTAACATTGTACATGTGGGTAACACAGACCTTGTTATGGCCAAATTTAGCAGCTAAAACTCATGGTATTCATTTTGTAAACATTGACCTTGTTATGGCCAAATATAGCAGCTAATAATAATATTCTAAACATAAGAAATGTAAAATTGATTACATTCATCATATACTTACAAATACATACACAAAATTTAACCTTTGCATTTAACCCATCCCAAGCATTTAAGAGCAGTGAGCTGCTTTATAGCGCCCGGAGAGCAACTTGGGGGTCAGTGTCTCGCTCAAGGTCACTTCGTCATGTAGACAGTAGGAGCCGGGGACTGAACCGCCAACCTTGTGGTTAAAGAATGACCCATTCAACCCACTGATATACAGCTGTCCCCTGCAGTACAGTACGTTCTACATTTGGTTTACCTTACTATGGCCAAAGTTTGCAGCTAATATTAACATTGTACATTTGGTTGACATAGAGCATGTTATGGCCACATTTAGCAGCTAATATGAATGTTGTAAATGTGGTTAACAAAGACCTTGTTATGGCCAAATTTAGCAGCTAATATTAACATTGTACATTTGGTTAACATAGACCTTTCTTATGGCCAAATTTAGCAGCTAATATTAACATTGTACATTTGGTTAACATAGACCTCATTATGGCCAAATTTAGCAGCTAATATTAACATTGTACATTTGGTTAACATACACCTTTCTTATGGCCAAATTTAGCAGCTAATATTAACATTGTACATTTGGTTGACATAGACCTTGTTATGGCCACATTTAGCAGCTAATATGAATGTTGTACATGTGGTTAACATAGACCATGTTATGGCAAAATTTAGCAGCTAATACAGTATTACGTTGTACATTTGATTGACGTAGACCTTGTAATGGCTAAATTTAGCAGGTAATATGAACATTGTTCATGTGGTTAAGTTAGAACATGTTATGGTCAAGTTTAGCAGCTAATGCTAACGTTGTACATTTGGTTAACATAGACCTTGTTATGGCCAAATTTAGCAGCTAATATTAACATTGTACATTTGGTTAACATAGACCTCATTATGGCCAAATTTAGCAGCTAATACTCATGGTATACATTTTGTTAACGTTGATCTTATTATGGAGAAATTTAGCAGCTAAAATTAACATTGCATATTTGCTAATCATTGACCTTGTTATAGCCAAATTTAGCAGCTAATACAAAGGTTGTACATGTGGGTAACACAGACCTCGTTATGGCCAAATTTAGCAGCTAGAACTCATGGTATACATTTTTTGTAAACATTGACCTTGTTAAGGCCAAATTTAGCAGCTAATATTAACATTGTACATGTGGTTAACATAGACCTCCCTATGGCCAAATTTAGCAGCTAATATTAATATTGTAAACGTAAAAATTTAAACTTTATTAGATTCATCTTATGCATAAAGGGACATACATGAAACTTGACCTCTGCATTTAACCCATCCTAAGCATTTTAGGAGCAGTGAGCTGCTGTAAAGCGCCCGGAGAGCAACGTGGGGTTCAGTGTCTCGCTCAAGGACTCTTCGACATGCAGACAGTAGGAGCCGGGGATCGAACCTCCAACCTTGTGGTTAAAGGATGACCCATTCAACCCACTGAGATACAGCTGCCCCTGCAGTACAGTACATTCTACTTTTGATTAACCTTGTTGTGGAAAAAGTTTGCAGCTAATATTAACATTGTACATTTGGTTGCCATAGAGCTTGTTATGGCCACATTTAGCAGCTAATATGAATGTTGTAAATGTGGTTAACATAGACGTTGTTATGGCCAAATTTAGCAGCTAATATTAACATTGTACATTTGGTTAACATAGACCTTTCTTATGGCCAAATTTAGCAGCTAATATTAACATTGTACATTTGGTTAACATAGACCTTTCTTATGGCCAAATTTAGCAGCTAATATTAACATTGTACATTTGGTTAACATAGACCTTTCTTATGGCCAAATTTAGCAGCTAATATTAACATTGTAAATTTGGTTAACATAGACCTCATTATGGCCACATTTAGCAGCTAATATTAACATTGTACATGTGGGTAACACAGACCTTGTTATGGCCAAATTTAGCAGCTAAAACTCATGGTATTCATTTTGTAAACATTGACCTTGTTATGGCCAAATTTAGCAGCTAATATTAATATTCTAAACACAAGAAATATAAAATGTATTACATTCATCATATACTTACAAATACATACATGAAATTTGACCTCTGCATTTAACCCATCCCAAGCATTTTAGGAGCAGTGAGCTGCTTTAAAGCACCCGGAGAGCAACTTGGGGTTCAGTGTCTCGCTCAAGGACTCTTCGACATGCAGACGGTAAGAGCCGGGGATCGAACCTCCAACCTCGTGGTTAAAGGAAGACCCATTCAACCCACTGAGATACAGCTGCCCCTGCAGTACAGTACATTCTACATTTGATTAACCTTGTTGTGGAAAAAGTTTGCAGCTAAAATTAACATTGTACATTTGGTTGACATAGAGCTTGTTATGGCCACATTTAGCAGCTAATATGAATGTTGTAAATGTGGTTAACATAGACCTTGTTATGGCCAAATTTAGCAGCTAATATTAACATTGTACATTTGGTTAACATAGACCTCATTATGGTCAAATTTAGAAGCTAATATTAACATTGTACATGTGGGTAACGCAGACCTTGTTATGGTCAAATTTAGCAGCTAAAACTCATGGTATTCATTTTGTAAACATTGACCTTGTTATGGCCAAATTTAGCAGCTAATAATAATATTCTAAACATAAGAAATGTAAAATTGATTACATTCATCATATACTTACAAATACATACACGAAATTTAACCTTTGCATTTAACCCATCCCAAGCATTTAAGAGCAGTGAGCTGCTTTATAGCGCCCGGAGAGCAACTTGGGGGTCAGTGTCTCGCTCAAGGTCACTTCGTCATGTAGACAGTAGGAGCCGGGGACTGAACCGCCAACCTTGTGGTTAAAGAATGACCCATTCAACCCACTGATATACAGCTGCCCCCTGCAGTACAGTACGTTCTACATTTGGTTTACCTTAGTATGGCCAAAGTTTGCAGCTAATATTAACATTGTACATTTGGTTGACATAGAGCTTGTTATGGCCACATTTAGCAGCTAATATGAATGTTGTAAATGTGGTTAACATAGACCTTGTTATGGCCAAATTTAGCAGCTAATATTAACATTGTACATTTGGTTAACATAGACCTTTCTTATGGCCAAATTTAGCAGCTAATATTAACATTGTACATTTGGTTAACATAGACCATTCTTATGGCCAAATTTAGCAGCTAATATTAACATTGTACATTTGGTTAACATAGACCGTTCTTATGGCCAAATTTAGCAGCTAATATTAACATTGTACATTTGCTTAACATAGACCTCATTATGGCCACATTTAGCAGCTAATATTAACATTGTACATGTGGGTAACACAGACCTTGTTATGGCCAAATTTAGCAGCTAAAACTCATGGTATTCATTTTGTAAACATTGACCTTGTTATGGCCAAATTTAGCAGCTAATATTAATATTCTAAAAACAAGAAATGTAAAATGTATTACATTCATCATATACTTACAAATACATACATTAAATTTGACCTCTGCATTTAACCCATCCAGCTGCCCCCTGCAGTACAGTACATCCTACTCTTGTTTAACCTCGTTATGGCCAAAGTTTGTACTAATATTAACATTGTACATTTGGTTAATATAGACCTTGTTTTGGCCAATTTAGAAGCTAATATTAACCTTGTACGTGTCATTAACAGAGACCATGTTATGGCAAAATTTAGCAGCTAATATGAACGTTGTACATTTGTTTAACCTCGTTATGATCAAATTTAGCAGCTAATACTCATGGTATACATTTTGTAAATATAGTCCTTATTCTGGCCAAATTCAGAAGCTAATGTTAACATTGTACATTTGGTTAACATTGACCTTGTTATATCCAAATTTAGCATCTAATAATAACGTTGTACATGTAGTTGACATAGAACCTTGTTATGGCCAAATTTAGCAGCTAATATGAGCGTTGTACATATGGTTAAGATATACGATGTTATTGCAAGATTTAGAAGCTAATGTTAATGTACAATTGGTTGATGTACAACTTGTAATGCCCAAATTTAGCAGCTAATATGAATGTTGTACATGTGATAAAGATAGACCATGTTATGGCAAAATTCAGCAACTAATATTAACATTGTACATTTGGTTGTCATAGACCTTGTTATGGCCTAATTTAGCAGCTAATATTACTTTTGTACATGTGGTTAACATAGACCATGTTATGGCAAAATTTAGCAGCTAATACAGTATTACGTTGTACATTTGGTTGACATAGACCTTGTAATGGCTAAATTTAGCAGGTAATATGAACATTGTTCATGTGGTTAAGATAGACCATGTTATGGTCAAGTTTAGCAGCTAATGCTAACGTTGTACATTTGGTTGACATAGACCTTATTATGGCCAAATTTAGCAGCTAATATTAACATTGTACATTTGGTTAACTAATGTTAGTGAAATTGCGATAGGCAGATTAGGTAGAGGCCATTTATTCTGTTCTTTTGGGTTTATTTGACCCTGTATGCACCTGATTGGCACTTGCTTTGGTCCATGGTATGTTTTTTTGGTTATTGATTGTTTAGCAATGACCTTTGTTACATCCTTTTTTATTTTGGTGTTTCCTGTTGGGCCTCTCTAGGTTGATCCTCTGATCGGCAGGCACCTGTGATGATTAGTGGGCTGAGTCTATATAGACAGGCCCTTTTGTTAAGCTCTCTCTCTCTCTCTTTCTCTCTCCACCCTGCTCCAGCAAGCACCTCTGTGGTGCTTGATATCTGGTATTCATTCATTGACTTTAATAAACTTATATGCAGTAAAACTTACAGTATCTCCTGGCTGTGGCCATTTTTATGTTCAGTGTTGAGCCAGCCATAACATAATAATGGGGGCTCGTCTGGGATAGTAAGCCTAGTTTAGTTTCTGGTTAGTCCTTGGCAGGCACATGTGCTGATTAGTGGGCTGAGTCTATATAGACAGTCCCTTTGTTCAGGTCTCTCTCCACCCTGCTCCAGCAGCCCTTCTGTGGTACTTGATATTCATTCATTCATTCATTTATTCATTGACTTCAATATACTTACATACAGTAAAACTTATTTCCTGGTTGTGGCCATTATTATGTTCGGTATTGAGATCTGTTACTAAACCTAGTTTAGTTTCTGGTTAGTCAGTGAGGTCATTCATGTATAGCCACATGAGGTAGTTTGTTGAATATGCCCAGTTGAGTAAGCCGGCGGGTGCTGGAGAGACCAGCACCACTTTCTTATTTTTGTGTGATAGCCCTGGGGTGGCCCCCGGCGTGCCCGGGTGCATCACTGAAGATAAAAAGGTAAAGTAAGGTAGTAATCCTGCAGTTAGATAGGGAACTGGGTTGGTTCTAGGGTAGAAGGTTAGACATGTCAAAATCCTGTCCTAAGAGTAGCATGTGGCTGCCCATGATGACCTTGAACACCTTTCAGTTTAAATCTGTGTCAATCGCATCAATTGTTATGGCTCATGAGCCGGTTCATGACGAATTTGGAGCTTGTCCAGTCCCTTACACTATCGGTACATCATTTAATTGGCATATGAATGGACTCATAGAAAGTTTCTGGTTAGTCAGTGAGGTCATTAATGTGTAGCCACATGAGGTAGTTTGTTAAACTTGCCCAGTTGAGTAAGCCGGCGGGTGCTGGAGAGACCAGCACCACTTTCTTATTTTTGTGTGATAGCCCTGGGGTGGCCCCCGGCGTGCCCGGGTGCATCACTGAAGATAAAAAGGTAAAGTAAGGTAGTAATCCTGCAGTTAGATAGGGAACTGGGTTGGTTCTAGGGTAGAAGGTTAGACATGTCAAAATCCTGTCCTAAGAGTAGCATGTGGCTGCCCATGATGACCTTGAACACCTTTCAGTTTAAATCTGTGTCAATCGCATCAATTGTTATGGCTCATGAGCCGGTTCATGACGAATTTGGAGCTTGTCCAGTCCCTTACACTATCGGTACATCATTTAATTGGCATATGAATGGACTCATAGAAAGTTTCTGGTTAGTCAGTGAGGTCATTAATGTGTAGCCACATGAGGTAGTTTGTTAAACTTGCCCAGTTGAGTAAGCCGGCGGGTGCTGGAGAGACCAGCACCACTTTCTTATTTTTGTGTGATAGCCCTGGGGTGGCCCCCGGCGTGCCCGGGTGCATCACTGAAGATAAAAAGGTAAAGTAAGGTAGTAATCCTGCAGTTAGATAGGGAACTGGGTTGGTTCTAGGGTAGAGGGTTAGACATGTCAAAATCCTGTCCTAAGAGTAGCATGTGGCTGTCCATAATGACCTTGTACACCTTTCAGTTTAAATCCGTGTCACTCGCATCTATTGTTATGGCTCCTGAGCCGGTTCCTGATTGGCAGGCACCTGTGCTGATTAGTGGGCTGAGTCTATATAGATAGTCCCTTTGTTCAGGTCTCTCTCCACCCTGCTCCACCAGCCCTTCTGTGGTACTTGATATTCATTCATTCATTCATTTATTCATTGACTTCAATATACTTACATACAGTAAAACTTATTTCCTGGTTGTGGCCATTATTATGTTCGGTATTGAGATCTGTTACTAAACCTAGTTTAGTTTCTGGTTAGTCAGTGAGGTCATTCATGTATAGCCACATGAGGTAGTTTGTTGAATTTGCCCAGTTGAGTAAGCCGGCGGGTGCTGGAGAGACCAGCACCACTTTCTTATTTTTGTGTGATAGCCCTGGGGTGGCCCCCGGCGTGCCCGGGTGCATCACTGAAGATAAAAAGGTAAAGTAAGGTAGTAATCCTGCAGTTAGATAGGGAACTGGGTTGGTTCTAGGGTAGAAGGTTAGACATGTCAAAATCCTGTCCTAAGAGTAGCATGTGGCTGCCCATGATGACCTTGAACACCTTTCAGTTTAAATCTGTGTCAATCGCATCAATTGTTATGGCTCATGAGCCGGTTCATGACGAATTTGGAGCTTGTCCAGTCCCTTACACTATCGGTACATCATTTAATTGGCATATGAATGGACTCATAGAAAGTTTCTGGTTAGTCAGTGAGGTCATTAATGTGTAGCCACATGAGGTAGTTTGTTAAACTTGCCCAGTTGAGTAAGCCGGCGGGTGCTGGAGAGACCAGCACCACTTTCTTATTTTTGTGTGATAGCCCTGGGGTGGCCCCCGGCGTGCCCGGGTGCATCACTGAAGATAAAAAGGTAAAGTAAGGTAGTAATCCTGCAGTTAGATAGGGAACTGGGTTGGTTCTAGGGTAGAGGGTTAGACATGTCAAAATCCTGTCCTAAGAGTAGCATGTGGCTGTCCATAATGACCTTGTACACCTTTCAGTTTAAATCCGTGTCACTCGCATCTATTGTTATGGCTCCTGAGCCGGTTCCTGATTGGCAGGCACATGTGCTGATTAGTGGGCTGAGTCTATATAGATAGTCCCTTTGTTCAGGTCTCTCTCCACCCTGCTCCACCAGCCCTTCTGTGGTACTTGATATTCATTCATTCATTCATTTATTCATTGACTTCAATATACTTACATACAGTAAAACTTATTTCCTGGTTGTGGCCATTATTATGTTCGGTATTGAGATCTGTTACTAAACCTAGTTTAGTTTCTGGTTAGTCAGTGAGGTCATTCATGTATAGCCACATGAGGTAGTTTGTTGAATTTGCCCAGTTGAGTAAGCCGGCGGGTGCTGGAGAGACCAGCACCACTTTCTTATTTTTGTGTGATAGCCCTGGGGTGGCCCCCGGCGTGCCCGGGTGCATCACTGAAGATAAAAAGGTAAAGTAAGGTAGTAATCCTGCAGTTAGATAGGGAACTGGGTTGGTTCTAGGGTAGAAGGTTAGACATGTCAAAATCCTGTCCTAAGAGTAGCATGTGGCTGCCCATGATGACCTTGAACACCTTTCAGTTTAAATCTGTGTCAATCGCATCAATTGTTATGGCTCATGAGCCGGTTCATGACGAATTTGGAGCTTGTCCAGTCCCTTACACTATCGGTACATCATTTAATTGGCATATGAATGGACTCATAGAAAGTTTCTGGTTAGTCAGTGAGGTCATTAATGTGTAGCCACATGAGGTAGTTTGTTAAACTTGCCCAGTTGAGTAAGCCGGCGGGTGCTGGAGAGACCAGCACCACTTTCTTATTTTTGTGTGATAGCCCTGGGGTGGCCCCCAGCGTGCCCGGGTGCATCACTGAAGATAAAAAGGTAAAGTAAGGTAGTAATCCTGCAGTTAGATAGGGATCTGGGTTGGTTCTAGGGTAGAGGGTTAGACATGTCAAAATCCTGTCCTAAGAGTAGCATGTGGCTGTCCATAATGACCTTGTACACCTTTCAGTTTAAATCCGTGTCACTCGCATCTATTGTTATGGCTCCTGAGCCGGTTCCTGATTGGCAGGCACCTGTGCTGATTAGTGGGCTGAGTCTATATAGATAGTCCCTTTGTTCAGGTCTCTCTCCACCCTGCTCCAGCAGCCCTTCTGTGGTACTTGATATTCATTCATTCATTCATTTATTCATTGACTTCAATATACTTACATACAGTAAAACTTATTTCCTGGTTGTGGCCATTATTATGTTCGGTATTGAGATCTGTTACTAAACCTAGTTTAGTTTCTGGTTAGTCAGTGAGGTCATTCATGTATAGCCACATGAGGTAGTTTGTTGAATATGCCCAGTTGAGTAAGCCGGCGGGTGCTGGAGAGACCAGCACCACTTTCTTATTTTTGTGTGATAGCCCTGGGGTGGCCCCCGGCGTGCCCGGGTGCATCACTGAAGATAAAAAGGTAAAGTAAGGTAGTAATCCTGCAGTTAGATAGGGAACTGGGTTGGTTCTAGGGTAGAAGGTTAGACATGTCAAAATCCTGTCCTAAGAGTAGCATGTGGCTGCCCATGATGACCTTGAACACCTTTCAGTTTAAATCTGTGTCAATCGCATCAATTGTTATGGCTCATGAGCCGGTTCATGACGAATTTGGAGCTTGTCCAGTCCCTTACACTATCGGTACATCATTTAATTGGCATATGAATGGACTCATAGAAAGTTTCTGGTTAGTCAGTGAGGTCATTAATGTGTAGCCACATGAGGTAGTTTGTTAAACTTGCCCAGTTGAGTAAGCCGGCGGGTGCTGGAGAGACCAGCACCACTTTCTTATTTTTGTGTGATAGCCCTGGGGTGGCCCCCGGCGTGCCCGGGTGCATCACTGAAGATAAAAAGGTAAAGTAAGGTAGTAATCCTGCAGTTAGATAGGGAACTGGGTTGGTTCTAGGGTAGAGGGTTAGACATGTCAAAATCCTGTCCTAAGAGTAGCATGTGGCTGTCCATAATGACCTTGTACACCTTTCAGTTTAAATCCGTGTCACTCGCATCTATTGTTATGGCTCCTGAGCCGGTTCCTGATTGGCAGGCACCTGTGCTGATTAGTGGGCTGAGTCTATATAGATAGTCCCTTTGTTCAGGTCTCTCTCCACCCTGCTCCAGCAGCCCTTCTGTGGTACTTGATATTCATTCATTCATTCATTCATTGACTTCAATATACTTACATACAGTAAAACTTATTTCCTGGTTGTGGCCATTATTATGTTCGGTATTGAGATCTGTTACTAAACCTAGTTTAGTTTCTGGTTAGTCAGTGAGGTCATTCATGTATAGCCACATGAGGTAGTTTGTTGAATTTGCCCAGTTGAGTAAGCCGGCAGGTGCTGGAGAGACCAGCACCACTTTCTTATTTTTGTGTGATAGCCCTGGGGTGGCCCCCGGCGTGCCCGGGTGCATCACTGAAGATAAAAAGGTAAAGTAAGGTAGTAATCCTGCAGTTAGATAGGGAACTGGGTTGGTTCTAGGGTAGAAGGTTAGACATGTCAAAATCCTGTCCTAAGAGTAGCATGTGGCTGCCCATGATGACCTTGAACACCTTTCAGTTTAAATCTGTGTCAATCGCATCAATTGTTATGGCTCATGAGCCGGTTCATGATGAATTTGGAGCTTGTCCAGTCCCTTACACTATCGGTACATCATTTAATTGGCATATGAATGGACTCATAGAAAGTTTCTGGTTAGTCAGTGAGGTCATTAATGTGTAGCCACATGAGGTAGTTTGTTAAACTTGCCCAGTTGAGTAAGCCGGCGGGTGCTGGAGAGACCAGCACCACTTTCTTATTTTTGTGTGATAGCCCTGGGGTGGCCCCCGGCGTGCCCGGGTGCATCACTGAAGATAAAAAGGTAAAGTAAGGTAGTAATCCTGCAGTTAGATAGGGAACTGGGTTGGTTCTAGGGTAGAGGGTTAGACATGTCAAAATCCTGTCCTAAGAGTAGCATGTGGCTGTCCATAATGACCTTGTACACCTTTCAGTTTAAATCCGTGTCACTCGCATCTATTGTTATGGCTCCTGAGCCGGTTCCTGATTGGCAGGCACCTGTGCTGATTAGTGGGCTGAGTCTTTATAGATAGTCCCTTTGTTCAGGTCTCTCTCCACCCTGCTCCAGCAGCCCTTCTGTGGTACTTGATATTCATTCATTCATTCATTCATTGACTTCAATATACTTACATACAGTAAAACTTATTTCCTGGTTGTGGCCATTATTATGTTCGGTATTGAGATCTGTTACTAAACCTAGTTTAGTTTCTGGTTAGTCAGTGAGGTCATTCATGTATAGCCACATGAGGTAGTTTGTTTAATTTTTCCAGTTGAGTAAGCCGGCGGGTGCTGGAGAGACCAGCACCTATTTCTTATTTTTGTGTGATAGCCCTGGGGTGGCCCCTGGCGTGCCCGGGTGCATCACTGTGGCATGTGGCTGCCCATGATGACCTTGTACACCTTTCAGATTAAATCCGAGTCACTCTCATCTATTGTTATGGCTCATGAGCCGGTTCATGACGAATTTGGAGCTTGTCCAGGCCGTTACTCTATGGGTACATCATTTAAAGCTGCATTATGCGATATTGGCGCAATTGTGATTTAAGAAAGTTATTTTTTAGAAAACAGCCGCTATATCGTGACAGTAGTACATGAAACGGGTAACCTGGAAAAAAATCATGTTCCTCTGTGTCTTACTGTGTCCTCCGGTACTCCTAACGGCATCTGAAGGATTTCACTTACCGGAGGAAAACAAGGTCCGCTGTCCAGCTTTAGTCTGAGAGCCGGCTGTCAATCACTCGCGAACTCTGACCAAACGGTCAAACTAGGCAGCGCTGATCAAATATGAATCCATATTCTGTTACTGTAATGCCTATTTCTCGCCTCAAATGTTTTTAGAATCATCTTGTAGTGTACTGTTTAGCTGTAAAATGAGAAAGTTTGTGACGCGGCCGCCATTGTAAAATCTGTTGAAGGAAGCCAAGTTCTGGTCACATGACCGGAGCACAGTCAATAGGATGCTCTCTCTCTCTGAAATGACCTGTGACCTCTGACCTCTGTGACCTCTGCCGTCACGGGCTAGATTTTTCTAAAGCCTGAAAACAGAGCCATGACGAGGAGCAGAAGTCTAGTTTTCTCTCAGACCACTTGAATTACAATATGCTGAAAGGTTATTATGGAATTTTTGCCAAATTACGCCAAAAACTTGTTGCATACTGCCACTTTAATTGACATATGAACGGACTCATAGTAAGTTTCGAGTGAGTTTACATCATCATGTATACTGTAGATAGCTGCATTGGTTCCAGTGTGTCAATCGGAAGCATTAAGTGGTTTGCTTGTAAGCTTGGCCAATGGTAACCATTTGGGTCCATCTAGTTCTGAAGCCCAGTCTCCTCCGGAGTGCGCACACCCGACATGTTCAGTGGGCAGGGTGTCAGTGGTTTCGTCCCCTCAGACCGTGGCAGCTGGAATGGAAGATGTGTTGCCGTGTCTTGATTCTGCTGTGTTGCAAGGTTGTCGAAAGAATTCTGATTCACTGTGCAAATTCTGTTATATGTCTAGCTGGGTTATTCGTCTGAGTCAAAGCTGGCAGATTTATCTGAACTCATCAGAGCTTTTCTTTGTGTGTTTGGGGATGCTTCCACTCAGACACACCTCATTGAGCACAATATTGTTGTTGAAGATAATCAGCCAGTTAGGCAGAGATTCTATCAAGTAAATCCTAAAAAACACAGGCTCGTCCAAAATCTCTCCACATAGTTTTTATGTTCATACGGCTTATGAGGCACGGCGCAGAAAACGCTGGCGCTGCACCGTTATGAATCGCCATTATGAATCTCCCAGAGAACCTGATATGGAGAGGGCAGAAGAGAGTACCGGCAGCTTGGAGCACTGCTTTCACCCAACAACAAAACTAAACTCTTGATCACAATGAGTACTTACTTTGCATTATTTCATGCAGGACACAGAAGTCATTCGTCCCAGCTGTAATCAGCTGACAGCCAGCTGATTGAATAGTTGTTTTTAATCAGTTACACACCAATCACAGTCCATTCTCACAACAAGGCGGCCCATTTAAGTATGACTCCCTCCTCACTGATCCGTGCTTCACCAATACTGTTACACATCGCTGCTGCTGGTAAAGCAGTGCCTCCACCACCCCAGCCTCCACCTTTCTAGTTCAGAGTAACATGGCTCAAAGGTTAAAATGACATTCAATATCTTGCTTTGGGCCTACTCTTGTATACCCATTGGGGGTTTTCTGCATTGCGCCCCCTGTTTTGGCTTAGCATGCTGCTTGGCTAATCCAGTAATCATCCAGGAATCCAGGAACCTTCATCAAGCATAACTGTATTTACTATTTTTATACAACTCGATTCAACCTCACTAAAGGGGAATCACAGGCCATTAATTGGCTAAGAAGCAATGATGATGTCATCGTAAAGAGTGCTGACAAAGGTGGGGGCGTGGTCGTTTGGGGAAGAACTCAGTATGTCAAAGAAGCACACAGACAGCTGAATGACACACATTACTATTCCCCCATTGACACAAACCCACTGGAGGAACTACAATATCAACTGATGGAAATGCTGAATGAGGCAAAAACAGAACACTGGATCACAGAGAAGGAACACGCTTTCCTATTAGAAAAAAATCCCAGACTGCCTTGCTTCTATATGTTGCCAAAGATTCATAAAAATCTGTCTAATCCACCTGGAAGACCCATCATCAGCGGAAATGGCTCAATTCTGGAACCAATTTCAAAATTCATTGACCATCACATCAAATCTTTCGTTCCAAACCTACAGTCTTACATTCAGGACACCACTCAAGTGTTGAACAAAATTGATGAAATAAAGAACATTGGAGATGCTTACATGGTTACAATGGATGTTGAATCACTATATACCAACATAGACCATAAAGAAGGTTTACAGGCTATGCAACATTTCCTACAAATGAGAGATGAGCCAAATCCTCCAACAGATTTTGTCATTGAACTCACAAAATGGACACTGGAGAATAATGTATTTCTCTTCCAGGAACAGCTGTACAGACAGTCACGAGGCACAGCAATGGGCTTGACCTATGCACCTTCCTATGCCAACCTGTTTCTAGGAGTGTGGGAGGAGAAATTCATTTGGAGTCCAGCCAACCCCTACTTGGACAAAATAAAATGGTTTGGACGCTACATCGACGATCTAATATTCTTTATGCGGTGTGAAGAACATGAAGTACTTGAATTCCATGAATACTTGAACAATACCAACAAGAGCCTGAAACTATCGTTGGAATACAGCAAAAAGGAAATTAATTTCCTAGATGTTAAAATCATAAGAACAAATGATGGAGACCTACACACCACTATACATCGCAAAGCCACAGATCGAAACACCATCTTAAGGGCCGATAGTTTCCATCCAAAGACTCTAACAGACAACATTCCATTCGGCCAGTTCCAACAACTGAGACGTATATGTGACACAGAAGAAGAGTTTGATGACAAGGCTACGGACATGGCAAACCGCTTCACTGAACGGGGCTACAAAAGAAACACAGTGGAAAAATCACTTCAAAGAGCAAAGTCTATAAATGGAAAACAGTTACTTCAAACCAAGAAGAAACCACACCAGTCTTCAAAAATGTATTTTGTGACAGAATATAGCCAGCAAGCCTTTCAAATAAGAAACATCATAAAACGCAATTGGAATATTCTTCAGAGCGACGCATCTCTTCAACCATTGTTTGTAGAACCACCTATGTTCTCATACAGACGTGCACCAACACTGAAAGACAAGGTGGTACGGCGCTATCTTCCACCTTCCACACGAACAACCTGGCTACAAAAGCCCGGTGGAACTTTTAAATGTGTGAATTGCAATCATTGTGATAATGTCATGAAAATTAATCACTTTCAAGATGTGAACACATCTCGCACATATCAAATGAGACATTTTGCTAACTGCAACACCACATATGTTGTCTACAGATTGGAGTGCCCCTGTGGTTGTTTCTATGTAGGACGAACCAAAAGAAGACTAAAAGACCGAGTTGCGGAACATAAAAATGCCATCTGTACAAAGAATGCTGATTATGCTATGGCATTACATTATGAACAAACGGGACATGGCAACCCTAACACACTGAAAGTCATAGTGTTAGAAGTTGTGGAAAAAGACATCAGAGGAGGCGACCGCCTGAAAAGACTACTCCAACGAGAGACCTTTTGGATTATACAACTGAAGGCAACAAAACACCCGGCCTCAATGATGACATAGACTTTGCTCCTTTTCTGTGAACTGTCACACCTACATAAGAAGTATTGGGTCCACTTTAACTTAGTAGTCACATTATATTATATTTGTCTTTATTTTAGTCATTTATGTTTACCTCTCATCTCCTCTTTCCTTCATTTTCTTTCCTTCACTTCCTTTTAATTCCTCCTCCCTCCCCTTCTAACTCTCCCCTCCCCTCCCCTTCCCTCCCCTCCCCTCCCAATTGATGTGTCATTTCCTTGTTTTTTCACCAATGGGCTTGCTCATTGATGGAGAACTACCCTCCCACTCTCCTGATCAGTTTAACACAATATAGGTGTGCAAGCCACTGCTGAATGCTCACAGTGACCCTGATGAAGACCTATATGTTGGTCGCAACGCGTTGGTCATTTTAAACAATTATTGACATGTAAAATAAAGGCATTTTAATTTTTGATCAAACACTACAGTGTGCCGTGGATTGTTTTGGAGGGAGACTTGCATTTTGTACTTTTTTGAGACCATATTCCACCCATGCAATGAACCCTTCACAAGACTGAATGAGCCCAATACACCTGAAGGATCCAAAGAGCACCTGTATGTGATTACCACAGAGACCCAGCAGCGCTTCTACTCTATTGTCTTCATAACTGTATTTCCATTTGTTTTCCATTTTCAATAAATGGTTAAATTTATGATGAGAGTGTTCCTGACTGAGTTACTGTGTTGTCTGAAAGGTTTGAGTCCACTACTGGTACATACACACCCACAGTGACACATTCATATGACTAATCATAATGATGAACAGGACAAAAAAACAATGCTCAACAACAGATCAGTTAGTATTTATGTTGGCTATGTTGTGATACCTTTTCTCATCTTAACTTTAATTGAGACTAATGTTAATATTGAATCCGCTGACACGCAGTGAATAATCTGTGCGTGTAAATTCAGTCCAGAGTGCTTACATAACCCAACAACCTCGGACCATGTGAGGTCAGGATTTATTATGGGATGAGGACAAGGGGAGGTCAACTGAACAGGAATCTCTTCAGTGCAGATCCCATTTAGGCACAAAAGTAGGTTTGTGACTGGAAGGTTGCCAGTTCAGATCCCCCAATTGGTAGAAAGAATCTGGACAATGCATTTCTGCTGTCTATAAGGTGCCTGTGTGTTTAAACACTGCATAAATGTAAGTGTGCAGATATCTCCTCTATCATTTTCAAAAATGACAACATTTAAATCACTTCATTTATTATTATTAGAGATAACCTTGGGGACATCATTAGTGATCTCATTAGAGCAGCGGTGGGTAGAATTGGAGCAAATATGATTTAAAAAGTTATTTTTATAAAACGGTGACTATATCCTGTAGGAGTGCATGAGACCGGTAATCTGACAAAAAAACATTCCCCCAACTTTGTGGAAGTGCAATACTAAATCACTACAGTACTCATTTAAGGAGAAAAGGGCAAAGGGACTAGATCCCACAGCAAAGGCCACGTGTTTGTTTAATTACGAGGATCAATTGGCAGAAATGGAATATAATATTAATAAGTATGTTTTCTTTAGTGTATAATCACCTAAAAATTAAGAATTGTGTATTCTTTACCTTAGAATGAGCTGTTTATATCTACATAGGGAGCGGGTCCTCTTCACGGAGACCACCATGTTGCACCACCATGTTGCAACAGTAGCTCAGAGCGGACAAACCAAACATTGTTAACCTTTCCTGCTTGGGCCGGAGTTACTCGCTGCCATCACCACCTCTCTCTCTTCTCTTGCTTCACCACTCACTTCCTACGTACACACACACACACACTCTACGCACTGGCTCTACTCCAAATGACCTTCGCTACTCTTACAACAACTGGTTCTAGAGAGGGCCATTCACCTTTTTGTGTCGGCCAATGTAGTTATTCTACGCACGTTATTCTTGGCACATGGAAGAGCCTTCAGTTGGTTGCAATTTGCAACCTCACAGCTAAATACCACCAGATTCTACACACTGGACCTTTAAATAGGCAAATATTTACATCGTCATGAAACTTAAACTTATAATAAGTCGACTGTTGTGAGGGTGTAGAGGGACCACTGGCTTAATTACATTATAAGAGAACTTGATGTGTCTTTTAACTGCCAAAACAATAAGATTGTAGTGCTTTTATAGCATGACTAAAATCAAGTGATTCAGACTTGACAGAACCACTAAAAAGTTTACCTTACACCCATTGGACTACTTATACTTTAAGCCAGTTTTTTCTTGTATTTATCTGACCCTCTTGTAACTTCACTGCTGCCCTCATGCTGCCTGGATGCAGATGGTTTTTGGCTGGGACCCCCAGTTCTTGTTCTCCCTGGGTGTGCCAGCTAGGAGTGGATGTGAACTCTGGGGACGCTGCGGCTGATTAGGCCATGTCCTGCTGCTGTCATTAGGACACAGTGGAGACACTCAGCTTAATGGGGGAGACACATCGCAGCTAATTGCCTCAATTTGGATGAAGCCCTGTGACAGCTCGCTGGTGAGGAAGGGCACACACAAGGTCAATTGTCCGCGCCTGAATGCTAAACTCATTTCTGATGTGTTATGATTGACCGCGTAGACACTAATGAACAAGGAAGGGTCATTATTTCAGGGTTCAGAGAGTACAGAAACCGCGGCCGAGCACAAGGAGGCCGTTTTCCGCATCGGCGCACCGAGCTCGGCGGGCAAAATCATATCATTTCAACTTTCGTCATTCCAACGTCAGCCCTTGTCATTTGGAAAATGACCTGCTATAAAGTGATTCCCAGGGCTTTCGGTCTTTCTCTCTTGTGAAACATTAACAAAGCAAACAACGTCATCAAAAGTACAAACAGCCTGCCGGCTCCAACAGATGGCAGGTTGTGACGATGCAAGGCAGATTCAAAGACACATCGTGCACGTCATCTTTTTAACAAAGTGCATTTTCATTATCAAAATCAAGAGAAAACCATCATGGAAATTACAAGAGGAACAGTGGACCAAATCGTATGAATACAACAGCAGACGGCCAGCTCTAACAGAAGGCACGTTGTGACGATGTAAGGTGTAGAAAAGACGTAGATGTAAGTCTGTCCTTCATCATTTCTTTGTCCGTTCTAACAAGTATTTTTTCATTTCCTTCTCCTCATGAAAATTGGGACAATCATTTATATTATAACAAATATAGTTATAATTATCATAAATTACCATCTTAGCCCATGCAGTTATTACTTTAATTGGCACCAGAAACAGTCGAATCTCTCCAAAAAAGAAAGATAGGGGAGTTGCTGATTGAGGAGTGGTAGTACGGAAAAAACATGTGGAGGAGCAAGTGGAGACGTTAAATGAGTTGAAGCAGATGAACAAGGAAGTAAAGGTGGAGTTGGGGTAAATAAAAGGAGAATAGTTCGAGTAGCAAGAGGAGGAATTACATCAATTATGATGAATAGAAATAGAAAGTGAGGTAATCATGGAAAGATGAGATGGAGGAGAAATAGTAGGACATGACGGGACATCAACGTAAAGGACTAGTAGGTGGAAGAGATGGAGAAGGGGACGGTTGTAAATGAAAGGAGTTGGACAAGCAGAAGGAGAAGGGAAAGGGTCAGGTAATGCTCGAACATATAACTAGTTTGTTACGACATCAGAAATCAAAAGTGTTTAGTTGTTCCGAATGGCTGTCATAGAGCGGGATATTGTTTAAATACGTGGATAACAGAGCACCTTTTCAGACGCTCTCCTGAAAGACATTCATAGTGTTGCACACAGTTGTTTACATGAAAAGTGACAGAAGTAATTATGTAAAGAATTAAAACCTCCACAACGCCGGCAAATCTCTGCGTGAGGTGAGTGTAAATGTCGGATCGTCGGTTTTGGGTAAGTAACAGAAATGGAAGAAGTGGTAAAATAGGATGGCAGAAAGAAGGCGGATGCAAGACCTAATGTCACAACGCTGGAATTTCTAACTTTGATATCATACATTTAAAAATATTGATATTTGATACCACAAAGGACAAATTGACATAACATTTTGGCAACACTAGCAAGACCTCTGATCACACACACACATATATATATATATATATATACTTTATATATACTGTATATATATATATACTGTATATATATATATATATGTTTTTTCCCCATCTGTAGAAAAATTTGACCAGAGCTTGGAGTCATCTTCTGGTGCTGTAGAAGTGGCTGTAAATTGAATTAAATCAACATATTTCTTCTATTCAGTGGAAAACATTACGCAGCTTCTTTGTGGACTGAAAAATGGCACCTCCGATTGGTTAGAGCAAAAAAACAATCCCTTCCAAAACGGAAAACAGTTAACACAAACAAACTGAATAATTAAAATTTGGTTATCAGACAAGATGGAGAACGAAGAGGAGGTTGAAAACAGAAATTGGACGAGGCCAGAGAGGATGTGACGAGATGAGACAATGAAGGATTTTGAAGGGAAATTAGATTGAAGAGGACTGGGATGTGAAGTTGGAAGTGGAAGAGAAGTTAGACAAGAGGAAGAAAAAAGCAAGGAGAATGAAGAGAAAAAGGAGAAGAGGAAAAGGACGCGGAAAGAAGTCTGACGAGGATAAAGAGGAGGTGGTTATTCTGGAGGCGGGTGGAGGTAAAGAGACATGTGGGAGCAGGACAGGGTGCGTGCCTCCATCCCAGACACACTGGAGACACTTTAACAAAGACAGGAGAGGAGACGACATGCAAACACAACACACTAATGACCTCCATCACACAAAAAACAGGCCCGACAATTACAGAAGTTTCTACCAAGGCATGAATCCTTCAGATCACATCAGATCACATTTTACTGATTCAGAACAGGACATTGAAAACTGTGTATTTACACGAAACTTCACGAGTGTAGAAAATTTTGGGCCTTGTGAAAAATAAAAGCAGAAATTAAAAAAATGTCAGACTTTAGTGAAAAGAAAAATGTAGTAATAAAATAGAAGTCAATAAAATGTGAAACATTTTAGAGAATAACTAAAGGGAAGTAAATAAAAAAAGATAAATGCTAGTAAAGATATGAAGAGATAATAAAGAGCATTCCCCTAAATCAATCATGATTCACAAAAATAATCAAGACCAGGTTTATTTATTATTGTTTATTGTAAAAGTACCCATGCCTAAATGTATTTTAAATGTCATATAATAATAATAATAATAAAAATAATAATAATAATAATAATGTAAAAATATCCATACCTAAATGTATTTTAAATGTAATAATAATAATAACAACATTTATTTTAATTATTAATTTCATTTTAATTAAATTGTTATTATTTATGTATCATTAATAAAATTAATTTAAATACAAATTATGATGATGAAAATAATATTGATTATAACAATAATAATCATTTATATTTCTGATTGAATTACAAATGAATAAATTATACAAATGTTTATGTTCTGCGAGTATTAAAACATTAGGGGCTGTGGGAAAAAAACGGACACATAAATGTAAAAGTGTAATGTTACTTTTATTTTTTTAAGTATAATTTAGAAACACCTGGACACAGCCAAATGTTCAGCTATCTATTTTTTGTTGCAGTTTCGAAGTGTTAAAGAAAAACATCATTTATTTATTTGACCTTTATTCAAAGCAGGACGGTCACTTTACAGCTAAATTATATTTCAAAACAATTTTTAATATCTACCAATTGAAAAAAGGTGAAACCTTATAATTACTGACAATAATTACATGTGAAAAAACAGTTTCAAGTCTTTATTTGTCATATGCACAACAATTACAGTGAAGCAGTCGTAGGCAATGATATTCTTGTTCTCAGGCTCCCTCCAACAACGCTACAGTACTACAAAATGTATAAAAAGAAATTCATGCAAGTAAAATTGAATGAAAGTTAAAATATAGGAATAAATAGAATATATATATATAAAAAAAAGTCGACAATTAAATATAATATAAAAATATACTACTGTGGTACACTGGTGTACAGAAGTGATAACATGAATAAACTAATATAGACATTATAAAGTAAATATATATGTAAACTTCATGGACAGGTATAAACGGAGTTTAAGAAATAAAATATTTCTTTAGAATACTTTTTACAACCTAAACTACTTGTTTTAGATATTATTTTGTTAACAACTCTCAATTCCATAATACCCAACCAGACAGGCTGAGAATCTTCATCTCCCTTTGTATAAAACATCCCGTGGTCAGTTTTCTATCAGATTTTGTGGAGTTATCTTATGGAATGAAAAATGTCCATTTAATGGATTCCTCTGCATCATTTTCTATGTATAAAAAGAGATGTAGAAATGCTCTGCTGACAAAAACATTTGATTTGGGAAAGAATGATCACTCTTAGACACTGTAAATATGGTAATTACTCCTGCTTCTTTGTATTTTTTTGTTTTGTTTGAACTTTACTTCTACACGTTACACTGTATATTTTTTATATGTGAAATGTTTTGAACACTAATATCTAAAATGTACTAGTGATTTTTCGTCATGATAGTTATTTTTACCTATTGTATGTCCTTTGGGTGTGCTTTTTTTATCTGAGCCATTATAGGTTTCTACCACAACCCTCACACGTATTTTCCATTCCTTTCATGTGAATTGTATTTTATTGTCTTTTTATATGTGTGAAACAAATAAACAAAACAAGCAAACAAACAAAAAAAAGTTTTGCTGATATTCATCTTTTTTTATAACAGTGAACAAAACAACTGATGGCATGACAGGAAAACTTCACAAGTAAAGATTTATAGCGCTTTTCAAAACAAAAATTACAAAATGCTTCACCATTAAAGCGTTAAATATATCAAACAGGTTTTAGGACACATTTCAGAGAATTCATATTTTTGTTGTTTAATTATGGTAGTAATATGTATCACTTTTTTCCAGGTAAAAAAAATATGGAACAGTATGGTTATTGGAAAAAAATAATTCTAGATCCCTTAAATGTAAAAGCACATTTGTATTATGAAAGCTAGCGTTATTATCAGTTATCAGTGGATAATATAATAATAGATATATTGGTCTACAGCCCTTCAGATCTGCTCACCATGCAGTTTTGATTTATATTGCTTGTTTAATAAAATTATGTTTCCTTTATAATCAGCATTGAGATTAAATCTAAAAACTCAGTATCATAAGTCAAGTCAGTTTTATCCATGTAGCCAAAAATGACAAAATTAATATAATAAAGATTTCTTCTTTGAATAAGATTAAACCTCCACAAAAAAATAGAAAAAACTTCAACGGAAAAAAGGGGAGACATTTCTGTAATGAATCCGTCTACCAGGATGTAAAGACATGCAATTGGTGTCATCCATACAGAACAGAACAGAGGAATTACAATTGTACGTTTAGAAAACATAATTACGTTTCCAGCATTTGTGAAAGATGGGAGGAAATAGAGGGAAACAAGAGGGGAGAGGGAAAACAGCAAAAAAACAGCAAAGAAGAACAAAAGAAAAAAGAAGAGAGCAATGTTTTGTTCCTCGCTGCCCTTTTCCACTCTGGAACACCACTGGTGGCACGTTCAACCGCTGAAGCTGCTAGCCAATCGCCTCTTCTCGTTTGCCCTGTCACCCTGCATCATTGGGGTCAAAGGGCGCTGTGCCTCCCAATTAATGAGCCAGCGAGCGCCTCAGTCCCCCCTCTCCACTCCCCAAACTCCCACAATTCAGTGGGAGACAGAAATTAAGCAGCAGAAAAGGGAAATCTCTTCAACAGCACCTTAACGTGAGTGTCCATCCAGCTGTTCTGTTAATCCTCCGGCTTGCTGCAGAGACCCAGCGAGGCCGAGTGTGTTTTCATTTTTAAAAACCGATCAGTTTTATTAGACAAATAAGCGCAGTTGCACATTGCAAGCTCCCCTTTCCCCTGGTGGTAACTGTTCACCCTTGTAATCAGATCATGCCTGCTGAAGGGTCAGGAACAAAGACATGCAAATTCTAATTAAATGTGCAGCGTTGGGACAGGCCCCGTTTGATCGCTGAGCCCTTTCATGCCCCCTAATCGCTCCTGACAGCCCCTTCCAACAGATTCTGTGACAAACTTCTCGATTCAACTGAGGGGGATTTTTGAACTTTGCTTGCTCCTGCGGCCTTGGCTCCAGGTCTGTCAAACAATCCAAATCAATGACCCAATTGACCAGTGGTCCCCTTGTTGATAACCTCAATGAGCTCTATGTTGCCATTCATATTGTCAGAGGGCTAAATGCCGATAGCATTTTATGGTAATTAAACACTCCTTTGGTTCCTAGCTTTGAATACAAACACTGGACGGGGGGGCCGGAAAGCACGGGGCAGCACTGGGGCGATGCAGGTGCAGGGAAACGAAGGAGGGATGAAGCGGGGGGGGGGGGGGGGGGCACCGAGAGACTGGTACGACTGCAGCACTTTCCCACCAACTTGTCCCGGCGCCACCAACACACTCATTAGGTCATTACAATAAGGAAGGGGGCATTTTTTTGTTTTATTAAAAATCTCATTAATCCCACAACAAAAGAAATGTACTGACCTCATTGGTGCCCCTGTTATCTGAATATGCCTTTATATAATGGAGCGTCTAATTGCAACTCGGCGCCTAGCGGCTTTCCCTCCATCTGACCCGGCAGTATTTGGTGTACGAGGAGTGAAAAGGGAGCTAAAGAGAATTGGCCTCCCGGGGCGACCACTGACCTAATGGGAAACTGGTTTCTGCCACTGTTGGAGATCTGAGCCTTTCCACAGGTGGGACACCCCGGTTACAACTCCTGTAGTTATGAAACCCAGTGAGTTTAGGTCACATAATCTTTTTAAAGTTACTACAAGGAACTTTTAACTGGTTATGAAACAGTCTCAATTTAATACTGATGCCTCTTTATGACCTACATAAGTAAACAAGACCATCAGGGAGAAGATTGGTTATTTCTATAGAGTTATTCTTAATGCTTGTCATCGGTGCCACCGCGTCGGACTCTGGCGAAATCAGACGAAACTAGAAACTTCAGCTCAGACTCCAGTGGGGCATCCGGCAGCAACCAGCCCACCATGGACAGACCCAGATCTGGCTTCGACCTGCCTCTGGCGGAAGGTGGAGAGCTCTGTGCCCGACAGCAGCGCCTCCTCCAGCAGTCCCCGCTGGGAGCCAACACCGACACCACGCTGTATTGCTGGGCCTGCTGGAGGGAAGGGAGGCACGGGAGAACCAGAACCAGGACTGAGCGAGGATGACTGTCAGACCCATCTGCAGAAGTTTTCTAAAGGGACTCTGGTGCTCGTAAACACTACCGCTCTTGTCCACAGGGACCCCCAAAATCATTAACATCGTAAACACTCAAAAGACCAATTAATTTGGAGGTCTCAAACAAGCTCCTCAGGGATAATAATAATAATAATCCAATTGTGTTAAATCTCGAAAAACACAAAAGTGAGTCTAAAAAAAGTCAGGTGTGTCATCTCGGGAAGGTGAGGTGATTCATCTTAATATTTTCAACAGGTTCAAGGTTTTTGCACACCTTAAATTTCAATGACAGGTGAGTAGGATCTAACATGCTGATGCAGGTGTAATGTTTACCATGTGTTCACCATCTTAGTTTAGCATGCTAACGAGAACAAATCAAGGAATCAAGGTCCGAGGTTTAAGAACCAATACGTTCATGGTTATTTGGTCTTATCTTTTAAACTGCAGGCTAGATTTTTCTTTTTCTCAACAAATGTCACAAAAACACCAAAACCAGCAAAGACTGTATCTATTAACAAGTATTGTGTGACATATCTTCTTCCTCTGTGCCATAGAGCTCCATTGTTGTCTAAAAAGTATTAAAAACACATCAATAAGCCACATTGTTGTACTGGATGACATGTTTCTTCATTACCACTAACACACACACTAGTTTATTTTGACTCAATCCCACATACACCGTCCTGCTGCCCCAAATACTCACTACAGCACCACATGTGGGAGCCACAAGTCAGAAAGTATTGAAAGACGGACGAACACATTGTTGGTGTTTTTATGGGATTTGTTCACAGTAAGAAAAATGTAGTTATCAGGATTTGTCCCTCATAGTTTTACATGATGATCCACAAAAAAAGATTTTGTTTGTCAGTATGATAAGACCATCAGCTAATGAATGTAAATGTAAAATTCAACCTTTATATTGTTGCCTGCCTGCTGTGCGTCACTCTGTGTCTACATGTCAGTCACAAAGGATTTTCAATTAATCCTCTGCGTGTTTGTGCTGGAGGACGTTGACACGTATGACGCTGGGAAAACAGGGAAGACGACGCACACATGAATGAGCCGCCGATCAGAGTGTGTTGCTCATGCAAAACCCTTCTTTTCATGATAAAAGCCTCAGTAAAGTGTTGCGTGTTCGGACGATTGTTTGTTCTGTTCTTGTGAAGAGAGCGAGAGGTCATATAGAAATATATTTAGACATACTTTGACTATCAGATCATATGTTTGTGTTATTAAATAATAGATCAGATGAAAAAGAAAAAGTAACAGGAAATCCATCACCAAGTCTTCAAATTCAAATCTGTTTATTATTGGAATGTTATAACTGATGCTTTGAGGTGTAAGCAGCATTTTAATGTTACAGCTGGTGGAGGTGGAGCACTTTTAAACTACTTTATATGTTGTTGAATAGTTTAATCTTCAGCACAGTATCATTATTTTATAAAGAGATCATATATTTTGTTTGTAAAATCTTAATCTGTAAAGTAACTAGTAACTCCAGCTGTCAGATAAATGTAGTGAAGTAAAAAGTACAATATTTCCCTCTGAGATGTAGTGGAGTATACTGTAGTAGCATAAAATTGAAAGTTTAGTTGTAGCCTAATTAAGTACAGTACTTGAGTAAATGTACTTAGTTACTTTACACCACTGTATATATGATATGATGGGCTTTAGAAGAACTGGAGTTTAAGGCTCGTCTTCAGTGTTAGCCGACAGGTGACTTCCCAGTTTTTAACCTGTCAATCAAATGGTGCGGTAGTCGTGGTAACGGTGGCTGGACAGCCCTCTGCAGAGGTTAACGCGGACTGAAACTAAACAGCCTGTGGTGACTGAGTGATGAGTGGAGGAGGAGGGAGAGAGCGAAGGGAGAGATGAAAGAGTGCAGGATGAGAGATGAGTGATCCAGTCATCCAGAGCTACCAGACATCCCAGAGGACAGGAAACACCGTGTTGACCCATAGTCTGCACCCCCCCCTCTTCCTCCCGTTTCTTCCTCTTCACCTCCTCCTACTCCATATAAAAAATGCCTTTTTTTTAACTTATTTGTCATTCCCATTTCCATACTTATCAATGTGTATGGGTTTAGTATGTGTCAGAAGATAACTGTTAAAGGGACAATAACAAAAAAAATCAAAGTCTTTTACTTCTATTTATGTTTGATTACTCACAATATTAACGTAGTTTTTAAGGTTTAGGAAAAGATCCCTAACCGTAACCCTTAAGTGTGTAAATTCCGTGACAAATAAATCAACATTGACTTCTGGTTTCATACGGGACACGAACGCCGGTCATCCATTCACCCCGACCTCCTCCCCACACAGCGTTTACATTTCTTGGTTCATGATTACGTTAATTACTTACAAAGTGATTTTGTGGGATGTGCACGAATTACAGTGCAATACTTTTTGTAGATATAGCTGCGAACGGTGTATGAGACCAGCCTGTTTAGGTTTACTTTGGTAGGAATTACTGTCAAACTGCACACATCAATGTCTGTAAACGATCAAGTGTTTCAGTTAACAAGTGCTTTTGGGTGTTTTTTTAATGTGATATTTGTGTGTGTGTCAATTTTAGAACTGAAAACCATGGAGCTCTGTTAAACTGGCGTGCAATAATGAGACCTTCATGCAGCCAAGCGGAAATAGTTTTATCCTAATTTTTGGATGAACTGTCTCTTTTTAAAGGTCCCATACCTGCCTGTTTAAAGAGTAACACCTTGTACCTGTGACCACACCCAGCAGTGATGTCACATTGTACTGACACACCCTGGAGTACACTTCTACATCACTGCAGCAAAGTGAGAGGTTAAACCACTGGAGGTCAGCAATAATTTTTGCTGCTGTTAAGTTGCTCTTTAAATTCATTTCTCTTTGAATTATGTAATTTACAGTTTTACATTTTCAAAACTGATTTTAACTGCAGGAAATGCATCACACCTGGCCAGTTTGCAGCTTTTAAAAAGACACAGTGCCATTATATATCAATACTAAGCCTATAAAATACACACCATGCATTATAATACTCATAATATACCCATTTTTAAAGTTGGTGTTCAAGAAATTAATGTTAATGTTTTGTATTAACAGATACTATATGATACTGCACATAATGCGCAAACAGACATCAATCAAACTTTTTTCACAAACATAGTGAAATATTTTCCGAAAGTTTAATACTAACTTTAGGTCAAATAGATAAATAAATAATAAAACTAGTATAATAACTTGCAAAGAAAGCAGGAGCTCTTTAGAATGATGGTTATGCAGCGTTGACTTAAGTCCGTAGCTGACGTCCCTGAGCTCAAATTAAAGGAGAAGGGAAATATGTTTACGGCTTCCATGGGCAACCGGATGTCAGGTAAAGAAAACCCCTGACATTATACAAAATGTTTATAAGGTAAACTGGAAGTTGTTGTGCCTTTTCCTTAAGCTCTGAAGAAGGAACTCTGCTGTCCTTTTCTATTGTGTGTTACATTGTGGGACAACAGTGTCCATCATCAGCTGATTGATTTGTCATTTGATTTATTTCAGAGTGTTTTTTACAGATTTAAACTCTGTTGCTGCCGGTGTTTTTCCTGCTCTTTAAACTCTCATCCATTCCCCTCCATGCAGCCTCCTCTGCCCTGACCTCGGCCTCCCCGCCTCCCGCTGTGGTATCCCAGAGGCCCCCGGGGCACCAGGCTCCTTCTTCCCCTCCAGCCCCACCTCCACAGGAAAGCCCCCAGACTGCCGCCAAATACCTCCACAGATTCTTCCTGTGGCTCAGATGCGGCAAGAGGCCCCTCGCGGCTTCGCCTCACTTCCACCGCAGGGCCTCGGAAATACCTGAGATCCCTGAGTGTGGTCGCCGTTCATCTGCACCGCTTTGACCAATATTCACTGCCAAGAGGTTCAAACCACAGATGTTCACACTCAGATTCAAATTTGATTTTTTTAGATATCTGTTCTAGGATGTAACCTGCACACAAAACCACTTTTGGACCCCATGAAGATTAACAATCACACTGATGTGTTGCTTATAGGATCCTAAACACACAAACAAATGAACTAATGGTGAAAAGACCCGTGAAGGGATTGTAACTGTAGCAAAAGATGCTGTGTCCATATTTATACTCTGATTGGTTTTCTAGCTGAAATGGAAGGGTTGCTATGCTTCCATTAATTAATTAAACTATATATATATATAATAATAATAATTATTATTATTATTATTCAACTACAGCTCTCATAAGTGTGCCATAGGCTGAGACAAAATAATAATAACAATGATAATAATAATAATAATAATAATAATAATAATAATAATAATATATGGGTAAAAAGTGAATTATTAATGTAAATGAGGAATTAATTATCGGATTAGAAATCAAGCAGAAAACCGTTTCCCATAGTACTGAACTGAACTGCATTTTTTTTTTATAGCTTTTCACATGCTTTTCCTTGTGATGCTGCATGAAAATTCAAATATAAACTGGGCTTCACAGTAACCTGATGTGTCCACTGACAGCCCCCAGCTGGTCATCAGACTCCATCTAGTGGTCTGAAGTGTACACAGCACAACTTCCTCCAATACTATGCATTAAAATAACTTTAGTTCCCCCATAAATCAGATGAAATTGGCTCCATTTGCAGCTAAATGTTCGTCACTGCATATATACTGATCAGTGTTGGATAGTACATATAGGCTGCTTACGTACTATTGTCACAAGGACTTTCTAGACTCTTTGTTGTTTTGCCTGACCTGGCTCTGTGTCTGTCTCCAGCTCCTGCTCACTTCCTCCTCCCTCCTCTCACTCCCTGGACCTGCCATCCTTTAACCATCCACCAGAGGCCTTCAGACTCTCTTGCCAGTCCTCGGCTGCAGTGGAAAGTGTTTGTTGCTGAGGAAGGTTCCTAACTGAGTGGCAGCCATGATAAGAGTTGGTTGAATTCTCTAAATGTTAAGGAAAGGTGCTTCAATGCTTCCTTTCTTATCTCCTTTAGCATAGGATACACTGGACCATCCTTTACGAAAGGAAAGGAGATAATATCGTCCCACAAGTCCAACATTTAAAGCGACGCACCATCCAGCCGTTCATGAAAACAAACCATATCCCTATCTTGCATAGATTTGACTATTATTTTCATACAGTCATATACTAATTGGGATTCATGTTGATAAATATAAGTGGACAGTGAAAACAATTTTGTTTATTTATTTTGAACATATTTAGCAAATAAGTAAAAAAACAAAACAAGAATAACACATAAAATAAACAGTAAACACTAAATAAACAAATTCTCTTTAACATAAATAATCAACACAAATAAGTATCACATGTCCAATGTGGAGTAGAAGTATACACTGTCTCATTTCTTATTATTTTTATCTGGATTTCATCAAGTTTTATGTGTGTGCAAATGAGCAGGTCCTACCACTTCTCCATAACTCAATTAACTCAATATTTATCATATAAACTTTTGTGACTGGTAGGCTATATTCCTCTCTTTATTTCAATTACAACCTTGGTAATGAAGTAATATTTAGTTGTCCACCTTTAAGATAAGATAATCCTTTATTAGTCCCACTGTGGGGAAATTTGGTGTTACAGCAGCAAAGGGGACAGTGCACTAACAAGAAGCATCAGTTTAAAAAAAAAAAAAAAGAAGAAGCAAGATAGGCCTATAATACATAATTTAAAAAAAGCTAAATATAATTAGATTAGACTGGTTGAATTCACGTTATTGCACCTAGTAAATGTTGATATTGCACTTGAGTCACTGAAGGAACTGTTATAGCCTGCATGAAACAACACGGTAAGAACTCACGGGAAGATGCGCTATTTGTAGTCAATTTCCGGAACATTGTAGTTCCATCACCACGGCAGAACTACGTCAATTACATCCGCCGTCGCATCTTAATTGACCCTTCGCTAAGCCCCGCCCCTCCGCTGCCACTCCGTCAAACCATGCGTGAAACCGTCAGATGTAATGTTTGGGAAAAAAGCGATTTGAGAGAGAAGCAGACAGAAGGGTTTACAATATGCGTTTAAAGGATTATATCCAGGATGTCAAACTGAGAAACGCAGCAGTGAAAACAGGTTAAAAAGATAAAGATGGAAGCTAAAGCCTGTCAATCACAGTGTGAACCACCTTCACCTGGCGAGCGAGGCCGAAGGAGCAAAGGAGTAAAAACAGGTAGGTCTTTATTTACTGTTCACTTGCAATGATTAAAAAGCAAAAGCAGCATGTGTGTGAATTCAGTAGTAACGTTATACCTTCAGTAGCGAACGTAGCATAGTGTTAACACTAATGAGCTAACGCACTCTGCTAATGTTTTTTTTTCTTGTTTTTTTTCAGAACTTTATTTTCAACAAAAGACAAGTACAAAAGTATAGGGAATACAATAAACAGTACATAACAAACAAGACAACAACAAAAAAAACCTTAATGCCAGAGGAGTTCAAGAAAAATGTAATTCCTTTAAAATATTGAGAGACTTTACAGCTTTTTGGTTTTTGACATTTTCCAGTAAGGTGCCATACTGCTTGAGTTCAACAAGAAACCAACGAAAGCAGGTTGTTTGGAGTCAGACCATTTCCATTTGTGGATGTGGAATTTACCAAGTGTAATCAGAAGCTGAATTATATAGGTAATGTTACTATCCATCCCATAAAACACAAAATATAGCATCACATCAAATACATTAATCTGTACATTAGTACTCATTTTTCTATTTATGAAAATTTGCATATCTGTCCAAAATAAAGTCGAACGATTACAGTGAAAAAAAACAAATGAAATATTGTTTCTCGATCTGAATCGCAGAAAACACATGTATATTTATTTTAAATCTTTCTAATACTTCTTTAACAGGGTAAATTCTATGTAAATCTTGAAGGATACTTCTTTCACTTTATTATTGATACAATATTTGTTTAGAATACAACAAGCCTTTTCCCACTGTAAATCACCCATAATAGACGACCAAAAGAACTTTGCTGCAGGAACTCTGCTAATGTTAGCTCCACAGGTCTTTACGTAGAAACGTCACGTTTTAGAAACGTATACAAAGAGTATAGAAACAAAGAGATGAACTCCGCCATTTTGGACTGAAAACGCTTATTATATTTACATTAGTTTATTGTTCAACACTGGCCGTTTCGGCAGAATATGACAAAAACCGTTGAAAAATATTACTTTATTACCAAGGTTGGAAATTAAATAACAAAAGGAATAACCTATAGGATAGATTATATGATAAATATTGAGTTATTTTTGAGTTATGGTGAGGGAGTAGAACCATTAAATGTACATCTCTTCCTACTTCTTTTCGGATATTTATTTACGTTGATTAATTGTTTATTGACAGTTTGCTATATGTTTACTCTTCATTTTATTTGTTATTCTTGTTTTGTTTTTTACTTATTTGTTACTGGTTCGAAATAAATAAATAGAAATAAAGTGAATCAGAAAAAAAAGGATGACAATATAGAATAATAATAATAATAGGCAATTGGCACACTGACACTTCACTGCTGTACTTATGTTATCTTATTTTTATTTTTTTATTTTATTTCACTTTATATTCGATTGTATCTCTTTTTAAGGTGTATTGGTGTTGGGACTTTAAGCTACTGGATGACTAAATTTCCTTCGGGATCAATAAAGTATCTATCTATCTATCTATCTATCTATCTATCTATCTATCTATCTATCTATCTATCTATCTATCTGTTTAATAATAATAATAATAATAATAATAATAATAATAATAATTCAGAGGGACTTATTCTAAATTTTACTCAGTGTTTACTTCACAGGTAAAGATTTGCATGAAAACGTGACCAGCTTATATATACAATATATTATATTATAAAAATGATGCGTAGTTATACCTAACAGTATTAAGAAGCAGATGAAATTAGCTGCACCTTGATCAACAACTTTTAAGTACCACTTACATGTTAACCTGTTAAGCCCTATCCCTATCCCTGGGGGAAAAAACACCTAATAAAACATACCAAAAATGTATCAGGAATAGCTCCTTAACCATAGAACTTGTATGGTAATATGCTTATATTAGGGATGTGTATTGGCAAGAATCTGGCGATACGATACATATCATAATACGGGGATTTACAATTCAATATATTGCGATATATTACGATACTGTTAGCAAGGAGGTCTAAAAAAAAAAATCTAATTTTAAGAAAACTGTCATAGTATTAAGAATACACCAATATGCATAAAATCGGACTAAAAAAAGTTAACTTTTTTATGCAATCATAACAGTGGGATCTGTATTTGTCACTGTAACATCCAACATCATAGCACTACTTTGAGAGGACACATACACTGAGAGGACACATCTCTTTGCAAATGAAATAAAGTATTGACTGAGTTAATCTTTGCATGTAAACTACAATTAAAAATCGATAGTGTTTTTGAGAATCAATACAGTATCACAAAATATAATGGGGCGATATTCGATTTTTTCAATATTTTCTTACACCCCTAGCTTATATGGTCTCCTTGAAAGGGAAGCTTATAGAAATAAGAATCCATTGTAAGTAGGCCTAAACTAAACTCTATTAAAATTCCAGAAAATGGAGATGCAAAAAAGAAAAAAAAAATATGATTCTGATCCTCGCCTTTTAAATTTCAAAGGCAGTATCACCATTATAACCAAGATCCCATGGATAATGATGTATCTGAATGTATTACAGGCTACTACTCTTTACTACATGGGACTGCAAATTTGATGAACATTTACGATAAAATTTATAAGGATATACTCAGGCGGTCTCAATGTTTTGGCCATGTTTACTGTTTACATGTTGACTCTTGGAGTTTTACTTCAAAACACTATTTTCATATAGCCATGTTACAAATAACATATCTCCCAAAAACATTGAAATAGTTATAAACACAATGAATACTGATCAATATATGACTGAAGAGCTCCATGCTATAAGGCAGATAAATGGAGAATGGAAGGGGCCGCAGTGCTCTATGAGGTATCCAATGATTGTTGGTGTGAGTGCTTCGATACAGCCACCAGGTGGCCACAAACAGCCAGAGCTCCCAGCAGTGCAAGTCAGCCTAAGTTGACTAAAATGGCTGCTATGCTTTCCCAGAGGCTCAAACTGATTTCCCATCAGCCCCAATTTTACTGTTGAACCGTTGGTACACTAACTAAAATCTGCCGTTTTTGGCGAAAATAACATATAACTTGGTGAAATATTTTGGCAAGAACATCGATTTATGTTGTTGTGACTGTAAAATGTGAAGTTTGACTGCTTAGTTTCCCCGTTTATGGCTGTGTGTTTTGAGTCAAGGTGCATTTAAGTGCTTTAGAAAGCTCGGAATTTGTAGTTTCCAGCTAAACCAATCAAGGTATTGTAGACTGAAGAGAAAATGATCCCGGATCTTTTTTTATGAAATCTCATGTTTTCAAAACGGGTCCATCTGGCTAATCAATAATAATGTTCCAAGAATATATAGACGGGGGGCCATTCTGCATAATGAATACTTTTACTTTCGACACGTACATCTTGTTGCTAATACTTGTTCACTTTTACTTCAATCCAATTTTGAATTCAGTACTTTTATTTGTTTATAGTGTGCCATTGCTATTTTATTTGCATTTGGATATAAACACAAAGTTAATTGTCTCCGCTCCAGCTCACATTGTTTTAGCAAAAATTCAATGTTAATTTCCAGATATTATGCATTTTTAATTCTAAAAAGATACATAAAAATACAAACAATCAAGTATGCTAAAAATAGTAGATAACAAAGTAGACAGAATAATCTGCACAGTTCCAGTAATCATATGGCATATCTTTCTTTACATACCAATTAGGACTAAAATCTCTCTTTATACTGTTTTCCCCTTAAATTGTATTATACTGTATTCACGTAACAATAATCACGTTTTGGACAAACTGTAATACATACATTACTTTGTTTAGTATGCCATAGTAAAATGTCATAGTATAATATGCCATAAAAATATTCACAATATAGAATGCCATAAGAAATGTTATAAAAATATCATAATATTATATGCCATAAAAAAGTAATAAAAAAGTCAAAGTAGGTTATAAAACCTTACAAAATGTCATAAAGAGCAACGTCCCTGGTTTGATTCCGGCCTTGTCATAATACTACCACTACTACTAATAATAATAATAATAATACTTATAATAATGATAATACATGATGAATGAATGCTCTGTCGCCCCAGGTCCGGTGCTTGGTCCTGAATGATGGAGACTTGAGGTTGGCATCAGAGAGGCGAAAGCTGCGGAAAGGAGTGTGATGGTGGAGCAGGTCGGACAGGTAGGAGGGTGCTTGGTAATGGAGAGCTTTGTGGGTGAGGAGAAGGTCTTTGAATTGTGTCAAAAATTCATAGTATGTCATAAAAAGTTGTATAGTATGTGGAAAACTGTAATGAAAAAAATCATAGTATAGTATGTGGAAAAATGTATTGAAAAAAAAGCCATAGTATCATATGTTTAAAAATTTCATAGAAAAAAGTCATACTACAGTATGTCGTAAAATTTCATTAAAAAAGTCATAGTATAGTGTGTCGAAACATTTCATGAAAAAAAAATCATAGTATAGTATTTCAAAACATTTTATGAAAAAAAGTCCTAGTATAGTATGTCGAAAAATGTCATGAAAAAAAGTCATAGTATTGCATGTCGAAAATTTTTATAAAAAAGAGTAATAGTATAGTATGTCAAAAAATTTCATGAAAAAAAGTCATAGTATAGTATGTCGAAAATTTTTATGAAAAAAAGTCATAGTATAGTATGTCGAAAATTTTCATGAAAAAAATGTAATATAGTATGTCGAAAATTTTCATGAAAAAAAGTCATAGTATAGTATGTCGAAAAAATTTCATGAAGAAAAGTCATAGTATAGTATGTCGAAAAATGTTATGAAAAAAAAGTCATAGTATAGTATTTAAAAAAAAGTATGAAAAAAAAGTGATGGTATAGTATGTCGGAAAATTTCATCGAAAAAAGTCATAGTATTGCATGTCGAAAATTTTTATTAAAAAAGAGTCACAGTATAGTTTGTCAAAATTATATGAAAAAAGTCATAGTATTTGCATGTCGAAAAATTTTATGTAAAAAAGTCATAGTATAGTAAGTCGAAATATTTTATGAAAAAAAGTCATTGTATAGTATGTCAAAAAATTTCATGAAAAAGTCATAGTATTGCATTTCGAAAAATGTTATTAAAAAAAAGTCATTGTATAGTATGTCGAAAAATTTCATGAAAAAAATTCATAGTATAGTATGTCGAAAATTTTAATAAAAAAATGTCATAGCATAGTATCTCGAACATTTTCATGAAAAAAATGTCATAGCATAGTAAGTCGAAAAAAGTTATAGTATATAATGGCGAAAAATGTTATGAAAAAAAAGTCATAATATAGTATTTCAAAAAAAATGTATGAAAAAAAAGTCATACTATAGTATTTCGAAAAATTTCATGATAAAAAGTCATAGTATAGTTTGTCGAAAAAATTTATGAATAAAAGCCATAGTATAGTATGTCAAAAAATTTCATGAAGAAAAGTCATAGTATAGTATGTTGAAAAATTTCATGAAAAACAGTCATAGTATAGTTTGTCGAAAAATTTCATGAAAAAAAGTCATAGCACAGTATGTCGAAAAATTTCATGAAAAAGTCATTGTATAGTATTTCGAAAAATGTTATGAAAAAAAAGTCATAGTATAGTATGTCGAAAAATTTCATGAAAAAAGTCATAGTATAGTATGTCGAAAAATTTTATGAAAAAAAATCATAGTATATTATTTGGAAAAATTTCATGAAAAAAAGTCATAGCATAGTATGTCCAAAAATTTCATGAAAAAAAGTCATAGTATAGTATGTCAAAAAATTTCATGAAAAAAAGTCATAGTATTGCATGTCGAAAAATTTTATGAAAAAAAAGTCAAAGTACAGTATGTCGAAAAATTTCATGAAAAAAAGTCTTAGTATAGGTTGTCGAAAATTTTCATGAAAAATATTCATAGTATAGTATGTCAAAAATGTCATGAAAAAAAGTCATAGTATAGTATGTCGAAAAATTTGATGAAAAAAAGTCATAGTATAGTATGTCAAAAAATTTGATGAAAAAAAGTCATAGTATAGTATGTCGAAAAATTTCATGAAAAAAACTCATAGTATTGTATGTCGAAAAATTTCATGAAAAAAAGATATAGTATGTCGAAAAATGTTATGAAAAAAGTCATAGTATAGTATGTCGAAAAATTTCATGAAAAAAAGTCAGTGTAGGTTGTCGAAAAATTTCATGAAAAAGTCATAGCACAGTATGTCGAAAAATTTCATGAAAAAAGTCATTGTATAGTATTTCGAAAAATTTTATGAAAAAAAAGTCATAGTATAGTATGTCGAAAAATTTCATGAAAAAAAATCATAGTATTGTAAGTCAAAAATTTTATGAAAAAAAATCATAGTATATTATTTGGAAAAATTTCATGAAAAAAAGTCATAGTATAGTATGTCGAAAAATGTTATGAAAAAAAGTCATAGTATTGTATGTCGAAAATTTTTATTTAAAAAGAGTCACAGTATAGTTTGTCAAAATTATATGAAAAAAGTCATAGTATTTGCATGTCGAAAAATTTTATGTAAAAAAGTCATAGTATAGTATGTCGAAATATTTTATGAAAAAAAGTCATTGTATAGTATGTCGATAAATTTCTTGAAAAAAAGTCATAGTATTGCATGTCGAAAAATGTTATGAAAAAAAGTCATAGTAAAGTATATCGAAAAATTTCATGAAAAAAGGTCATAGTATAGTATGTCAAAAAATTTCATGAAAAAAAGTCATAGTATTGCATTTCGAAAAATGTTATGAAAAAAAAGTCATTGTATAGTATGTCGAAAAATTTCATGAAAAAAATTCATAGTATAGTATGTCGAAGATTTTAATAAAAAAATGTCATAGCATAGTATCTCGAACATTTTCATGAAAAAAATGTCATAGCATAGTAAGTCGAAAATTTTCATGAAAAATATTCATAGTATAGTATGTCAAAAATGTCATGAAAAAAAGTCATAGTATAGTATGTCGAAAAATTTGATGAAAAAAAGTCATAGTATAGTTTGTCAAAAAATTTGATGAAAAAAAGTCATAGTATAGTATGTCGAAAAATTTCGTGAAAAAAGTCATAGTATTGTATGTCGAAAAATTTCATGAAAAAAAGATAAAGTATGTCGAAAAATGTTATGAAAAAAGTCATAGTATAGTATGTCGATAAATATCATGAAAAAAGTCATAGTATATAATGGCGAAAAATTTTATGAAAAAAAAGTCATAATATAGTATTTCAAAAAAAATGTATGAAAAAAAAGTCATACTATAGTATGTCGAAAAATTTCATGATAAAAAGTCATAGTATTGCATGTCGAACATTTTTATAAAAAAGAGTCATAGTATTGTATGTCGAAAAATTTTATGAAAAAAAATCATAGTATAGTATTTGGAAAACATTCTATGAAAAAAAGTCATAGTATAGTATGTCGTAAAATTTCATGAAAAAAGTCATAGTATAGTGTGTCGAAAAATTTCATGAAAAAAAAGTCATAGTATAGTATTTCAAAACATTTTATGAAAAAAAGTCATAGTATAGTATGTCGAAAAATTTAATGAAAAAGTCATAGTATTGCATGTCGAAAATTTTTACGAAACAAAGTCATAGTATAGTATGTCGAAAAATTTTATGAAAAAAAATCATAGTATATTATTTGGAAAAATTTCATGAAAAAAAGTCATAGCATAGTATGTCCAAAAATTTCATGAAAAAAAGTCATAGTATAGTATGTCAAAAAATTTCATGAAAAAAAGTCATAGTATTGCATGTCCAAAAATTTTATGAAAAAAAAGTCATAATACAGTATGTCCAAAAATTTCATGAAAAAAAGTCATAGTATAGTTTGTCGAAAAATTTCATGAAAAAAAGTCATAGCACAGTATGTCGAAAAATTTCATGAAAAAAGTCATTGTATAGTATTTCGAAAAATTTTATGAAAAAAAAGTCATAGTATAGTATGTCGAAAAATTTCATGAAAAAAAAGTCATAGTATTGTAAGTCGAAAAAATTTCATGAAAAAAAGTCAGTATAGTATGTCGAAAAAAATGTATGAATAAAAGCCATAGTATAGTATGTCAAAAAATTTCATGAAAAAAGTCATAGTATAGTATGTCGAAAAATTTCATGAAAAAAAGTCATAGTATTGTATGTCGAAAATTTTCATGAAAAAAAAGTCATAGTATAGTATGTCGAAAAATGTTATGAAAAAAAGTAATTGTATAGTATGAGGAAAAATTTTACGGAAAAAAGTCATAGTATAGTATGTCGAAAAATGTTATGAAAAAAAAGTCATAGTATAGTATGTCGAAAATTTCACGAAAAATAAAGTCATAGTATTGTAAGTCGAACATTTTTATGAAAAAAAATCATAGTATATTATTTGGAAAAATTTCATGAAAAAAAGTCATATTATAGTATGTCGAAAGAATGTATGAATAAAAGCCATAGTATAGTATGTCGAAAATTTTCATGAAAAACAGTCATAGTATAGTATGTCGAAAAATTTCAGGAAAAAAAGTCATAGCACAGTATGTCGAAAAATTTCATGAAAAAAGTAATAGTATAGTTTGTCGAAAAATTTAATGAAAAAAAGTCATAGCACAGTATGTCGAAAAATTTCATGAAAAAAGTCATTGTATAGTATTTCGAAAAATGTTATGAAAAAAAAGTCATAGTATAGTATGTCGAAAACTTTCATGAAAAAAAAGTCATAGTATTGTAAGTCGAAAAATTTTATGAAAAAAAATCATAGTATATTATTTGGAAAAATTTCATGAGAAAAAGTCATAGTATAGTATATCGAAAAATTTTACGAAAAAAGTCAAAGTATAGTATGTCGAAAAATTTCATGAAAAAAAGTCATAGTATTGTATGTCGAAAAATTTAGGAAAAAAAATCATAGTATATTATTTGGAAAAATTTCATGAAAAAAAGTCATAGTATAGTATGTCGAAAAATTTGATGAAAAAAAGTCATAGTATAGTATGTCGAAAAATTTTATGAAAAAAAGTCATAGTATAGTATGTCGAAAATATTCATGAAAAAAATGTCATAGTATAGTATGTCGAAAATTTTCATGAAAAAAAGTCATAGTATAGTATGTCGAAAAATTTTATGAACAAAAGTCATAGTATAATATGTCGAAAAATTTCATGAAAAAAAAGTCATGGTATAGTATGTCGAAAATTTTATGAAACAAGTCTCGGTCAAAACCGAGTATATGGCTGGACCGTATGGTCAAGTCTTTGAATTTGTAGCTAAATTCTTACACAAATAGTCAGTGGTCATATCTATAATATTTTGTGAACAGTTTTTTTCACTTATATCTTAATGTTTGATTGAAAGCCAACTTATAATGAAGCAAATGGCATTCAGTAATGTAAATGGTAACATTTACTAGTCAGTATATTATACATTGAATACAAGGTGAAAAGGTATTATCATGACATACATTATGCAAGGTTAAAAGTATTTCAGATTTTTATGAAAGTATGTGTATCAAAAGCATTCATCATATAAGTGATGTTTAACAATATATACAAACGTTGCAAAAGTTTATCAGCGTTGAGATATTCCAGCTGTCATCACTGACGTTGTTGTTGCTGTATTTATTCCTAGATGGAGTGTTAATGGAGCAGCTGTAATGTTATCATAACCTGCCACTGATCGATCCGAACTCCATTCAGAAAACAAGCATTTTAAAAGTTGTTTGCCTGTCGTCATGGTAACAGACCCGACAAAGCATGAATTCAGACTTTTTACTAATCCGCATCATTATGTAGTTATTTCGGCACACTTTGATCCGTTTACAACAACGTCGCTGCCGTATTTATGCCTAGATGACGTTATGTTGCGTGGTGATGGAGCAGCTGGTGTTATCACAGCCTGGCGTTGATCGATCCGAACTCCGTTCAGAAAACAAGCATTTTAAAAGTTGTTTGCTTGTTGTGTTGCGGACAGACTTGACAAAGAAGGAATTCTGTCTTTTTACAAATCGATATATTTATGTTGTTATTTCGGCATTATTTTGACCCGTTTATTGCAATTAAATCACAGCACAGTCTGTTTATTTTGGGTTCATACCACAGTAGTGACGTGTGGCTGCTAGATAGTCAGTTCATGGCGGAGATGGAGGAAAGCGAGGCGAAAATTTGCGAACATAACGTAACTTAAACGAGTATAAACAATAACACATGCACAACAACAGCGCTATGTAATGTTACATTGAACCGCTGACACGTAAAACATAAAAACAGAACTGTTCTCCGCCTTTTCATTTTGAAAGAGCAACGACCAATGAGGAAGCTCCAGCAACTCCAGCCGACCAATCCTGTAACTCTATCACTCACTCAGTCACTCACTCAGTGACAGACTTTTGCGTCTGTAGGGCTGGCCCTCTGCGGTCCAGCCAAAAAAGTCAAAGTATAGTATGTCGAAAAATTTCATGAAAAAAAGTCATAGTATTGTATGTCGAAAATTTTCATGAAAAAAATGTCATAGTATAGTATGTCGAACATTTTCATGAAAAAAAGTCATAGTATAGTATGTCGAAAAAATTTAATGAAAAAAAGTCAGTATAGTTTGTCGAAAAAATTTATGAATAAAAGCCATAGTATAGTATGTCAAAAAATTTCATGAAAAAAAGTCATAGTATAGTATGTCGAAAAATGTTATGAAAAAAAAGTCATAGTATAGTATGTCGAAAAATTTCATGAAAAAAAGTCATAATATTGTATGTCGAAAATTTTCATGAAAAAAAAGTCATAGTATAGTATGTCGAAAAATGTTTTGAAAAAAAAGTCATAGTATAGTATGTCGAAAATTTCACGAAAAATAAAGTCAAAGTATTGTAAGTCGAAAATTTTTATGAAAAAAAATCATAGTATATTATTTGTAAAAATTTCATGAAAAAAAGTCATATTATAGTATGTCGAAAAAATGTATGAATAAAAGCCATAGTATAGTATGTCAAAAAATTTCATGAAAAAAAGTCATAGTATAGTATGTCGAAAAATGTTATGAAAAAAAAGTCATAGTATAGTATGTCGAAAATTTCATGAAAAAAGTAATTGTATAGTCTGTCGAAAAATTTAATGAAAAAAAGTCATAGCACAGTATGTCGAAAAATTTCATGAAAAAAGTCATTGTATAGTATTTCGAAAAATTTTATGAAAAAAAAGTCATAGTATAGTATGTCGAAAAATTCATGAAAAAAAAGTCATAGTATTGTATGTCGAAAAATTTTATGAAAAAAAATCATAGTATATTATTTGGAAAATTTCATGAGAAAAAGTCATAGTATAGTATATCGAAAAATTTTACGAAAAAAGTCAAAGTATAGTATGTCGAAAAATTTCATGAAAAAAAGTCATAGTATTGTATGTCGAAAAATTTAGGAAAAAAAATCATAGTATATTATTTGGAAAAATTTCATGAAAAAAAGTCATAGTATAGTATGTCGAAAAATTTGATGAAAAAAAGTCATAGTATAGTATGTCGAAAATTTTATGAAAAAAAGTCATAGTATAGTATGTCGAAAATTTTTATGAAAAAGTCATAGTATAGTATGTCGAAAAATTTAATGAACAAAAGTCATAGTATATGTCGAAAAATTTCATGAAAAAAAAGTCATGGTATAGTATGTCGAAAATTTTATGAAAAAAAGTCAAAGTATAGTATGTCGAAAAATTTCATGAAAAAAAGTCATAGTATTGTATGTCGAAAATTTTCATGAAAAAAATGTCATAGTATTGTATGTCGAACATTTTCATGAAAAAGTCAGTATAGTTTGTCGAAAAAATTTATGAATAAAAGCCATAGTATAGTATGTCAAAAAATTTCAGGAAAAAAAGTCATAGTATAGTATGTCGAAAAATGTTATGAAAAAAAAGTTATAGTATAGTATGTCGAAAATTTCATGAAAAAAAAGTCATAGTATTGTAAGTCGAAAATTTTTATGAAAAAAACGTAATAGTATAGTATGTCAAAAATTTTCATGAAAAAAAGTCATAGTATAGTATGTCGAAAAATTTCAGGAAAAAAAGTCATAGCACAGTATGTCGAAAAATTTTATGAAAAAAGTCATTGTATAGTATTTCGAAAATTTTTATGAAAAAAAAGTCATTGTATTGTAAGTCGAAAAATTTTATGAAAAAAAATCATAGTATATTATTTGGAAAAATTTCATGAAAAAAAGTCATAGTATAGTATGTCGAAAAATGTTACGAAAAAAGTCAAAGTATAGTATGTCAAAAAATTTCATGAAAAAAAGTCAGTATTGTATGTCGAAAAATTTTATGAAAAAGTCATAGCATAGTATGTCCAAAAATTTCATGAAAAAAAGTCATAGTATAGTATGTCAAAAAATTTCATGAAAAAAAGTCATAGTATTGCATGTCGAAAAATTTTATGAAAAAAAAGTCATAGTACAGTATGTCGAAAAATTTATGAAAAAAATGTCATAGTATAATATATCGAAAAATTTTATGAAAAAAAGTCACAGTATAGGATGTCGAAAATTTCATGAAAAAAGTCATAGTATTGTAAGTCAAAAAAATTTATGAAAAAAAATCATAGTATTGGATGTCGAACAATTTTATGAAAAAAAGTCATAGTATAGTAAGTCAAATTTTCATGAAGAAAAGTCATAGTATTGAATGTTGAAAAATTTTATGAAAAAAAAGTCATTGTATTGTAAGTCGAAAAATTTTATGAAAAAAAATCATAGTATATTATTTGGAAAAATTTCATGAAAAAAAGTCATAGTATAGTATGTCGAAAAATGTTACGAAAAAAGTCATAGTATAGTATGTCGAAAAATTTATGAAAAAAAGTCATACTATTGGATGTCGAACAATTTTATGAAAAAAAGTCAGAGTATAGTATGTCAAAAATTTTCATGAAGAAAAGTCATAGTATTGAATGTCGAAAAATTTTATGAAAAAAAAGTCATAGTATAGTATGTCGAAAAATTTCATGAAAAAAAAGTCATAGTATTGTAAGTCGAAAACTTTTATGAAAAAAAATCATAGTATATTATTTGGAAAAATTTCATGAAAAAAAGTCATAGTATAGTATGTCGAAAAATTTTACGAAAAAAGTCAAAGTATAGTATGTCGAAAAATTTCATGAAAAAAGTCATAGTATTGTATGTCGAAAAATTTAGGGAAAAAAATCATAGTATATTATTTGAAAAAATTTCATGAAAAAAAGTCATTCTGTTATCCCCTCTTTATTTTTCCTCATCTTGTGAAAGTTGACCTCCGAAACTGAAAAACAAAACAAAAAATTGTGACAACAACAAAACAAAAACTCAGTTTAAATTTTCGTCAATTTTCATGAAAAAAGTCATACTATAGTATGACTTTTCATGAAAATTGACGAAAATTTAAACTGAGTTTTTTTTCCACCAAATTAATCGACAGACTATACTATGCCTGTTTTCATGAACATTTTCGACATTCTATACTATGACATTTTTTTACGAATATTTTCGAAAATGTTCATGAAAAAAGTCATGTCAAAAATATTCGTAAAAAAATGTCATAGTATAGAATGTCGAAAATTTTAATGAAAAAAGGCATAGTATAGTCTGTCTCTTCATTTGGTGGAAAAAAAACTCAGTTTAAAATTTCGACATTTTCATGAAAAAAGTCATACTATAGTATGACTTTTCATGAAAATTGACGAAAATTTAAACTGAGTTTTTTTTCCACCAAATGAATCGACAGACTATACTATGCCTGTTTTCATGAAAATGTTCGACATTCTATACTATGACATTTTTTTACGAATATTTTCGAAAATTTTCATGAAAAAAGTCATGTCAAAAATATTCGTAAAAAAATGTCATAGTATTAGAATGTCGAAAATGTTAATGAAAAAAGGCATAGTATAGTCTGTCGATTCATTTGGTGGAAAAAAACTCAGTTTAAAATTTCGACATTTTCGTGAAAAAAGTCATACTATAGTATGACTTTTCATGAAAATTAACGAAAATTTAAACTGAGTTTTTTTTCCACCAAATGAATCGACAGACTATACTATGCCTGTTTTCATGAAAATGTTCGACATTCTATACTATGACATTTTTTAAGAATATTTTCGAAAATTTTCATGAAAAAAGTCACGTCAAAAATATTCGTAAAAAAAAGTCATAGTATAGTATGTCGAAAAAATTTCATGAAAAAGTCAGTATAGTTTGTCGAAAAAATTTATAAATAAAAGCCATAGTATAGTATGTCAAAAAATTTCATGAAAAAAAGTCATAGTATAGTATGTCGAAAAATGTTATGAAAAAAAAGTTATAGTATAGTAAGTCGAAAATTTTTATGAAAAAAACGTAATAGTATAGTATGTCAAAAATTTTCATGAAAAAAAGTCATAGTATAGTATGTCGAAAAATTTCAGGAAAAAAAGTCATAGCACAGTATGTCGAAAAATTTTATGAAAAAAGTCATTGTATAGTATTTCGAAAAATTTTATGAAAAAAAAAGTCATTGTATTGTAAGTCGAAAAATTTTATGAAAAAAAATCATAGTATATTATTTGGAAAAATTTCATGAAAAAAAGTCATAGTATAGTATGTCGAAAAATGTTACGAAAAAAGTCATAGTATAGTATGTCGAAAAATTTTATGAAAAAAAGTCATACTATTGGATGTCGAACAATTTTATGAAAAAAAGTCAGAGTATAGTATGTCAAAAATTTTCATGAAGAAAAGTCATAGTATTGAATGTCGAAAAATTTTATGAAAAAAAAGTCATAGTATAGTATGTCGAAAAATTTCATGAAAAAAAAGTCATAGTATTGTAAGTCGAAAACTTTTATGAAAAAAAATCATAGTATATTATTTGGAAAAATTTCATGAAAAAAAGTCATAGTATAGTATGTCGAAAAATTTTACGAAAAAAGTCAAAGTATAGTATGTCGAAAAATTTCATGAAAAAAGTCATAGTATTGTATGTCGAAAAATTTAGGAAAAAAAATCATAGTATATTATTTGAAAAAATTTCATGAAAAAAAGTCATTCTGTTATCCCCTCTTTATTTTTCCTCATCTTGTGAAAGTTGACCTCCGAAACTGAAAAACAAAACAAAAAATTGTGACAACAACAAAACAAAAACTCAGTTTAAATTTTCGTCAATTTTCATGAAAAAAGTCATACTATAGTATGACTTTTCATGAAAATTGACGAAAATTTAAACTGAGTTTTTTTTCCACCAAATTAATCGACAGACTATACTATGCCTGTTTTCATGAACATTTTCGACATTCTATACTATGACATTTTTTTACGAATATTTTCGAAAATGTTCATGAAAAAAGTCATGTCAAAAATATTCGTAAAAAAATGTCATAGTATAGAATGTCGAAAATTTTAATGAAAAAAGGCATAGTATAGTCTGTCTCTTCATTTGGTGGAAAAAAAACTCAGTTTAAAATTTCGACATTTTCATGAAAAAAGTCATACTATAGTATGACTTTTCATGAAAATTGACGAAAATTTAAACTGAGTTTTTTTTCCACCAAATGAATCGACAGACTATACTATGCCTGTTTTCATGAAAATGTTCGACATTCTATACTATGACATTTTTTTACGAATATTTTCGAAAATTTTCATGAAAAAAGTCATGTCAAAAATATTCGTAAAAAAATGTCATAGTATTAGAATGTCGAAAATGTTAATGAAAAAAGGCATAGTATAGTCTGTCGATTCATTTGGTGGAAAAAAACTCAGTTTAAAATTTCGACATTTTCGTGAAAAAAGTCATACTATAGTATGACTTTTCATGAAAATTAACGAAAATTTAAACTGAGTTTTTTTTTCCACCAAATTAATCGACAGACTATACTATGCCTGTTTCATGAAAATTTTCGACATTCTATACTATGACATTTTTTTACGAATATTTTCGAAAATTTTCATGAAAAAAGTCATGTCAAAAATATTCGTAAAAAAATGTCATAGTATAGAATGTCGAAAATTTTAATGAAAAAAGGCATAGTATAGTCTTTCGATTCATTTGGTGGAAAAAAAACTCAGTTTAAAATTTCGACATTTTCATGAAAAAAGTCATACTATACTATGACTTTTCATGAAAATTTACGAAAATTTAAACTGAGTTTTTTTTCCACCAAATTAATCGACAGACTATACTATGCCTGTTTTCATGAAAATGTTCGACACTCTATACTATGACATTTTTTAAGAATATTTTCGAAAATTTTCATGAAAAAAGTCACGTCAAAAATATTCGTAAAAAAAAGTCATAGTTTAGTATGTCGAAAAAATTTCATGAAAAAGTCAGTATAGTTTGTCGAAAAATTTTATAAATAAAAGTCATAGTATAGTATGTCAAAAAATTTCATGAAAAAAAGTCATAGTATAGTATGTCGAAAAATGTTATGAAAAAAAAGTTATAGTATAGTATGTCGAAAATTTCATGAAAAAAAAGTCATAGTATTGTAAGTCGAAAATTTTTATGAAAAAAACGTAATAGTATAGTATGTCAAAAATTTTCATGAAAAAAAGTCATAGTATAGTATGTCGAAAAATTTCAGGAAAAAAAGTCATAGCACAGTATGTCGAAAAATTTTATGAAAAAAGTCATTGTATAGTATTTCGAAAAATTTTATGAAAAAAAAAGTCATTGTATTGTAAGTCGAAAAATTTTATGAAAAAAAATCATAGTATATTATTTGGAAAAATTTCATGAAAAAAAGTCATAGTATAGTATGTCGAAAAATGTTACGAAAAAAGTCATAGTATAGTATGTCGAAAAATTTTATGAAAAAAAGTCATACTATTGGATGTCGAACAATTTTATGAAAAAAAGTCATAGTATAGTATGTCAAAAATGTTCATGAAGAAAAGTCATAGTATTGAATGTCGAAAAATTTTATGAAAAAAAAGTCATAGTATAGTATGTCGAAAAATTTCATGAAAAAAAAGTCATAGTATTGTAAGTCGAAAACTTTTATGAAAAAAAATTCATAGTATATTATTTGGAAAAATTTCATGAAAAAAAGTCATAGTATAGTATGTCGAAAAATTTTACGAAAAAAGTCAAAGTATAGTATGTCGAAAAATTTCATGAAAAAAGTCATAGTATTGTATGTCGAAAAATTTAGGAAAAAAAATCATAGTATATTATTTGAAAAAATTTCATGAAAAAAAGTCATTCTGTTATCCCCTCTTTATTTTTCCTCATCTTGTGAAAGTTGACCTCCGAAACTGAAAAACAAAACAAAAAATTGTGACAACAACAAAACAAAAACTCAGTTTAAATTTTCGTCAATTTTCATGAAAAAAGTCATACTATACTATGACTTTTCATGAAAATTGACGAAAATTTAAACTGAGTTTTTTTTCCACCAAATTAATCGACAGACTATACTATGCCTGTTTTCATGAAAATTTTCGACATTCTATACTATGACATTTTTCTACGAATATTTTCGAAAATTTTCATGAAAAAAGTCATGTCAAAAATATTCGTAAAAAATGTCATAGTATAGAATGTCGAAAATGTTAATGAAAATAGGCATAGTATAGTCTGTCGATTCATTTGGTGGAAAAAAACTCAGTTTAAAATTTCCACATTTTCATGAAAAAAGTCATACTATAGTATGACTTTTCATGAAAATTGACGAAAATTTAAACTGAGTTTTTTTTTCCACCAAATTAATCGACAGACTATACTATGCCTGTTTTCATGAACATTTTCGACATTCTATACTATGACATTTTTTTACGAATATTTTCGAAAATTTTCATGAAAAAAGTCATGTCAAAAATATTCGTAAAAAAATGTCATAGTATAGAATGTCGAAAATTTTAATGAAAAAAGGCATAGTATAGTCTGTCTCTTCATTTGGTGGAAAAAAAACTCAGTTTAAAATTTCGACATTTTCATGAAAAAAGTCATACTATAGTATGACTTTTCATGAAAATTGACGAAAATTTAAACTGAGTTTTTTTTCCACCAAATGAATCGACAGACTATACTATGCCTGTTTTCATGAAAATGTTCGACATTCTATACTATGACATTTTTTTACGAATATTTTCGAAAATTTTCATGAAAAAAGTCATGTCAAAAATATTCGTAAAAAAATGTCATAGTATTAGAATGTCGAAAATGTTAATGAAAAAAGGCATAGTATAGTCTGTCGATTCATTTGGTGGAAAAAAACTCAGTTTAAAATTTCGACATTTTCGTGAAAAAAGTCATACTATAGTATGACTTTTCATGAAAATTAACGAAAATTTAAACTGAGTTTTTTTTTCCACCAAATTAATCGACAGACTATACTATGCCTGTTTTCATGAACATTTTCGACATTCTATACTATGACATTTTTTTACGAATATTTTCGAAAATTTTCATGAAAAAAGTCATGTCAAAAATATTCGTAAAAAAATGTCATAGTATAGAATGTCGAAAATTTTAATGAAAAAAGGCATAGTATAGTCTGTCTCTTCATTTGGTGGAAAAAAAACTCAGTTTAAAATTTCGACATTTTCATGAAAAAAGTCATACTATAGTATGACTTTTCATGAAAATTAACGAAAATTTAAACTGAGTTTTTTTTCCCACCAAATTAATCGACAGACTATACTATGCCTGTTTCATGAAAATTTTCGACATTCTATACTATGACATTTTTTTACGAATATTTTCGAAAATTTTCATGAAAAAAGTCATGTCAAAAATATTCGTAAAAAAATGTCATAGTATAGAATGTCGAAAATTTTAATGAAAAAAGGCATAGTATAGTCTTTCGATTCATTTGGTGGAAAAAAAACTCAGTTTAAAATTTCGACATTTTCATGAAAAAAGTCATACTATACTATGACTTTTCATGAAAATTGACGAAAATTTAAACTGAGTTTTTTTTCCACCAAATTAATCGACAGACTATACTATGCCTGTTTTCATGAAAATGTTCGACACTCTATACTATGACATTTTTTAAGAATATTTTCGAAAATTTTCATGAAAAAAGTCACGTCAAAAATATTCGTAAAAAAAAGTCATAGTTTAGTATGTCGAAAAAATTTCATGAAAAAGTCAGTATAGTTTGTCGAAAAAATTTATAAATAAAAGCCATAGTATAGTATGTCAAAAAATTTCATGAAAAAAAGTCATAGTATAGTATGTCGAAAAATGTTATGAAAAAAAAGTTATAGTATAGTATGTCGAAAATTTCATGAAAAAAAAGTCATAGTATTGTAAGTCGAAAATTTTTATGAAAAAAACGTAATAGTATAGTATGTCAAAAATTTTCATGAAAAAAAGTCATAGTATAGTATGTCGAAAAATTTCAGGAAAAAAAGTCATAGCACAGTATGTCGAAAAATTTTATGAAAAAAGTCATTGTATAGTATTTCGAAAAATTTTATGAAAAAAAAAGTCATTGTATTGTAAGTCGAAAAATTTTATGAAAAAAAATCATAGTATATTATTTGGAAAAATTTCATGAAAAAAAGTCATAGTATAGTATGTCGAAAAATGTTACGAAAAAAGTCATAGTATAGTATGTCGAAAAATTTTATGAAAAAAAGTCATACTATTGGATGTCGAACAATTTTATGAAAAAAAGTCATAGTATAGTATGTCAAAAATTTTCATGAAGAAAAGTCATAGTATTGAATGTCGAAAAATTTTATGAAAAAAAAGTCATAGTATAGTATGTCGAAAAATTTCATGAAAAAAAAGTCATAGTATTGTAAGTCGAAAACTTTTATGAAAAAAAATCATAGTATATTATTTGGAAAAATTTCATGAAAAAAAGTCATAGTATAGTATGTCGAAAAATTTTACGAAAAAAGTCAAAGTATAGTATGTCGAAAAATTTCATGAAAAAAGTCATAGTATTGTATGTCGAAAAATTTAGGAAAAAAAATCATAGTATATTATTTGAAAAAATTTCATGAAAAAAAGTCATTCTGTTATCCCCTCTTTATTTTTCCTCATCTTGTGAAAGTTGACCTCCGAAACTGAAAAACAAAACAAAAAATTGTGACAACAACAAAACAAAAACTCAGTTTAAATTTTCGTCAATTTTCATGAAAAAAGTCATACTATACTATGACTTTTCATGAAAATTGACGAAAATTTAAACTGAGTTTTTTTTCCACGAAATTAATCGACAGACTATACTATTCCTGTTTTCATGAAAATTTTCGACATTCTATACTATGACATTTTTTTACGAATATTTTCGAAAATTTTCATGAAAAAAGTCATGTCAAAAATATTCGTAAAAAAATTTCATAGTATAGAATGTCGAAAATTTTAATGAAAAAAGGCATAGTATAGTCTGTCGATTCATTTGGTGGAAAAAAAACTCAGTTTAAAATTTCGACATTTTTATGAAAAAAGTCATACTATAGTATGACTTTTCATGAAAAGCAAACAAAGAGTCATCTATTTACATGGAGGTTTGCGTTTTCAACAATGACCAAATAAAACACAAAAAAATGTAAGATTAGAGTGTAATGAACAGTAAATGAATAAAATAAAATGGTAAAATAGCACATTTATCTCGCCTATAAGCAAAAAACAGTACACCATACCAGCAGAAGGAGCAAAGCTTTGAAATAAAGATAAAATTTCTTAAAAGTAATGTACAAGTTGACAGCAGATGGTTAGGTCACTCTGCTCCGCACAGGGTTGTAAGGCGATTCTGCAGCAGCCGAATGCTCGTAAGAGCGGTTTCATCCAGTAGAGACAGGTCCAACGAGTCCAGCTGACTGGCCAATAGCTGAATGCTCTCTCCGTTGCCGATGGGGACGTTGATGACGACGTCCTCATTTCCTGCTGCAATGGGAGAACCGTTGACTGAAATGCTATAAACCATATCATGTCATAACCATGTCATAGTATAGAATGTCGAAAATTTTAATGAAAAAAGGCATAGTATCGTCTGTCGATTCATTTGGTGGAAAAAAAACTCAGTTTAAAATTTCAACATTTTCATGAAAAAAGTCATACTATAGTATGACTTTTCCTGAAAATTGACGAAAATTTAAACTGAGTTTTTTTTCCACCAACTTAATCGACAGACTATACTATGCCTGTTTTCATGAAAATTTTCGACATTCAATACTATGACATTTTTTTACGAATATTTTGGAAAATTTTCATGAAAAAAGTCATGTCAAAAATATTCGTAAAAAAATGTCATAGTATAGAATTTCGAAAATTTTAATGAAAAAAGGCATAGTATAGTCTGTCGATTCATTTGGTGGAAAAAAAACTCAGTTTAAAATTTCGACATTTTCATGAAAAAAGTCATACTATACTATGACTTTTCATGAAAATTGACGAAAATTTAAACTGAGTTTTTTTTCCACGAAATTAATCGACAGACTATACTATTCCTGTTTTCATGAAAATTTTCGACATTCTATACTATTGACATTTTTTAACTAATATTTTCGAAAATTTTCATGAAAAAAGTCATGTCAAAAATATTCGTAAAAAAATGTCATAGTATAGATTGTCGAAAATTTTCATGAAAAAAGGCATAGTATAGTCTGTCGATTCATTTGGTGGAAAAAAAAATTAGTTTAAAATTTCGACATTTTCATGAAAAAAGTCATACTATACTATGACTTTTCATGAAAAGCAAACAAAGAGTCATCTATTTACATGGAGGTTTGCGTTTTCAACAATGACCAAATAAAACACAAAAAAATTTAAGATTAGAGTGTAATGAACAGTAAATGAATAAAATAAAATGGTAAAATAGCACATTTATCTCGCCTATAAGCAAAAAACAGTACACCATACCAGCAGAAGGAGCAAAGCTTTGAAATAAAGATAAAATTTCTTAAAAGTAATGTACAAGTTGACAGCAGATGGTTAGGTCACTCTGCTCCGCACAGGGTTGTAAGGCGATTCTGCAGCAGCCGAATGCTCGTAAGAGCGGTTTCATCCAGTAGAGACAGGTCCAACGAGTCCAGCTGACTGGCCAATAGCTGAATGCTCTCTCCGTTGCCGATGGGGACGTTGATGACGACGTCCTCATTTCCTGCTGCAATGGGAGAACCGTTGACTGAAATGCTATAAACCATATCATGTCATAACCATGTCTAAGTATAGCATGTCGAAAATTTTAATGAAAAAAGGCATAGTATCGTCTGTCGATTCATTTGGTGGAAAAAAAACTCAGTTTAAAATTTCAACATTTTCATGAAAAAAGTCATACTATAGTATGACTTTTCATGAAAATTGACGAAAATTTAAACTGAGTTTTTTTTCCACCAAATTAATCGACAGATGATGCTATGCCTGTTTTCATGAACATTTTTGACATTCTATACTATGACATTTTTTTACGCATATTTTCGAAGATTTTCATGAAAAAAGTCATGTCAAAAATATTCGTAAAAAAATGTCATAGTATAGAATGTTGAAAATTTTCATGAAGAAAGGCATAGTATAGTCTGTCGATTCATTTGGTGGAAAAAAAAATCAGTTTAAAATTTCGACATTTTCATGAAAAAAGTCATACTATAGTATGACTTTTCAAGAAAATTGACGAAAATTTAAACTGAGTTTTTTTTCCACCAAATTAATCGACAGACTATACTATTCCTGTTTTCATGAAAATTTTCGACATTCTATACTATGACATTTTTATACGAATATTTTCGAAAATTTTCATGAAAAAAGTCATGTCAAAAATATTCGTAAAAAAATGTCATAGTATAGAATGTCGAAAATTTTAATGAAAAAAGGCATAGTATAGTCTGTCGATTCATTTGGTGGAAAAAAAACTCAGTTTAAAATTTCGACATTTTCATGAAAAAAGTCATACTATAGTATGACTTTTCAAGAAAATTGACGAAAATTTAAACTGAGTTTTTTTTCCACCAAATTAATCGACAGACTATACTATTCCTGTTTTCATGAAAATTTTCGACATTCTATACTATGACATTTTTTTACGAATATTTTCGAAAATTTTCATGAAAAAAGTCATGTCAAAAATATTCGTAAAAAAATGTCATAGTATAGAATGTCGAAAATTTGAATGAAAAAAGGCATAGTATAGTCTGTGGATTCATTTGGTGGAAAAAAAAACTCAGTTTAAAATTTCGACATTTTCATGAAAAAAGTCATACTATACTATGACTTTTCATGAAAATTGACGAAAATTTAAACTGAGTTTTTTTTCCCACCAAATTAATTGACAGACTATACTATGCCTGTTTTCATGAAAATTTTCGACATTCTATACTCTAACATTTTTTTACGAATATTTTCGAAAATTTTCATGAAAAAAGTCATGTCAAAAATATTCGTAAAAAAATGTCATATTATAGAATGTCGAAAATTTTAATGAAAAAAGGCATAGTATAGTCTGTCGATTCATTTGGTGGAAAAAAAACTCAGTTTAAAATTTCGACATTTTCATGAAAAAAGTCATACTATACTATGACTTTTCATGAAAATTGACGAAAATTTAAACTGAGTTTTTTTTCCACGAAATTAATCGACAGACTATACTATTCCTGTTTTCATGAAAATTTTCGACATTCTATACTATGACATTTTTTTACGAATATTTTCGAAAATTTTCATGAAAAAAGTCATGTCAAAAATATTCGTAAAAAAATGTCATAGTATAGAATGTCGAAAATTTTAATGAAAAAAGGCATAGTATAGTCTGTGGATTCATTTGGTGGAAAAAAAAACTCAGTTTAAAATTTCGACATTTTCATGAAAAAAGTCATACTATACTATGACTTTTCATGAAAATTGACGAAAATTTAAACTAGGTTTTTTTTCCACCAAATTAATCGACAGACTATACTATTCCTGTTTTCATGAAAATTTTCGACATTCTATACTATGACATTTTTTTACGAATATTTTCGAAAATTTTCATGAAAAAAGTCATGTCAAAAATATTCGTAAAAAAATGTCATAGTATAGAATGTCGAAAATTTTAATGAAAAAAGGCATAGTATAGTCTGTCGCTTCATTTGGTGGAAAAAAAAATCAGTTTAAAATTTCGACATTTTCATGAAAAAAGTCATACTATACTATGACTTTTCATGAAAATTGACGAAAATTTAAACTGAGTTTTTTTTTCCACCAAATTAATCAACAGACTATACTATGCCTGTTTCATGAAAATTTTCGACATTCTATGCTATGACATTTTTTTACGAATATTTTCGAAAAATTTCATGAAAAAAGTCATGTCAAAAATATTCGTAAAAAAATGTCATAGTATAGAATGTCGAAAATGTTCATGAAAAAAGGCATAGTATAGTCTGTCGATTCATTTGGTGGAAAAAAAACTGTTTAAAATTTCGACATTTTCATGAAAAAAGTCATACTATACTATGACTTTTCATGAAAATTGACGAAAATTTAAACTGAGTTTTTTTTTCCACCAAATTAATCGACAGACTATACTATGCCTGTTTCATGAAAATTTTCGACATTCTATACTATGACATTTTTTTACGAATATTTTCGAAAATTTTCATGAAAAAAGTCATGTCAAAAATATTCGTAAAAAAATGTCATAGTATAGAATGTCGAAATTTTTTTTAAAAAGTCATAGTATATCATGTCGAAAAAGTCATTTCATGGCATGCCATAAAAAAATAGTATAGTACAGTATGTCATAAAAAAACGTAATAAAAATCATTGTGAACTTTACAGGTACATGTGAAGAATTACTGGCATCGATGCTATACATAGCCACAGCCGTGCGTAACAGTCGCGTGTAACAACAGCTCTGGCTGAGAACCTCATCGATAAATCTGATGAAAAGAATGTGTATGCATATTTCTGCCTTTGTGCTTATAAACAGTTTTAGTTGTGAATCTTTCATGCATCAAATCCAACAGGATTCATAAATAAACTACAGAGAATCCCACTACGCAGTGATCAATTTTAGCATTCAACCTATTTGGACAAATATACATATTGAAAACAAGCTACAAGATTTAAAACCTCGGAAAATACTTCAGTGTCTAAGACTTTTTAAGGGCCATAATTGTAGTTAAATTGATTGATCATCTTTTAAGACCCTGCGGACACCAATTATCTGCCGATTACTGGCTGCTATTAACAGAACCAAGTTGTACAGTGTACATGGATATTTTCATGACTACACAACGACCCTGATAAGGTTTCTCTCTTTATGATCATCTCAAGGTTCACTTAGCTTCTTCCAGAGCTTTCGACTGCATCTGTTAAGTCAAGACTACTTCGTCAAACTACCGTTTCCGAGGTTAATGATGAACTTTTAAGCTTCCTAAATGTATAATTTGTTTTAGACGTCAGCAGATGAAGTTTAAGATGAGATTTAAAAGTCAGACAGAAGTTAGTTTACTGAGATATTTATTTACACATTCAACTAGTGGCCATTATATGAAAAGAAAGAACATTTTTACAGTTTATTTACATCACCTGTAAGGCATTATGAAAAAAAAAAAAACTGTACACTGAAATTTGACAAGAAAATAATAAAACGCATAAAATAAAAAGCTAAATGAATCTACTTGAAAGTATAAAATACAACTGAGAATGCTGATGAAACTTAAATAAAATGAATACATGGAACATATGAGGGGGGAATATCACATTAATCTCATCTTTCCTCTGCAGCTGTCTGAATGTTTCAACAATAATCTGGAGTGAGGTGAGACGAGGGAACGTTAAGCCAACCTGCTGAGGATTCTGGGTAAATACACTGAATTACTGTTGTGTATCTCCTGCCTAAAAACAAGACCGTATTGCACTTTTATCTTCCAAATTGAGGAGTCTAAAAGAGTGAAGATGAGTACAAACACACAGAGAGAGTAGCCTCTTTCATCATCAACACATCTGTGTGTCTAGTTTGGGATATCACGTTACTTCTTAACGACAACAGCGGATATTTTATTTCAGTTTGTCCAGTCACAATGATCATTATTGAGCATGGATACTGAGAAAGTCTGAAAACATTTTTAATTTATAGTTTGCTCAGTCGTGTAACACTAATAATTTAATCTGTCCTAATTTTTTAGTTTTTAGTATACGGAATTCAGAGCATTTCTATTGCCTCCACGCGGCTCTCAACATAGCGACGGCTGAGCTAGCGGTTAACGGTGCTAACAACGGCAACAGTGCTCACAAAGCTAACAGTGTTGACCTGAGGGGGAACCGGAGGGTGGGCGCTACGCTTCTATGAAGACGTCGTGGGTCGGGACGGCGTTACCAGCTGTAACCGCTGTACGAGCGCAGTGCAGAGTTGTTAGCTAGCCAGTAGGGCACAACGGAGAGACTCACATGCAACAAAATGCACGCGCAGCCGGCCCTGATACGTAAACAAAGCACGAGAAACTCGGATTACAACACACAGAGAGGGAGAGTGACTTCATCCTCTGCTCAGGTAGACATTACTCCACTATATCTTTACATAGACAATAGTTGTTTGCTGCTATATTAATGCTCTGAATCCCATATATAGACCTTTTAACCAATATGGTGTAAACACTGTTTTAGACACTGACAACAAACATTCAGATAGCGTATAGTACATATTAATACTGGAACCTTAACGATCGACAGGATCAATCTCAACATATCTGGATCAGCCTTAAAAAAAGACCTTAAAATAAATTAAAGGTGTTTAGCCTACAAATTGTTTTCCATTTGGGGATGTTAAATTTGATTTTTGGTCTTTATTTAATATGAAAAATAATGTTTTTGATGCAGATTGAGGATTTCTGGGTTGCAAATGGATTTCATTGTGGTCTAAGAACAATGTAACTCCAATTTTGGCTATTTTAAAGTCCAATTTTAAGGGTTGAGATTATTTTTAGGATTAGAAAACCTTCTCGGTAAATCCATGAGACAAACTGAAAATTGGGAATAGCTATAATAAACCAGGCTGTTGACACACAATGTTAAAACACGTGTTGCCCCCAAACCCACAGATGTGTTGAAAATAAGGATTCAAAAAGTGTTTTTCATACAAAAATCAACCACAGGAGTCAAATTGGTCACATCTGGTTTGTGTAAGGAGACCAGATTTAAGGTGGATTACTGGAAACCTGTTCATTAATGTGAATCTATTACCTTTAAACTGACATTATCTTAATGGGAAAATGAGTTCATTAACAGTTAATGAGTCTTTTTCTTTGCATCTTACTGCAAGTTCATTATTGAGCGTCATTGCACTAAGTGTAATTAGTGTACCTGTTAAAAAAAAAACAGCTCATGTTCACAAAGTGCTAATTATTTTATATTGCCTTCTCTGATTCATTATTATTCACTTAAACAGAAGTGTGTAGATCCACTGGAGGTGTTTTGAGAAAGTGCTAATTGTAGCTGAGGAGCCGATGCGATGTGAGTGAAAACTGCACATTTTCATCTCTAAATTTGTGGGTATACATCTGTTTATTATGCATTTATTATGTTTGTTTAATCACGCTCCTTCCATAACCTGTATTAGTGACTGAAAATAATCTTTAATCTGACTTAATTTTCAGCCTCTGTCTTTGATTAACACTTTGGTCAAGTTTTATTTGGAAACACACACAACTTCCTTAGTTAACTTCCTAAATAGTGGAGAGGTTATGAGGCTGCGTTTTAATGTAACGTGAGAGAGGAGTTTCTGTAGGAGCTTAAAGTAATGTGTATTTTTTATCTAAATCACCTCCACTGAATCTAGACCATGTGATTCAATGAACACAGCGTTTGGCAGTTCATACAAACATCAACACAAACAATACAGCTCGATGGTGAGTTTCCCCCCCCAAAAAAAACAACACTGATACCAACTTGGACACATGCATACTGGCTTCTGGTTGGTTGATGTAGAACAACAAACCCTTATTTATGGAGTCATTTGGTGTAACACGGGTACGACGCAGAAAAACTCACCAGAAAAGAGGCAACCTGGAGGTCTGGAAGAGGTTGAGGTGCACTCTGACCCTCAACATCTCACTGTCTTTGCTCAAACTTAGTGTCTTCTCAAGCATTAATATGTGATACTCTACTACTGCAATCAGTTAATTTCCATTTTTTTCCAGATTTTCCATTTGCTGCAGCAATCGCTCGCTGTCTTTGTCATTTTTCTTTCTGATTTGTTCGAAATAAAATAATGAAGAAGAACTGGGTAGTTATCATGAACAGAAAAGAAAAATAGCATGATAACAATAACTATTTCTCTCTCTCCCTCCCTCTCCTCTTCCTCCAGGGTTGCTGGTCGTCTCCAGGGAGTTTTCTGCTTTACCAACCGAAAAAAGCTGCAGCCAACGCGGTAGTTCACACGGAGAACACTACGAAGTGGCTGCTTGGTCCACGCCTTTAAGGCCTGCTCATTTGCTGGTGGGTAAGTGGAAAGTATTCGTCATCAGTAATGTGTGCGTGTTATCGAGAGGTAGGGATGAAATGGAGGTGAAGGTCACATTTATAGTGTGTGTGTAAATCAAAGGAGTGTTTAACATAAAGTGACAGAAGCGGAAACGGAGGTGATGTAAAGCACTTCAACAGGCAGCGAGACCTGGCGGGGCGACGTACTGCCTCTTTAATCCAGGTTTAACACATGGAATCACTCCGGGCTTCTAGCACAGAGAGATAACTCGATCTTTGTTGCTGTTGTCATTATTTTAGAGCACTTGTCTACTTTTTAATGACACATGATGGCTACCACACGTATGTGCCTTCTTTAGAAGTTAACTCTGCGTACAGGGTTGTGACTAATGATTATTTTTATTATCAATAATGGATTCATTTTCTGTTAATCGACTAATTGTTTCAGTTCTAAAAACAATTGATCTGCAACTACTCTGACAATCAATTCATCGTTTTTAAGCAAAAATGCAAAAACTTAGCTGGTTCCAACTTCTTAAATGTGAATATTTGCTGTTTTTTTTTAGACTTCTATGATATTAAACTGAATATATTGTTGGGTTTTAGACTGTTGGTCGAACAAAACAAGCAATTTGAAGGTAGTACTTTGTGCTCTATGAAATTGCAATCCATCATTTTCTGACATTTTTCTTGGAGCAAATGATTAATCAAGAAAATAATCATCGATAATAACAATAATCGTTAGTTGTAGCCATACTTATATAATTTATAAAATGTGAGAAAATATTTTTATAAGTCTAATTTCACAGAGAGATGTCTTGATTTGTCCGACCAATAGTCCAAATTAAATTTACAATTTTATCATGTAAAGAAAAGCAGAAAAACGTCACATTTAAGAAGCTGGATTCAGATACTGTTACTATCAATCAATTATCAAAATAGCTGTTGATCAACTAATTGATTAATTGACTAATCGTTTCAGTTTGAATCATTATATTTGTCTGCAATTTGCAGTTACACCAATAAACAGTAGGGGGGGGTAGTATTTTAGCATGTGAAGAGTTATGTCGAGGCAAAATCTGAAGTTCTAGAGGAAGATATTCTAATGTTAAAATTAAGTATCTACTGGGAAATTCTGTAAAAATACGTAATGCTGTAACGTGTGCAGGTGTTTTTTTAAAGAGCTGTTCATCAATATACATTTCCAATCTGCTGTTGAAAATTTCTTTTGGAACAAGTGAGAAAAGGTTTGCTGCAAAGACTAAAAAGCTCCATTCTCAAGCTGAAACTAGTAAAAGCTAAAAGCCAAGCCAGTATTGTTGCTCCGGTATCTGCATGATGTTTTGCCTACATGTTTCTATCTAATCTAGCAATCTTGGTCGTCTTGTTTCATTCCCTCTAACCACTGAGAGAGGAAACAATGAGGCACTTAATGCCCCGTTTCTTTAGTTTGAGCTCGCTCTGTGTAGTTTTGTGTTCGTGATGTAGCTTCAGTGCTGCATATATAAAGTGCTCGGATAAATCTGGATCCTTGAAACACTGATTGAAAACTGCGATGGCCCTCATGCGCCTACATTTACTGTCGGCTCACTGTGGTTCTTCCACATGATTTTCATGGATAACTTCAGCTCGTTTTCATTCCCAGGACGTCAGATACCGACGCTTTGTCACGGCCGCCGGCGTTCGATACCCACGCGAAACCCAGAACACCCAGAAAGTGCTGCGGTAACGTAGTTTTTATTGTACAAACGTAGTCATTTTAAGCCCAACCATGTTGTTTTTCCTAAACCTAACTAAGTGATTTTGTTCCCTAAACCTAAACAAGTGTTTGTTTAATTCACGACATTTAACTGTGACCGAAAAGTGACGCCGATGGGTCTGACAAAGCGGCAGTATGTGACGAGTTGGGGTGAGAACGTGTTGATAATTTTGACCGAAACAACACAAAAGCTGACGCTAACTGTTTTAACTCCGATCCACATTTCATGAATTCATGTCGATTAATTACCAGCACAATCTAGAGATTTTTTACTGTAAAACATCTAAAAATCTGTCTGGTTGAACACCAACAGTGAAAGTGAATTCTATATCCACAATCAATAACTAATTTCCGGCCATTTACAGTTTGATTTTGATATTAACGATAATATTTTAAAGTATTTAACACAAGTAGAAAGAGACTTCTTGAGCCATGGAATAATTAATTTCCTGTAAAAACATCAAAATCACAAAATATTTAGTCGGCTTGTACTTGATTAGGATCACTGATGAGATGTGTATTATTTGATTCCTTAATAATTATCAGGAAGACTACATTGTACAAAATGATTCAATTTTTTTGCCTACAGATGAATATTTTAAAAAGCTAGTGGGAGGCTAATTTATCCGCTACAACCAGTATATCAGCATCAGCCATGCTACTGCAGATTCTCATCATTTTTAGATCCAGAGTTAAAGCTAAAAATGCAAATTAATAATAGTGTGAAATCAAAACCTACAAGGACCTACATTTAATTATTAAACCACAGACGTACATTTTTGAAGCCTTTAGAAAAATCGTTAGCACCGAAAATTAGAATTTGAGCCTGTTAGGAGAATTACACGGGGCGCAATGCTCGGTGTTAGTGGTGTCCCAGCAGGCGGGGGAAATAACACAGAATATAATCTGAAAGTCAGTTTGAATTTTCCAGCTTTAATAGGCTGGTAGAGTAGCGACACTGCTGCTAAAACAACCAGTCGCTTCTCCGAAATCTGTCTGGTGAAATACTGACAACGGCTACTGAAGTTAAGATTTAACTAACCACTTTGGTTCCCGCTCTGGCTCCATCACAGATCGTCTCTGGCCCAAAAGTCTGACGTCAGCTTCCACCTTCCACGGCTGGCTTGTGTTCACTTCAAGCTTCGTAGCGACGCCTCTGGTGTGAGAGTTTAGCTTCAGGCTACGTAGCTTGAAGCTTCACAGCTAGCCTCTGATGTTGCTGAAATGGCGAGCTAGCATGAGTTTCAACCTTCACAGCTCGCGTTTCACGATTAGTTTGAAGAAAGATGGCGTTAGCGTCAAGGTTGGCTAGTGTTAGCTTCTCAAAGCCGGGCTGGTGTTTTTGTCCATCTCTTTATTTCCATCCTTCATCAATGCAGAAAACACCTGAGAGAAAACAGAGAAAAATATTAAGTTTAAACTAATTCAACAGTCACAACAACACATTCACTAACTTTGCTCTGTGATTTTTTTCCAAAGCCGTGAACTCTGGACGTGATGCTGACCTGAGCCCAGCGGCGGTTCCTGCTGATCATGTGCGTGTTGGCCATGGCGGTGAAGAGCGTGTGTGCCTGCAGGTCCTCCGGCAGGCGGGTGAGGAACTGGGCGATGTGGATGAAGTCCATCTGGAGCAGGACGTCCTCGAACAGACGCAGGATACCGAGCCCCGTCCGAAACAAACTCTCCTCCCCGTCCCGACAGAAGACGTCCCACACCCGACACGCCACGTCCAGAGGGAGAGACTTACTGTACAGAGTGAAGATCCTGGACGGAGACACACAAAAACAACGTAAGTAACTTTATCTTTTTTAGTGTAAAATCACATGTTCAAACAGCAAATGTGATTTTTATTTTTTTTTATTGCTTATTTACAGGAAGCTGTAAATAAGGAACAAAAATTAGAAAAAGGTGGTAATTAGACAATACTAGCTGCTCTCTGGGTTTTCGCTTTACTGCTTCATGTGAGTTTTTACTAATATCGCAATATCAGTCATAATAATCGCAATTAGACTTTTTTCAAAATCATGCAGCCCTATTTAAAACTTTGATGAGAAGTTCCTTTTTCAAACTCCATGGCGCCAATTAGGCTTGGGCGGTATCTATTTTCATATCTTCTTGACAATTCACCGGGGTATACGGTATGAGGCAGTTGTACTTTACTTATTGCTATTACTCATTGTCCATGTACGCGTCTGTTTGGGAGTATAATTGAGGCTTAAGCCCTGCACTCTGTGAACTATGAGAGCAGAGGATATTAATAATGCTTGTGTGAAATTCTAGCAGCGGCGCTCATAATTCTGCAGCATAATATGGACTTGAGTAAAATATCTGAATACTTCTTCCTCCACTGTTCATTTCCCATCTAAACATCAACAGTGTGCTGGAGATACAACGGAGTCTTAAATAACTCACCAGTCGATCAGATAGAGGTCAGGGGTCAGGTTGTTGGTTTGGAAGTGGCTGAAGAGACGCGGCAGATTCTCATCAAAGAAAACCTCAAAGGCGGCAAAATACTTCAACATCTGACACAGACAGAGAGAGTAGAGAGAAGATGAAGGACGAGGTCATAAGTAAACAAAATGAGTAACACGAATAACAGTTATTGTGTCTGTCTGTCTGTGTACCAGTTCGTGGTCGACTCTGAAGAAGGCCATCTGACAGGGTTTATTGAGCAGGTTGGCGAAGGTGATGAAGGCTTCGGCCTCCTCCAGGTTGAGGATCAGCACAGCAGCGATGAATGACATGCCCTGCACCTGAAACAACACAATAACACAGACTCCAGATCAGCATGACAGATGGACTGTGAGTGTGGATTAATGTGTGTTTTTGTAGCAAGGACTAGTGTATATACTGTATCTATATACAGTATACACTGTATATATATACAGTGTATGTATACAGTGTACACTGTATGTATACAGTATACTGTATACAGTATACTGTATACATACAGTGCACTGTATCTACAGCGTATATATATATATACAGTACATTGTATATATAACTATATATACTGTAATGTATACTGTATACATATAGTACACTAGTACTATATGTATACAGTATACTATATACATTACAGTGTAATGTATATACAGTATACATACAGTATACTGTATATAGTGTATACAGTATACATACAGTATACTGTATATACTGTGTATACAGTATACATACTGTATCTACAGTACATACAGTTCCATTCTTGCATTGCTCTGCATATTGCTGTACATTGTATGTTCATTTCTTCTTCACTGTATTTGTATTTTTCTGAGAGAATGACAGAAAATAAACCTGAGAATCAAAGCTCTGAGAGACTGTTTGTGATTTGTGACCATCTCAACAACGTGCTGAATTAAATAGAATTTGATTTAGGTATCCAACGTCAAAACTTTTTGAAAATTGCTATTGAATGTCTGGTCAGAATCATGATCTTGTATCTGATTTAAATCATAATCTTACTATTTTATTAATCAAAGTTCTTGTACGTTCGCTTGTGTTTAGACAGCATTTAGCTTTTGTTAAATAAAAAATATGTTTATATCTCTCAAGGTAAGGTTTTGGAGATAGTATCATTGTGGAATCAGTACCAAAGCACAGGTATTGTATCGCCACTAGTATCAAAACAATACCCAGCCCTAAATATTACACCAAATGTGTACAATGAGAAGAGACAAACATAAAGAAACTAAAATCTAATGCAGTTCAATTTTGTCTGTAAACAACTAAATATCAACTATTATCGTTTTGAGGGCGGAAGAAAAATTCAAACTCACGTAGCCAATGTCAGGTCTGTAACAGGTGTAAGCCCCCAGTACACTGTGGAGGAGGTCGTGGTAGGGACCACCCTGTAGAGAGACAAGAGAGAGTGTTAAGAGTAATAGATGGACAGATAGAGGAGGAGGAGGAGAGGGGGAGACGGGGGGGATTGGAGGGCAGATTCATGCAAAGTAAGAAGAAAAAATAGAGTGAAGAGACAAAACTCAACATGAAAGGAGAATCAGGAATATTACTGATGATTAACTACTGTACTGCTATAGACTTTCTAACTTACTTTCTAAAGTTGAGTCTTGCATGTTTAAGCCAAATAATTACTATCTGCTCACACTTTCTGTTACTGCCAGACATTTCCCAAAACATGCAGCTTTATTTTAGCTTTTGCAATATTTTTGCATAATTGTTTAAAATTGTATTGATTAAAATGCACGACCTGGATAGAATCAAAGATCACTCTATGATTTCAGAACAATTAAAACTCTAATATTAAGTATCTTTAAAGATTTTGATAGCATACTAATAATGAAATGATATCAATGGGATGCTGAAAGGTAGGAAAAAACGCATTTGGTCCTTTAACCCTCAGACGATGACGACCACACAAAACGTTCTCACTATTAAGTTCCAAAACTAACTTGCCCTCACAATGATATAAATACAAGAGCACACACACACACACAGCTTGCAGACACAGCAGCAGTTTACAGATTACATACCTTCTGGAAGATGAAGAGAGAGGGGAAGGTTCTGGAAATGTCCAGTTTGATGAGGTCCAGACTGGACTCTCTGTCAGCCAGAGACACTCCTCCGTCTAACAGGAAAACACACCAGAGAAAAGTTTCAATGTCTTATTTCAGTTTAGATGGTTGTTTATGTTTTCAACTTTTATTATATAACAAATATTAATATTATTAATATTAATAATGAATAGTACATCTTCAGTTGACTGTAGGGGCTCATTTCAGACCTGAATATTCATGTTTTTAATGTATCAATGACTGTTTACATGCACACTAATATTGTGAATTAGGCCTTATTCCGAATGGAGCATTTTCTGATTAAGACATGTGGGATATGCTGATATTATTCAGGTTTTAGGAGCATTCTTTGGACATGTATACAGCGCATTCGGAATATGTGTCTCAATTGGGGTTTTTACGGCAGTTTGCGACCCACGACCTCTTGCCTATTTTCGTCCAGCTCTGTGCGTCGTACACAAACCAACTGGCCGACAGTTTGCAGAGCTGCATGCCCAAAAGAGAAGTCCACATTTCTGGTCGGAAGGAGAAACACACCTACTTTTAAACATTATGAAAGACTTGGATATCAACAGGTTTTTGGATATGCGCAAATATCGCTACGCCGAACTTTTCAAGAAGGTGGTTGAAGGAATGAAAGAAGGAGGCTGTGTTCGCACGGTCCAACAAGTCCGCCATCAGTTACACTAATCGGAGAATGCAGAGCTGGATGTAAACGGGAATATTAATGGAATGAACATTTACTTTAGCCATGTAAACAGCTTAGTAGGAATATTGTCTTTTAAGGAATAAGGTCAAAAAACAGAATATTTTGTGCATGTAAACGTAGTCAGTGGCTTGTTTGAGTTTTTAGAGTTCAGACTGGTGCCGCGTCTTACCACTCTCACTGTCGTTGACTGAACTGGTTTCGCTGTAACTCCTCCACTTCTCTTTGGCTCTGGACAGGAAGATCTCATACAGCTCTGCACAAAGAGAAAAATCACAAACCATCAATCAGGTTTTAACTTTGACACAGAAAAGATCAGATATTCCAGTAACTGTGCCAGGATTTTTAAAAGACTCAGTAATTTCCTACAACAGCTGGTCACTGTAGTTTTTAATCAAACAAACGGAGAAATAGTGCATTTGTTGGGGACTATTTTAAGCAATGGATTAATCCACATTTGGTGCTCTAGTGAGTATTAGTGGCAGCAGGATGGTGTATGTGGGATTGAATCAAAATAAACTACAGTGTGTGTGTTCATTATAATGAAGGAACATTTCACTGGAGCTGTACAGAATGTCATTTTTTTACATTTGAAGCTTCTATAGAGGTTTTTGAATGAAGCTTTGAATGTTTGTTGTCATATTTCATGATGTCATCACCATAAAAAAAAAAAAAAAAAACAGATTTGCGTTGTTTTAGTTATATAAATGTTATTTATTGTGCTGTTAGATTGCTGTTAGACCACCCTGTTAATACAGAGGTGTGCCTCCCTTTGTGTGCAGCAAGCGGGAGAGAAACATTTTTTTTGACTGCAGTGAAAATGTTGTTTTTGAAACAAATATAGATTAAAGCAGAATACTTTGTTAGATAAAAACATGTTGTGAATTTTGGAAATGATTACATTTTTTTTCAATAGGAGAGTTATTGGAAATGTTTGGATCACACAAGTCGGAAACAATCCTACGCAGCCACCACTGAAATAGTATAATACAATTAATATTCGAGTAGCCAAAAAAAGGCATTTGAATGTTGATTTAGAATTTGAATGTCAACATCAAGAATGAAGCTTCGAAGCTTCAAACTATTCAGTACTGTATAGCCCTACGTGCCACCGTGTGCATCAGTGTGGCTCGTTGATGTGTTTTTTTAATAGTTTTTGGACAACAATGGAGCTCTATGGCACAGAGGAAGAAGATATATCAGGCTCTGATACACACACTCACAATGATCAATTCAAGTACCTGGTGTGATGTTGAGCTCGTTGCCGATGGCGAGGCTCCACACTCTTCCTCTGACACTGGGAGGAAGTCCCTGCCACCACAGCTCCCTGACCCGCCTCGTTCCCTTCCTGCACACACACACACAATGAGAGAAATAAACACAATGCACAACACACACACACACACACACACAGAGCTGTGGGGACGTACATGGTGTCCCAGTTTGGCAGGATCTCGTTGTTCCAGACGACCATGGCGTTGGAGATGCTGTCCTCCTGTCTGTGCCTCTCCTTCATCTGACGCTTCTTCCTCTGAGCTTCCTTCATCTCTGAGGGAGAGGGAGAGGGAGAGAGAGAGAGAGAGAGAGAGAGAGAGAGAGAGAGAGAGAGAGAGAGAGAGAGAGAGAGAGAGAGAGAGAGAGAGAGAGAGAGAGAGAGAGAGAGAGAGAGAGAGAGAGAGAGAGAGAGAGAGAGAGAGAGAGAGAGAGAGAGAGAGAGAGAGAGAGAGAGAGAGAGACAGGGATTGAGTGAGACGGGACCACGTTTTGCTTACTTTTAGTCTTCCTGTTGACTAACTTTGTCCCTGCTGGCTACTCTGTCTGAGCCAGTCACATCCAAGCAGAACAATGGATCTGCATCAAATAAAGTGGGGAAATTGTTCTTGCCAACAAACTCTTTGCTGTTCTTTTTTGGGCAAGTGAGGTAAAGAGGTAATTTTAGACACTGGTTGCAATTAGCTCTTGACATTTGCTCTGCGTGTGTGTGTGTTTACCTCTCCTCTTGGCTCCTGCGACCATCTCATCGTACTCCATTTTGTGTCTCTGAGTCTCCTCCAGAGATTTGGCAGGTAGGTTCCTGAAAGACAGAGAATCAGTCAGACAGACGGCCAATCAGACACTTTAAAAAGTAGATGAACACGAGGCATTGGGACATTATGAACAATTCATGTCACGATTATCCCGGCCAAAATAATTGTGATTCACAATATTGTCCCGATAATCATCAAAATATGCTTAAATATATTATGCTTAATATTTTAATTGCATCACAGATAGAACTCACATCTTTTTAGTGAACAGAATTTTTACAACAGTATGCAATAAATATAACAATAAAGTACTTTACTTAGAACTAAAGTGTTTAGGGCTGCAACTAACAGTCATTTTCATTATCAATTAATCTGCCAGTTATTTTCAGGATTAAGTGATTATTTATTTGGTCTATAAAATGTCAGAAAACTGTGAAACATTTAACTGATTATTAAAATGTTGCCAATTAATTTTCTGTCGATGGGCAAACTGATTAATGGACTAATCATTTCAGATCCATAGTGTTTACGTCAAGCTCAATCTGACAAAGTCCAATTTGAACTGAAAAAAGTTGAGATAACTATGAGAAGCTGATTCTGAGAAAATGGCCAAAATGATTTAGGTAACAAAGTGGACTCTGGAGCCACCTTCAGGACAAACTGCATCATTACCCCTGTAGAGGTAAGAATGTAAGAATAGCCAAGTTTTTATTTACCTAATTATTTAGTCAGGGTCATGGTGTAAAAGTATATGAAACATTTTATAGACCATCATCTACAATAAAACCCAGCCAAATACTGACAATGATATTAACAATGAAAACTATGACTAATAATAACAATAGCAAGATCCATATTTGTTTATATTTGTTTGCGTATCAGCTCAGGTTCCTGCGGCAAAATCGATAAAATATAAACTCAATATGAAACCACCATAAGGCACATTTTAAGATGATATTTTAGCTCCACGTGTGTCTCTGACTGGTACTCACGGTGGCCGGTCCTCCAGGATGAGAGCTGTGGTGGAAAGAGGTTCAAACTCCAGGTTCTTCCTCCTCCCTGCAGCCGGGGGAAGCTGAGGACACGAGGACACACCCGAGTCCTGCTCCTGCTGCTGCTCCTGCTCCTCCTCCTCCACCTGTGGACAAGAAAACACAGAAAGAGGCTGTCACAGAGAGCTGAAATCCTCTCATGCGTTTCTTTAATAAACTCAAGCATGTTCCTGAAATGTTCTGTCCACATTCCAAGATAAATTAGTATCTACTGCTGTACTGGACAGTAAAAAGACCTAATTTTAAAAAAGATTAACAGCTAACAGACCCCATGAGCTAAACTCTCCTAGCCACTGACAACCTGCCAACGCCTCTGAACTAGCAGTTTACAAAGTAATCGTTTTATTTTCATTAAAATTACAGGCAAAAAGCATTCCTAATTATCTGAATGAATCTTATCATTGCTGGCAAATACACAGAAAGTAACTGCAAACTGCAGCAATAATTTTTAGTCAGACTTCCACAACTCAAGTTTTAACTTATATATCTGACAAGAACAACCTACCAAAAGGTCCATTATTTGCACAGATTTTACCCAGTTGTCAAGGCATTGTAGAACAATTGTAAAAAAATAAAACACAGCACTCTCAACTAATAATTAAACCTTGAACACAGGGTGCTGGATCCTTAATGTAGATAATATAAAAGGAAAGGCTAGGGCAGCACACCAATTTGACTTTTTTAATATCACCACACGTATGGCATGATGTTAAAAATGTCCACATTTTCTTCCAGAACAGCTACTAAAGGGTCCTTGTAGTGAGATTTATTTTTGCCAACTGCTGTTTCCATGGTCAATAATAAACTTTCCATCTTGACTTTTAAGCCAACATGGACAAGAACTCTTTAAAGAGCTCAGAAAATAAGTGCATTCAGGGACAACTGGACAAACTCCATCTGCAGAGGAAGATCGAGTGATGCAAAGCAGTAGTATGCAGTAGCTATTTAAAACAATTTATATTTCAATCGCTTTAATGCCTCAAAATATTCTGGTATCTTATGCTGTAATTACTATACTGTAATAATCTTTGTTAATAAAGTTTTACTATAAAATATGTTTACTCAGGCATGTCTTTGTCACAAAATGTTATGTGTGATGTAAATAACAATAGAGATGTTATACCAAACCACAATCTGCAAACAGCTATACAACAGCAACACACACACACACACACACACACACACACACACACACACAATTCAGTAATTGTTCATCAGCCTTGGCACAAAGAGAAGATGTTGGTTTGTTGGAGGAAAACAAGCTCTGCAGAAAGAATCGCTGAGTCTGAATAAATCTCCATCTGTGGGTGATAGGGAGTATGTGTGTGCACTCACACATGCACCGTCAAAGCTACTACAAGCTTGTATGTGGTCTGAACGTTTCCGAGTGTGTGAGCATGTACATGTGGCCTATCGAGGCTGCTTGATGAATGTCAGTGTTTGTGTCCATGTGTGAGTGTGTGTACTCATATATTTGAGGTCTAACGGTCGAAGCAAAGCACAATAAACAGTTCATTCACAGGAGCAGGACAGCTGCGGCCGACGAGACAACAAGCCTTTTATACTCTGGTTTCTGAGCACCGCCAGCAGAGGGAGGCAGACTTCACTCTCTGGCTCTGAAGATGGAAAATTCAACTGGTGCTGCTTTGTCATCAGTTTCACTATGAAGTGAAAGTCATATGGATAAAAATCATGTGATTTAAGTGGGTTAACTGCACCGTGAAAGCTGCTCTGTTTCATTTAGTTTGTACGATTAAATCTGCAGCATTTGAACGGTTGAACATCTCTAAAACTAAAACTATGGACATTAATGTGTCGCTCCAACAGCCTCCACTCTGAACCTGCTTTAGGGGTTTGCTCCCAGTCAGCCACAAGAGCACTAGTTCATCCCAAAGGTGGACTTGAGGTTAGAGTTATGTGCAGACCAGTCAAGTTCTTCCACACCAAACTGGGGAAACTATTTCTTTATGGAGCTGGCTTTGTCATGTTGTCATGTTGAAACAGAAAAGAGACAAACAGAAACAGTTGTCATTTGCCTTCATAGGAACTATGGGGCCTAGACCTAGGCCTAGCACTATGAAAAACAGCCTCAATTAAGTCATAAGAGTGACTACTCTGATCAGAGGTTTCATCTCCTCCACGGTTATCTCCTCAACTGTAGTTGACAACTACAGAATTCTGGTCTTAATCAAATCTAAGAACCAAAATATTTTCAGATGGAGGTCCCTGAAGCAAAATCTTATCAAACGGGGTCTTTGACACGAAAAAGGTTGAGAACCACTGCGTTAGAGGATGTGGGTGAAACTCCAGATTCATTTACTTAAATAAAAATAAAAACATGACAATTATCTTTGGTCTTTGTTGTTATTTGATGACCACTAATAACTAAAAGAATTTGTATAGGGGTAAGTAAAAATTGACTTTGGGTAAGTCGATTTCTGACCCACATGCCTGGAAAAACATTAACGTTGAACCCTGGGCTATAGAGTGTATTACATAGATGTTAGTAGAGGAGTCACATTAAGATGCAAAAAGTGTGCAAACTGCAGAAGTGAGTTTCATGATAAATCATGGAGGCTGATAACGAGGAGTACTACACATGATCACAATCACAGCTGGGCTTATTACTATTATTGTGGCTGTAATCCCTGGTTGTCCCTCAGAGCCTCTGAGCTAATTCCTGCGTTGCTGCACAAACTGAATTCAGTTTGTGCAGCAGTTGAATTCCTCCTCCTCCTCCTCCTCCTCCTCCTTCTCTTTCTTCTCCGACGTGTCAACCGACTGAAGCCAAACCACATCTGGCCAGCTCCTTTTCTGATGAATCATCTGACTCTGGCTGCCATCATGTGAGCAGAACGAGCGCAAAGGCCAGCCAACGGCTGTCAGACGGTATGCTGTTAGCACCATCAGCTCTCCTCTGCCTTCATACTACACAGTAAGGTCAGACATCCACCCTGGAGCTGGAATAAGTGGGGAAATAGTAGGGATTTGCTGTCTTTATCAAGCGTACCTCAGCAAGATGGGATTGTGCCAAGGCCTCCTGCTGACGGATTGTCTGGAAGCAGCTGTGTCACACACTGAACACTTTTCAGTGTTTGTCTGATATGAAAATCAAACCTCATCTAATTAAATTCAACTGGAGAGAACGAAGCTGCGCGTGTGTGTGTGTGTGTGTGTGTGTGTGCGTGTGCGTGTGCGTGTGCGCGAGCGCGTGCGCGTGTGTGTGTGTGTGTGTGTGTCCAGGATACCACCTGCCCTAGATGACAGGAGAGGAACAGCTGTGTGTGGTTGAATGTGCATGTGTGTCACTGCTGGCAGAGCCTTATACAACGCAGCAAGAGGGGGATAGAGGGTTTAATTGTGCAGGGGTGGGGTCGGGGGGGGGTAATAGTCTGCACCCTCAGCTGCAGGCAGTGTTGGGAAGTTGCCTAGCGACCACAAACACACACACACACACAGTAAATCCATTTTACTCTCATTCCAGCCACCATGTTGTACGTAAACAGACGCAGGCTAACAGCATTAGCATCTGCAGCAAAACACACACATCATCAGGCCAACCAATCAAACAACTCACACAGGGCTTCAACTTCTTTGGTCACACAGAAATACAATGCAGCATCTGGACTTTGCCTCCAGCTATATATAAAAACCTTTTAAAAACCTCAAAAGACTTCTTGTTTTGTCTGACCAACCGTCCAAAAACACAAACTTATTCAGTTTACAGTTGCAAAAAATGCAAATTCCTCACATCAGAGAAGCTGTATTTAGAAAATATTTGACATTTTTGCTTGATGGACGTCTTAAACAATTAATCGATTATCAAATTAGTTTGATTCAGCACTTATTTGCTCACTATGTTTACACGTACACGGGGAATGTGCACTTTCGTAACTTGATTACTATGAGAGCAGACTGATTCTAATCTGACCTGTATTCCATTATTAGAAAATAAAAGCAGCCTCCTCCCTGATTTGGCAGACACCGCTGGGTTCTACATCTAAGGCACTTTATTATTTCTAATCATACGCATGCTTTATCATATTAACATTAACATGTTGCTATTCTTTCCCACAGTATATTGCCATTTACAAGTGTTCTTTTAATAATCTCATCAATGTTCCTCAACATAGAAAGTAACCTAACAATACTACAGATTTGAAATATGACCATCAATTTGTATGTATTCAACTTTGTTTCTGATTCAGTTTGATACGGTATGTGGCTTGAGACTACGATACCCATGAGCCTCGGCCACCATTACTAAGGAGAAGAAGCCAAGCAAATCTGACCACTTTGTAAGCCGTGTAGTGTAAATTTGGCTTTACTGAAATGCACCCTGGGAGTTGTAGTTAACTTCAATCCTTCAGTTTTTATGTCCACAGTCTTGCACCTTTGACTTATTATCAAAGAACCGAATATTATCCAACACAGTTCATCTTTTGTACTGATGATTCAACCAGGAGAGTTTCAACTCCTTCTAAGAGCTCCAACTGTCAGTCACCTCACATCGTCTACAGTATGCACAACATGAACCAGAGTAAAATGTTGATGATGGCGTTGTGAGTGATGTGAGTGTGTTTAAAGAGCCAACCTGTTGTGTGGACAATGTGGAGTCAGGGTCTGTAGTTGGATCGTCCTCTCTGGCTGCTGTCTTGCCAAACAGTCGCCACCCTGTTGCATTATGGGACAATGCCTTGGGCTCTTTGGATTTCCTAGCAAACAGGCTCCTGAAAGAGACACAGAAATAATGAGTTTTATTATTATTACTGTCTTAAATTCAAAGAGAACTCCTGATTCATAACTATAACATATCTTTCCTGGAACTTGTGCTGAAAAACATTATTTAACTTTTTTCGTTTAAAGCCTCACTGGATCAAATGTTTATATTAAAAGAAAACGACTGTCTAATCAGGCTTAAATCACAAAGCGTGTGTGCAGCAGGGTGAGATGTCGCAAATTCTCCCTTTTTCTTCAAATGTAATTCTGGTGTGGACGATATGATCGCTGCAGGAAACCGTCTCCACACAGGAAGCCACAAATCACAACATAAAAGCAAAAATCCAAAACGCGTCTTTTCAACAGCAACAAGCGGAAAAACTTTCATCCAGAAATCTTCCCACGTGCTGCAGGTTGCACCGAAACTCAAAACTGTCCAGCCTCACCTGGCTGCACCTTTCCACCATTGCTCAACAGAGCAATGACAACATATTGCACAACACTGAAAGAGAGACTGACTGACATTATTTATATGGAAGATTATCTGGTTTTCTTTACTGAAGTTAAATCTTTAAGTTGTCAGTTCATAATTTATACATTAAACATTACGTCAAAAATGAACCAAATCACTGTGAACATTCACCAATGGTCCTATTCTTATAAATTAACTTAATATTAATGTTGATGCATTGAAAGCCTGTTGGTAACCCATTATTTTATAGGTCACATAGTCTCCTAGAAAGTAACTGATACACATTTTAAGGGGATTCCTTGAATACACCATGCAATTTGGTAAATGGACACAGTGTTCAATTGGCATACTTCTAAGTAGGGCTACGATTATCATTATTATCATTGTCGATTAATCTGTTGATTATTTTCTCGATTAATCGATTAGTTGTTTGATCTATAAAATGTCAGAAAATGGAGAAAACTGTCGATCAGTGTTTGATGACGTCCTCAAATGTCTTGTTTTGTCCACAACTCAGAGATATTCACTTTAATGTCATAGAGGAGTAAAAAAAACAGAAAATATTCACATTTAAGAAGCTGGAATCAGAGAATTTAGACTTTTTTTTACTTCTAAAAAAATTACTCAAACCGATTAATAAATTCTCAAAATAGCTGGTGATTAATTTAACAGATGACAACTAATCGAGTTTCCAAAGTCAAGAACAAGGTTTCCAATAAATAAATAAACATTTATATTTTATATTTCTATATTATTCTTTCAAGGAAGTTTCTCTGCAATCAACATCTATTTATAAAGTCTACCCAACTACATACTGTACTATATGTTAAAGGAGTGGGTACTTACAATGTGCACTATCTGAGAATATTGTTTATTTCCCTATAATTAAGTCCAAATTACATATATTCTTTACAGATAACTTCCTAGGCAATAATTAACAAATGATTGATCTGTAAAATAAAGCAATACGAGCCTGTTTTACAGAAACGAGACCTTCAGAATAAGACTAATAATATGTTTTCCTCTTATAATTAACTTCTGTAAGCTAAATGTTTATTGCTCAGTCAGACTTCCTTACAAGTTCCCATTCTGTGATAAATTTTCAGAGAATATTGTCATAATCAGAGCATTTCATTATTATCCCAGTGGCCTCTGAAATGTTAAGGTCTTGATATCAGACTCAAAAGTTGCAGAAAAATAATTCAGTTCCTCAAAAACAAATAAAAGAAGAAATGCTGGAGCGAAGACGTAATGTGGCGAATTAATCATCATCATCATCATCATCATTCTAACCACAGTCGTGCTGCTGCAGCGGTTTTTGAAGTGATGCTGGAGAGAACAAAAGCTGCCAGATCAACACTTTTACATTTGTTTCAGTGGAAGAGGAGTTTGCTGGTCAGTTGGTAGGAAGAGAAAGAGGGAAGGAGGGAGGAGGAACTGGAGGACTTATTAAAAGGAAGTAGACACACACACTCTCTCACACACACACGTAACGCCGTGGCTCAAGCAGACAGCCAAGTAAATATTATTCCTCCTCTCTCTGCAGACTCAACTTTTTTCACTCTCAAGTGTTTGTGTGAGAATCCAGTAAAGTGTCAGATACAGGCGCTTCGTTTAAAGACCACAAACACTTTGACGTCTTGATAGCACAATAATAATAATTATTATTATTTTCATTATGGATTAATCTGCTGATTATTTTCTCCATTAATGGATTGGTTTGTAAAAATAGTGAAAATAGGGAGAAATGCCGTCACAATTACCCAGAGCCCAAAGTGACACCTTCATTATGTTTATGTAACAGTCCAAACCTCAACATTATTACTAATACTTTACAATTATGAACACTATTAAAAGGAAAGGCAGCAAATAATGCAAACCATGATATGTTTTTGCATGAAAAATCACTTCAACAATGATCAAAAATAGTTGGGTAGTTTAATTTATAACAAAACATTATATTTTATGAGTTCTTTATGTGTTTTGTATACAAAGATCATAATTTGTAAAGTAACTAAAGCTGTCAGATAAATGTAGTGAAGTAAAGAGTACAATATTTCCCTCTGAGATGTAATGAAGTAGAAGCAAAACGTGTCTTCTTTCTTGTTCTTGTTGTGCAACAAGTGAAACAACACGTCAGAAATAGAAAAGAGGAAATAATTTGTCCGAGAAAATTGTTACCAGAAATGGTCAACAAATTGAGTTGGTATCTACGTTTAAATATCTTGGGTGTTTAATTGATGACCACGTCTTTTAGGACACATATTCAGTATGTTGCAAAAAAAGTTTTACTTGGATTTTACTTTAGAACAAGTCTTATTTTTTTGTGTGAAACAGAAATTAGTGGAGTCAACCTTTATACCCGTTATTGATTATGGTGATGTGAAAGCCTCTGCTTACGGTCATCACATGCTGGATAGCGTTTATCATGGGGCTCTGAGATTTATTACAAGCTGTGGATCTCTTACCCACCATTGTGTTTTATACTCCTGCTTTATGTACACACCGCCTCAGTCACTGCTATGTTTTCATTTACAAAGCTATGCTTGGTAAAATTCCTACCTAAATTACAATCTCCATTAGCAGGACTTTTTGCTTTTTGTTGTTCCCAAAATCAGAAATAAATTGGGAAAGAAAGCTACTAAGATTTTCTGCACCTACTGCATGGAACAATCTATAGACTGATCTTAAGCTTCAAAATCTAATAACCCTGAATGAGTTTAAAACACTGGTATAATCTATTGAGTCCAGGATGTCAGTGGCAAATGTTTTATCTGATAAGTTTCAATGTTACTCAATTCTATGTACTTTTATGTTAAGTGTTGAAACTCTGTGTTGCTTCTGCCAGGTCTCCCTTGAAAAAAGAGATCTTTGATCGCAACGGGACAAACCTGGTTAAATAAAGGCTGAAATAAAATAAAAAAATTTCTCTCAATTTTGTGCCGGTTTGGTCTGGGTTTTACCAACTGGCAGGAGCTGCTCTTTAAATCAAATTAGTCTACATTAAATTAGACATTTGGTTGTAATTGTGGGAAGCCTGAAGATCACAGAGAACAACCTGAAAAACACAGAGGATCAAACACTGAACCTGCGACAGCATCAGCTTCTAAAAATCACTCCAGACGAATGTGGATACAACTAAATAGATGTATCAGCCGTTTGGAAAGAAGATAATGAGCTGCTTATCGGTGTTAGTAGGTCAGACACAACAGGTTAGGCTGTCACTATTCATACTCAAGCATGTGAAAAATGGAACACGTTTCCCTTTGTGTCGGTTACATCAAGCTGTTCCTCAGATGAGAAGCTGCCTTGTTCTCCCGCTGGTGTCAGACACCTGAACAGCACACCTGTAGCTGCCAAATTTTAAAAAAAGCATTGCGGCTCTTATTCTGTTAAGCAGAGCAAGAATAAATGCAATGCGACAGACCCAGTGTGAGTATGTGTGTGATAGGATCTAACCTAATTCCCCTAAGTGGAGTGCACAGGATGCGTGACTGTAAATAATTAACCACGGAGGTGATTAGAGCTAATTTAATTCCCAAGCATGAAGTGTGTGTAAATTAATGGAAATGAACAAAAGGGAATTAGGGGGGACGAAGCAGAACAGGATGCTGTCATAAAATTTGCGTTGCTGTGTGTGTATTTCTTGACCCGTCGACCACAAACCAAACACCACCAAGTGACAGCTGATAGCTCCAACTGAGCTTTCTTGATAGTGAAAAACACAAATTTAATTGTATTTTGGGGGCGAACTGTTCTAGTAATAGTTTACTTATTGGCCATGATATGACAGCAGTTCATTTTTTGGGGGGAAATAAACATTGTACTTAAGCCAAAATTCAGATTTCATAACGAAACGTTTATGTAATGCTATAGGCAATGTGATGCAAAAAAAGTAATCCAAATTGTAAACATTATGAATATGGTTTTGAGAGCAATTGCAAACACCCCTTCAGAACACACGAAAATGGAGTTGGAGTTGAGAGACGATGTCTACAAGCGGATTGTTTCACAAGTAGCCAGTTTATACTGGTTAACAGTTTATTTTGTATCTAATAAAAAGCTAAATAGTCATCAGATGATAGCCGATAGGTTCCGAGATTGCATTTTAGCCAATGCGTTCGGCCTCTTTTGCTCTCCACACGGACTGTTTACCTGCATTCAACCAAAAAAATCCTGAAAATGAAGTGTTTCTTAAACACAAGAACATTTCAGTGTTATTCTGTTGCTAATTTAACAGTCCTACTCTTTTGCTGATTAGAAATAGGATGGGAGCACTGTAATTATTAATAATTTCCATGATTTTAAGGATGGATAAATTGAACCTTGAAACCTCGAATCAAGGTCACAAAATGTTAATGCAACAAGCTGGTAGTGAAAAGTTTGTTTTGTAAAACTGCTTTAGGCTGATAGTTTTAAATAAAGCAGCATTCCTGACTGTATTTGTTATGAGTGGAGTTCATTTTTTTCTGATCCTCCCTGACCTGCCCTCAGCACTGTGAATCAAACAGCCAGCGTGGAGGTTTTCCAGCAAGGTTGTTTTCTCCTCCGTCTGTCTGGATTTCCTCTGAGACGCCGTGACATTCAAGCCAGCTGCTGAGGCCCCGAGTCCAAACCAAAAATCAGGCCCAGAAACAGACGGAGATTTAACAAACAGAAATTTTCCTACACCTGCCAGTCGCACAGGATTTTACTGCATCGGTGATCAAAAAGAAAGAATTACCCCTCTGGCTCTAAAACTCCACTTAGCCCTCTTTCACTTCCTCGTATGTCGTTTACAGGAATGTTGTCGTGGTGCAGTTTCACTCACTTTGCTAATTATTACTTGTAATGTTAGAAGTCAAATATTTAAATTGTTTTCCAACGTTTGAACTGATGACATCAACTGAAGTTAGTTATTTAATAAGCTTAACAATCCAATGCATAACTGAAGCCTTCCCTATAGTGCACAATACAAAATACAATAAGAGACGAGATATCATGAGAAACCACTAAAGGACAACTCTGAAGTCGACTAAATTTCCCTTCTTTCAGCTGTCAAACATGCAATATCTAATTGGTTTTGTAATTAATGTAAGCCTAATTTTGGATGTTAAGAGCTGTATTGTGGTAGCCTGACATTAAGACAAATACTTAACTAATAGTTAACTCAACATTTGCATTGTCGCTTGAAGAGATATGTCAATTTAAGAGTTGTTATTTCTGTTAAGTGGACTTACAACAACCTGTACACTCTGCATGCCTCTCATCCACACTAGCTGACATTTTCCTGGCAGTAGATGACGTGTCCATTCTTAATCCCAACAGTCAACAACAGTCATCAACGAGCACAACACCGGATCTATTTGAGTCACTGAAGGAATCTGAGATGTGGTCGACAATTCAGAGGTCTGGAAACGGTATAGTATTGTGGTAAAAAAAAAAAAAAAACATAAATATAAAGAAAAAGGTAACGCTTGCACACTACTTCAGGCCACAATTTGTATTGACTACATTTCAACCTTACATTTGACTTAACCAAGATCCAGGAAGGAATCGAAATGGAAAAAAGCATGGAGTAGTTTGCAGGCGTTACCTTTGTCTTTACTGACGATGTTCTGATAGCCTCGCCCCTACGTGATGTGTGCGTATAATTAATCTTATTCAACAAAAAACAGAAATATAACATTAAAATAAGTACTGGATCATACTCTGTATCAAAGGAATTGGTCCAGATCAGGTTAATTTGGTCCTAATTTTGCCCCATCCCTACAACCAGTCCTAGAAAACAGCACAGCAGACAAAAAACAAAAACAATTTAATGCTGGATATCCCAGATCCACATTGCATTAGCCGTAGAGAGAACTACCCACAACGTCTCACACATACACTTGTACATACATATAGCCTTTGTTTGAGCTAAAGACTAGTATGTAAATATGTCTTTATTTCTGGGCTTCTTGTCGTCATGTTTGTTAGACAGTGTTGTTGTGTTTGGCCTGCATGTACAGTAGCAGAGCTGTAAAGGCAGCCTGAATACAGTTTTCTAAGGATTAAAACAAACAGCCCTTCAGCTATCAGCCGACCTGTCTGCCTCCAGGCTGCTGATTTGATCTACTCAACCAACCTGCTCAACTCTCCTCCGATTCCCGAAAAGGCTCCACATGCTTCCTGGTGTCAGTCTCAGCACCAGAGACTGTCTACCACACCTTAACCTTTTTTCTGGTCCGCTACGAGCCACAAGTCTGACTCCATTATCTTGACAGTGCTGTTAAGGGGATAGATCGGGTGTTTTGAAGTGGGGTTGTATGACTTTGGTTAGTTTGGATTCACTAAAGTCACACAATAACACAAACTAACCGATCATGGCAACGGTAGACCAGCAACCCCTGTGTTCTGCGAGGTGAAATTACAGGGTTTTTTCGATGGAGTCTGGTGGCTTTCGTGAGAGCATACAACGGCTTCAGTTCCCCGTCAGAAAGGGCTGTCTGACGACAAGATAAAGCGGTGAAAATATTCCAAATATGTCGTTCACTTAAACGGATATTGATATTTTTAAGTGGGCCTTCCTTTTAGGTGGCTAAAATACATTTTGCTGATGCCCCAGTCCACCAAAACACCCAAACTATCCCTTTAAGTATTTGGGTCAGGACGAGCACAGTTTTAACGAAACAAGGTTGGGTCAAAAAAGGGTACAATTATGTATTGATAAAGAGGTAAAGGTATTATAAATATACTTGTGGCAACTATAGCTGAGTAAAACAACCTTTCCATAATTTATTTAACTTCTTGTTTGTTTTAGGATAATCCATTATTAGGGGAAATTAAATATAAGAATATTGTGTTTAAAAAATCAATACTTCTTAACTGTTTACTACTCTGTCTTCATAATGTAACATCAAATACTGTAAATGTCATGAGTGACACACAGAAAAAATACCTTCTTTTTTTCCAGGTGTAATTATTAGGGCTGCATGATTTTGAAGATGTATATAATTGCGATTATTTTGGCTGATATTGCAATTGCGATATTAAAGGGCATGATCATTCTTGCATCATTATTCTCATTTTCATTGAAAAACATATTAATATGATTATGGTGTGATTTTTGTGGGCATCTGTACCAAACAAAGATATTTTCTTAAGTCTGTAGAATATGATGTGTAGGCCAGGACATCTCTGCAGCACCATAATATTTAATGTAAAATGGTATTTTGACACACATTTCACCTTTAACAAATACTGCTCCTCCTGCGATTTGAATGAAATTTATATTAACTGTGCAGCCCTAGTAATTATAATATTTTTGTCCAACCACCTGTGGTTGTGGTTCATCAAACTCAATCTGAAAAAGTTCACACAAATCTACATTTTTCAGGAACTGAGTAAACGCTTTTTCACGCCTGATGCGAACAGACACAACATCTCTGCTGCATCATGCAGCGGTGCGGAGGTTAAATGGTGCGATGAATCGGCCTGATGGTTGAATCGGCCTCAGAAATAGAAAGCAGAGGGAGCAGTGAATGTGGGCTAAGCCCCGAGGAAAGAGGCTGCAGTGAGTCAATGCTCACTGAGCCCTGCTGTATCGCTAACTGCACATACACAGAACTGGGGCATGATTAACATGAAAGCTATTACACAGCTATAGGCCACAGACTGCAGCTCGGAGAGTCTATGAAAAGAAGCTGATAAATGTCAAATGGTCAAGTCGCCCGGCTAACACCCTCTTTAAACCCTCTATAAGAACAGAAACTGATATTAAATATGGAATTAACCCCGCAGTATCTCTGCCCCTCTTGTTGGAGACTTAGAATCCAAGAAATATTCAGTGCACGTAGTGATCTGATTATTCCCAATTTTAGATATGAGAAACTTGTTTCTATTTCCAGTTTGAGGGATTAGGAACGACAAAATGAACACAGTTAGATTTCTGCAGGAGAAATCTGATTAGTTGCTTAATGTCAAACAACATATTAAACACTTGGAAGTATCCACGCTCGCAAAAAGCTTCTGATGATCCAGCCCAGTCGCACAGCAGTTTGTGAAATAGTCAGGAAATTTTATGTATTGATTCATGTGCATAGACACGAATTTCACATTTTTTCGTGATGGTCAGAATGGTGAAACCCAAAGTGTTTCCGTACTTTACTGTATGTGTAGTGTTTACTACTTTGGATTTAAAATGTGAGGGTGCAGGTCGTATCCACGCGGACCCTCCGCCGTTCTCTTCTTTCTCGCTTCAGCTCGCTGCGGCCGACTGCTGTTTGTTTTGGTTTACGGATACGGAGCGGATATGACGTCACGTTACTCAGACTACAACAATAAAAGCGGTAACTTCCTTCTACCTTCGCATAGACTCAAATGAAGCACGTATATCGATTCTGGCATTAAAAAAATCTATTTCAAAATCGGAAAAAAAAATGTCGCGATACATAGGGGAATCGATTTTTTTCCCACCCGTAGTTTCTATCACAATATAGGCTAGGTCTATATTTATTTTTTTCTCTTTAATTTCACCTAAAACTGTTAATTTTGCACTCAAGTTCTTAAAATGAGAAAATACTCTGTACTTTTTATTTGTCGAATATTTAATTCACACAGGAGTATACAGAAATAACCATATGGTTATTTCATATAGACTATTTATTTATTTATTTATTGAATTACAGTACCACAAAACATGCTATATTGTGATATATCTCCTTATCGAGATATGAAATGACCTATATCACTATAAAAGATTTTGGCCATATCACCCAGCACTAATTGTGTCTGGAGTTTATTGCATCTCTGTATTTGAGGCAATGCTGAGATATTTGTTTGTTTTTCTCTCTCATTATAAAATGAATAATATGTGTATTTATTTAACTGTTTTAATGTGTATAATGACCTGTCTATGTGTTTTTACTAACTGCTTGTCTGTTTATTTTTGCTGCCGTCTCTTGTGTTTGGTGAAACAAAGACAAATTTCCACCCGGGTTGGACAATAAAGATTTATCGTTTTATATTTTTGGCTTCTGATCAGACTTATTTGAAAAAGCTTACTGGGATATCACCACTCAAGCATCGGTCTTTTGATGAAAGAAGGTGACTGGCAGCTATTGTGTGTGGTGTGCAGGTATTATGTATTTTCAAACAGATGGTGTACAAGTACTGCATTCCCTAAAATCTACAATTAAAGGGGATGGATGCACAAAGGAGTGGGACTTCTGCCTCTCAGCTGAGTTTCTGTTGTTTCTTTCTTAAAAAGAAAATCAGGAATGTTGGGAAAATAGGGATTTGAGAGGTGTTCAGGTACTGAGAGTATGTTTGGGTTCAAGTTGTGGATGTTAGCTTCAGGGCTTTCCTTTTTACCACATCACTGGACATGACATGTGATATACGTGTGACTCACAGACAGAGAAAGCACTTCAATTTACCTGGTGAAGAAATCAGCGATGCCGAACCTCTTTGGCATCAGCTTGGGGTCGGAGCTGTCCGTCTGTTCGGACAGGTCCGGCAGGTTGTCCGGGGCGCTCTGCCTGCGACCCGCCTCCAAAACGTTCCTGAAGTCCTCCTCGTCTCCAAAATAAAAGCCTCCATCCTCGTCGGGGGACAACGGGGTGGCATCACAGCTGAGGGACACCACAATGTTGGGGTTAGTCCTCAAACTCTGCGGCCTGACGGGCAAACTGAGCTCACTGAAATCCTCCTCATCATCCTCCCTGATGTTGGGTTCAGAGAGAGGCCTGGAGGGGGGTGACGGGCAGGGTGAGGGGAGTTTGGCACTTGACCCCAGGATGGGGGGGTCCTCGGATGGGACCGGGGTGGAGGGGTCGCTGCAGTCGGCTCCATTTTCTTGCTTTGACCCGAAGTCAAAGTTAATGTCTGTGTTTGTTTCTGGGGAATAGTCCGAGTCGGGCCAGTCACATGCGGTGGTCACGATGTGTAAACCACCGTTGGCGACTTTCACTTCCTCGCAGTCCACGTCGCATAAACACAGTCTCTGGCCCAGAAGCACCCCTGTCTGTTTACAGTCAACATCCCCGTTAGGCATGTTCACAGCCGGGCGCTGGAGGGTGGTGCAAGCGCAGTTCCGCTGGTGCTTCCCCGTGCATGGCAGTCGATCCAGGGGGAGAAAAGTCCTGACGCAGCCGCCCTCGCTGGTGGCCTCTTCAACCGGGGTAACGTCGTCGGAATCCGGGGTTTCCCCCTCGCTCTGTCCCGCAGGGTGCTGCCGCATCTCTCGGCCCGTGTCCACTGGAACCAGACCCCCGAGCACAGCTGGACAGGAAGCGGTCCCTCCTCCTCCTCCTCCTCCTCCTCCCCCCTTCCCCGTGGGCTCCTCCCGGCCGAATGACTCAGTGAATCCGTTCAGGCCGCCGTGGTCGCTGCGAACCCCCGAAATCACCTCCAGCTGGCCGGGGAGGTACTCCTCCTCCTCCTCCGCCGCCACCACCAAATCCAACATGATCTCCCTCTTGTGTACCGGGGCGTCTCTGTTTACATTCCTCCCGTTACCGGTCACATAGACACGACCCTTCCCCGCCTCCTGACCCCCGCTGAGACCGGCTAGCTGGTCTTTGAGTGCGATGTAAGGTCTGTGACTCCCTCCTCTTCCTCCTTCTTCTTCGTTCTCGTTCAAGTCGACGACCAACGACCCTCCGTTCTCCTTCGTCGTTGCCATGGCAGCTCAGTCCGTCGAGTCCTCGGCTCCGGTTGCCCCGGTTCCGCAGCGGCAGGTTTTGTTGTTCTCGGAGGACGGGGCTACCATTTTAGTAGCCATCGACGTTACCGGACACTCACTGGGTGGAACACGCTCATTTCTGGTTCCTTAAAACAACTACACTTTAATCCGTCTCGCTAGTTTAACGTCGTCGTCGCCGAGGCAGAAGATTAATTAAATCCCATCGACGTTTTTAGCTGGCTGCTGCTGCTGCAGCGGCATTCCGGCCACAGTCCAGCGCCATCTTGGAAAATACCCCAACAATGACGTCATGCCCCCCCTCCACCAGCTCGCTCTCTTATTGGCTGATGATTACAGTGACGCCTGCTGGTCGCTGCGTGTAACTGCACCAGGCATTCCTGACCCCGTTGGTTATTATTTTATTTTTCTATTTATTGGTTTAAAAGGACTGTGTGCACAGACATTAATTGTTTACATAGAAACAAAAAGATGGGTGCACCAGATTTAGCAGGGAAGCTAATTTCCATCTGTAGTCCTAAACACAGACACAATAGACACAATAGACACAATAGACACACTACATAACATCACAACAGGATCACAATATAACATCACAGTTTCAAGTACAATCCAAAATACAATAAATACATATAACACAATAATAAATATGACAGACTTCAGTCAAGCAGCATTATCACAAATCAATACAGTAAAAATACCCCCTGCCTAATAGAATTTACCATTTCTATTTATTTATTCCTGAATGATTTTTTTCCCTGAGCATTTCACCCCTTATTTATTTCCCCAATCTTTTTTACTCTGTATTCTTTTCTTTATACATTTATTTATTGATTCATTTGTTTTTTACATTTCTGCTTCGTTATGCAAATGAAGGGGCGTTGCTTTCATGTTGTTTCATGCTTTCAGTTGTAGCAATCAAACTCAGAAAGGGCTAAATGTACTTAAAGTATCACAAGTAAAAGTATTCATTGCGCAATAAAATGTTCTTAGTAATAATGATAATAATAACAGAGAAATACAAAGAAATAACAAAAATATAAATTACAATTTTTAATTTATGAATACAAATAAATAAATAAATAATACTTATAATAAAGACATATATATATAAAAAATAAATAAATGAATGAAATAAATCCAGACACCTTCCCAGCACCTACCTACAGTATATCCCTGTGGTCCCGCCACATAAGGCTACATATCTACAGACTATCAGACTATGCACGAGAAGTGCATTATTATCACTGTCTGTGTCAGTGTTTTTGTTCCGGGGCTCTGCACAGAGCTGACACCCGCCCGCTCCCTCTCATCCTCGGCTCTCTGAAGCTCTGTGCGCCGATATCTGTTAATCAATGTAAAAATAGTTTCTCTCAACACAGAGGTAACTGTCACACAGAAATGGCAGAAATACACAAAGACAATATATAAGAAAGAGATATACAATTTTCTTCTGCATTGCCTTTAATATAAATAGATCATTGAACATTTGAAGGACCCAGAGACATTGTATGTATGCAAACTATATCTACATAGCACACTGTAAAAGACCTTTTCATTGCCATTCTGTTGCTACGGCAACAGCTTTGGTCCAAGTTTACTTCCTTGCAGCTACTGCGTTAAACACTGCAACAGGAAATACAAAGAGTTTATGTTGTCAAGTTTGAAAAAGTCTATCGTATGATTGTATACACATTCAATACAAAATTATGGCATATAAAACATCTCAGGCAACTAGTATCTTGATATCTCTATTTACATCTCAATAATATCTTATATAATGTTTTTTTTATTAACATTTCAGAGTTCAAGGCTACATAAGAAGGCACAGGAGGCAATGATGAAATGGTTTGATGCACACACACTAAAGAACTTGAAGTTTTTGTTCCAGAGTTGTGGGTGATTGATTATCGATTGACAATTTTTGTTTGTTTAAAGCCAGGCCTGTTTTACCAAAACACGTTGGTACCATTATAAATTGTCTCAACTGATCACTAAGACAAACATTTGTGGTATATTTGAACCGACTATACATTCATCGTAGAGTCACCGGCACCTCTTGCTTTGTAGTAAACAAAATAAATATGTCTAACAATGTGTGCAAAGCTTCTTTCCTCTTTTACATAAATGTGTGTATTTATGTGTTATTTTTTTATAGATTACAGATTTGTTGGAAGATACAAAGTTTGCATCCAAAACACACAAAAACAGACACCAATCTTGATGATCGAGCAAATAAATAAGCATAAATCATCCCACAGCTGGGGGTGAAATGACTGAATTGTATTGGTCCCGTTGTCACCAGCTTCTCTTCATGCAGTCAGAGAAATCAGACCAACATGACAACATTTCTGATTTCCCACAAGTTCCCAAAAAATCCCAGATAGCAAGATTTTGATTGTTATCATGTTCCAACATCCGCTCCTGTTCCCTTTAGCTAATGTTATACGTAATTATATCTGTCTGGGCAATGTATGCTAACACTCTAGCATGTGTACAGGAGCTAACTACCAGACACAAGAGAAAGATTTCATGGATGAGCATCGAGCATGTTTCCTCCTGGTGGTCCGAAAAATCGAACTTAACTGAGGAATGTTTAAACTAAATATATGTGGTGTGTATCCTGCTGCACTGTCATGTAAGATAACTCCATTCTGGAAACTCCGTACTTTTTTTGCTACTTGGAAATCCAACCGCTCCATCACACTACAGCTAGCAGCAAGTCTTCTTTTCCGACTTCCTACAAATTTCAATTACAATTTTGGCTTCGAACTATTATGAAAACAAGATAAGTGATATAAAACGATTATTGTGCCGCGTTCCCTTTCGCAATGATGCTCTCGTTTTGTCTTCTCTTATAAATCCAGCGCACCCCTTTCCTTTACAGCGGTGTGCTTTTGCCCCGCTCGGCGGGTCAGGGACGTTTGTTGAAGTCGATGAGTAATCGTGTTAAATAATCGTGAGCTCAATATTGACCAAATATGATTATGATATTTGATTATGATTTTTGCCATAATCGAGCAGCCCTTCTTCTGGAATGTAATGTAAGTCACAAATCTGTCTCTCTCAGCTGTCGACCTCCAAATAAGGCACAAAACACCACCATGACAATATTAAGGAAATGAAATAAAAAGGCAGGGGACCGACCGTTGGGCTTTTCTGTAAAACCACATACAAGAGGAACCGTCGAGTCAGTGGTTAACGCCCTCTTCCTGAAGGCAGAGCGATGTTCACCATCTCCGTCCCTGCCACGTTTGAAATGTCATAGTTCACGGACATAAACATGGTGATCAATCCTTCAAGTTAATTAAAAAGGGACAGTTCACCGTTTTTCAGAGGCAGAAGTTTCATAAGGAATAAGGTGAGGACAATCTGTGTCGCTGCTCTGAGCTGCTCCGGTGATGAAGACCAGAGACCGCTGGCTTCATTTGTGGTTTGATTTCCGTTTGTTATCTTCATACAAAAGAGCCTGGGGGGAACAAAGAAGAAAAGTAAGACATGATGAGTGAAAGAAACGACAAAGTGATGCAGAATGCAAATCATGACTGACGATGAGGTTAAGTGGTGATTAGGCCTGTCACGATAAGTTATCGACTTATCGTACAATATATGGACATGACCTTGATAATTTTTGCTGACCTTGACATTGCCCGTTGTGTTTACATGCCTTTTGTTTGTTTACGTAAGGGTTTCTCCTACCATTATAGACTTGGGCGCAGTGCCTAAGCCAAATGAACGAAAAAAACAAGGAGGTAATAGTTTTGAATTTTCAATTAGTTTTTATTTTATTTTTCTATGTCATTTTGGTTTAGTTTTAGTTAGTTTTCAGAGTGTGTTTGCTAGTTTTAGTTTAATTTCACTTTTTCAGAAAGGTTTAGTTTTAGTTTTTATATATTTAGTTTCAGTTTTACAGTAGTTTTACGTAGATTGTTTTTGTTAGGGCCAGGTATAATGTCTCAGAAGTATGTAGCTATATACATACAAAATACATAGTTGGAGAACTGTGAAGGAAAGACCAAAATGTTCAATGTTTATTCTTCGTTTATTCATCTCCTGGAATGTCAATCAGTTCAATTCCTGTGGTTCAAAGTCATGTGTGTTGATTCATCCTTTTTTCAGTAGTGATACATTGTAGCTAAAAAACTAAAACTGAAATGAATTTACATTCATTTTTATTATATTACCTTTTCTGTGAATTTAAGATGAAATTAGCTTGATTGTTGTTACCTTGTTACTTTCCTAGAGATTAGAGATTTAGATTTGCTTTGTTTGTTATGATGACCTTTGCCTACACTGACATAAATCTATTCTAACACACATTATAAATGAACACCTCAGTTGTTAAATCTCAGTTATCTGTCTCTGTGGCTGCTTGGGACTTTTTCATGTTGTGTCTCGGCCATCGCCCTAGACTTCGCATAACAGCAGTAGCTCCTCTGCTGTGAGCAGGACAGTCTACCTGACAGTACAGCGTTGTGTTATACAGTACAGTGTATCAGTGGTATCAGTACAGTGTTGCGTCACCTTGCTCTCCAGCACACGGCTTTGGGTGGAGCTTGTGAGCTCCTCCAGAGTTTCTGCTGCAGGTCCGTTGAGGGTTTCAGGCAGTAGGAGGCCAAGGCAGCCTGCAGACAGACCGCTCAGACAGAACACAGTGAAAGGCATGGAGGTGTGGAGAGCCCGCTGTAACACACACACACACAAACAATGATATCAGAAAAACTGTTCCCTGAGGAAAGAGTAAACACAAATGTTCTGTACAATAACCTATATTGTAAGATGTTTTTGTAAATCCACTAAAATGTCATTAAAGATTCTTAGAACATAACCTAAAAGTTAAAAAATAAGTGATTACTGTTTAGAAATTTCAATTATACCCTACCTGGAAATTACCTAAGGTAGATCTTTATTAATCTAATTAAGTAACTGGTTTAACTTTCCAGTGCACCTTCACTTAATAAAAATCACAATAGATACCGTAAAACTTCAATTAAAAGCCGAGCCCCCAATTAGACGTTTGAGTCCCTCTCTCTATAACATATCTATGTTGTCCAGAAATAAGTCTGTTTGCCGTGTTATCGGATGCCATGGTTCAAACTGTGCCTGTGGTTTAGCTGCCACGTCTTGTTGAAGTCACCTAAACCACCACTAGGTGTCACTATATCTAAACGTTCAAGTTACACTGGCTGGCCACATGGGTTACCTGAGGTGAAAGGTCACAGAGTTCAGTTTAACACCAAGGGGAGATTTCTGCTGTCATGATCGGAACATACTTCACCATGTGTGCTGTTACAAAGTCAACTCTCATGTAAAAGTGAATGTACTTAATTTAAAAAGTGTCATATATGTCCAAAGAGGCAAGGTTCCTGACCAGTTCAGAGCAACCATGTATTAACTAATTAGAGTTTAGAGTTAAAGGAATAATATGTAAGTGTCTAAAAACAACTAGACCTATGTTATAGGCTTTGTTGAGTTGTGTATTTACATTATCCTAAATGTTTCAAACAATTTCAAACCCAGAGAAATCTGTAATTTTAAGCAAGGTAGCAGTGTGTTTCATTTGGTCGCCTGTTTTGGAGAGAAGGAGACCTCTGTGGTAAAAACCTCCTGAATGATGAACACTGAAGGAATCCTAATAATCCTTGACCTCAATAAGATCAGTTTTTCCGAAACCATCTCCATGACAACTGAGCAACTCGATCCCCTGAGGACGAACACGAGGTGTGGCTGAAAGGAAGTGAGCTTTGACTTCAGACTTTTTTGCCACATTGATTTATAATGTTGGGCAGGTTTTAACATGAATTATCTATCTAGTAGTATTTCCACTTTATAATGAAGTGAATTGTGCCTTTAAAGTTTCAGTGTGCTGAAATCATTCATGTGTAAACACTGGTCAAAGTCTGAGGGACTCAAAATGTTTTCCCTTTTCCGTGTTATCCTATTACTCAACACAACGGTGTCTCACTGTCCTCTTTACTATTTACAGTATAAACTAGACTTGCTGACTTGCTGCTATTAACCACAAACATTGCCACCTTAATTTTAGTCTTTAATTACTCTTGTATAGTTCCATTGTTATTCTAGTTTATCTGCATCGTATTATTATTAATTTATGTATTTTTATTTCCCTATTTATCTGTATTTATTTCTGTCATTGTGCTGCTGCAACACCTGAATTTCCTTCAGGGTAGCAATAAAGGCTTATCTTATCTTATTTGTTATTTTGAATTGTTTTTATTCTCCTACATGCATCTTTATTGTTTTTAGAGCATCTTGTAAAAGGACTGCAGTTGAAAATCAGGCATCATTCTGTTAAATCAGTATCCCCGAGCTTTAATAAATAGTCTTTAAAGGTCATATTTCAGTGTTTTCTCTTCTTTGGAACAAAAATAAATAACTACCAGTTCCTTCTGGCTCCCAATAAAAGGTCAGTGAAAGTCACATATTACTGAATACCCCTTTAAAGTCACTTCTACAGAGACTGGGATGAAGTGCTTGCTGGTGCTGGCTCATGTTCTCAAACACCCCCTTACCATGGAAGGAACAAACGGGGCAAGGATCCCACCAACTCTGCACGACATGGAACAAACTCCCAAACCAGCGTTCCTGAAACATATAAACCAAAAGAAATCATTAAAAAAAAAAGAAGCTAACTAATTCAACTTCAGGCAGTGTGATGACGTGTGTGAATAATTCTGACTGTGTGTGGTTAGTTCACCTGATAACTGTTGGGTAGAGTTCAGAGGTGTAGACGTAGGCGATGTTGAACGCTGCACTGACCATCAGTTTTCCCAGAAGCGCCAACGACGTAACACTCAGCAACGTCCCTGCAAACACAAACGAAAGAGATAGAAGCTACAAAAGTACTGAAAGCTGAACACACAATCGTCTTTCTCTCTGGTCTCCTGCACAGACATGAGTTGAGTCTCACAACACATGCTTGTTTGAGAGGGAGAAGGGGGGGGTCGGGCGCACTTTGGCCCGACTCCAGAGATGATCCATCTCGGGTGCGGCACGGCACAACTCAGCCGGCTAAAACTGGTAATGGAAACGCAAATCAGCTCGGTATGGTTTGACACGACGCAGCCAAAAGAGCCAATAGACAAGCCCTAAAAGACTTGGATGGTTCGAGAGGATCATCAGTTCCCTGTCAAAGACTTGCTGCTTTGAAATACCTTTGTGAACCCATGAGGAAATAACAAGCCACATATTTCCACAGTGATTCTGTAACATTGTGATGAGACAGCAGGTTTGAAGATGGCTAGCTGACACAGCTGGTTGTGCAATGTGGTGAAACCAGCAGAATCACTGGAAAAATGTTGAACTGTTCAGGAACCGTTGGATTTGTTTCCACCCAGATTTAAGACCACTACGTTTTTGTTCAGACGTGTATTATTCTGTATGAGTGGGTGTCACTGTCTGACCTGTGTTTTCAGGAATTAACATGGTGCAGAAGCAGGCGGAGCCAGCCAGACACAGGAAACCGGCCATGCTTTTCCTCCTCCCAGCCCTGTGAACGACGAGACACACAACAAGTCATCAGTAGAGGCTTTAACCAGGACACCTCACTGCATTATCAGCCTCAAGATTTTAACACTTTCTTAACAAAGAAATAAAGTTGACAAACATAAGACCAACTGAACACAGCTGATGTAAATATCAACAAGTAAAAATCAGCAGATTAAGAAGAAGAATTGTAGGAAGTTAATAATTAAGGGATATGAAGTATAATACTGGTTTAATAAAGCAGGAAACAGACTGTCGTTATAGCAATGCTGTTAAAACAGTGACCGTGTGGTGGTAGCTTGTAGCGAAAGAGGTTAAATAACGCTCCAAACCTACGTTATATTTTGGCGAAGAAAAACTTTCATGGGCATTTTCAAAGGGGTTCCTTGACCTCTGACCTCAAGATATCTGAATGAAAATGGGTTTCTTTGGGTACCCACGAGTCTCCCCTTTACAGACACGCCCACTTTATGATAATCACATGCAGTTTGGGGCAAGTCATAGTCAAGTCAGTACACTGACACACTGACAGCTGTTGTTGCCTGTTGGGCTGCAGTTTGTCATGTTATGATTTGAGCATATTTTTTCTGCTAAATGCAGTACCTGTGAGGGTTTCTGGACAATATTTGTCATTGTTTTGTGTTGGTAATTGATTTCCAATAATTGATATATACATACATTTGCATAAAGCAGCATATTTGCCCACTCCCATGTTGATAAGAGTATTAAATGCTTGCAAAATCTCCCTTTAAGGTACATTTTGAACAGATAACAAATGTGTTATTAATTTGCGATTAATCTTAATATTCTAATAGGTGACTTTAAAGGGACTATTTGTAACTTATCACGCGCATAAATCTTAACGGGTTGGTATCCCATGCGCGCTTGCGTGTGGGTACGCGAGCGCGCAGCAGCTCTGCTCCTGCCTGCTTGCACACCGCGCTCGTTCTCACCCGCTGGCTCGCTCCACCTCCACGTGAACGCGCGCACACTACACACTGCAGAAGAGTTAGTTTAGCTCTGAGAATATCTGGTGAATGTGCAGTGGACGTTTTTGCAGAAATAACTGCTGCTGCAGCTCCTCCAGACCAACAGAGGTTTCCCATGTCTTGTGAAGTGACGGGGCTCCGCAGCGAGTTACGTTATCGTCCCGACCAGGTGTCGCTGTCTCCCCCCCCCCCCCTTCCCTCCGTTCCGGATCGGGAGGAAAAGCCAACACTAGGATCAGCATTGATTCATGGAGAGACCTTCCTCTGGTCAGCTAACATTACTGCCAAGCAGGTGAAATATAGAGTGATATTGTGTGTTAGCTGACGTGTGTCGCCTCACTGTTTAGACCGGTGCTCGTTCATGTCAATGTAGCGCGAGCAACAGGACGCTGACTTTCGTTGACATTGCGGCCACAGATGTCGCTGTGAACAAGCAATTTCTGATTCTTACATATAGCCCCTTTAACTTCTACTAAAGTCATTTTCTGGTTAGATATCTATATCTTTACTCAAGTGTGGCTTTCAGTTACTTCATCCACCACTGCTAAATAGTGTGTATTATTGTGCGCGTGTGTGTGTGTCTCACCAGTTTTTGTTGATGAAGTATATGCAGAGCGGGTAGGCGGGCAGCTCTACAAGGCCGTACATGGCTACGTTAACAAAGCGGCTACCGGACGTTTCGCTGGCCCCCAGAGTCAGACCGTAGTACACCAGACTGCACGCATACCTGCAAAACACATACATACAGCAGGTAAGTGACTCTGATAATTAACACAGAAACAGGTTTAGAAAGTGACTAAAGGTTGCATCTGCAGGGGTTTTTGTTTTTGTAATATCCTATTTGTTTATGGTAGTAACTTAGATCTGCAGCATACTCAGCTGCTCCTTTACATTTCCTGCAGTGGAACTTGTTTACTGTAAACTGTGCAGCAGAAAACACTCCAACTCTTCTAAGTGTGGGAACATCTAGAGCACAATCACACAAACCTGATCTACTCTTCTAAAAAAAGAAACATTTTTTTCAAGTCTAAGTCAGTAATGCTAACTGAACAGAAAACCAAACTGTTCAATGGATAAATGTTGAGGTCCAAAGTCTGTTTTTGATCTGTTAGCAGCTGTGATGAAGTGAAGTGTAAAAACAAGGAAATACTAACTGGGTTACCTGACAGCGATCTTTATGATATCTGAAATTATTTTCACAGTCGATTATTTTCTCGATTAATCGATTTGGTCTATAAAATGTCAGAAAATGCTGAAAAAATGTTGATAAGTGTTTCCCAAAGCCCAAGATGACGTCCTGAAATGTCTTGTTTTGTCCAAAGATATTCAGTTTACTGTCACAGAGGAGTAAAGAAACCAGAAAATATTCACATTTAAGAAGCTGGAATCAGAAAACTTTGACTTTTTTTACTTAGTTAAAGTTACTCAAACCGATTAATCGATGAGCAAAATCATTGGCGATTAATTTAATAGTAGACAACTAATTGATTAATCATTGCAGCTCTAGAATATGGAACATTTTTGGGATACAATTTTATCACAAAACTCAGTTTTTCATTCTTGTATTTTTATAAAATAAAAGACTTGTAGATACAAACCAACCTAACTATAGCATTTGTATTTATATAAAATTAGAAGATGGTTTATTAACAAGTAGGTTTTCAAGGAATTTGCTTTGGGTGTATTGGTGCATAGACAAGAAACATAGATATAGAACAGAAAAAACGACAATAAATAGAAAATACTATTTAAAAATGTAAAAATGTGTACAATGCAACTGTTAAAAAAAGGAAAGAGCTAGGTAGGATTTTGCAAAAAAAAAAAAATAATAATATATATATATACTGTATATATATTCTAGGAGATGTACAAAGGTTCACAGTAGAAGAATTAAAAGAATATAAAGAACATGCAAGAAAACGCAATGTACAGAGATAAAATATATCTATATATATTTATATATTCGCCTCTTCAGCTCGCTCCATGTTATCGACAGAAAACTACTAAAGCTAAATTTTCTAAAGATTTTTATGCTTGTATGGAAGAGCAGAAAGTACCTCAGAATTAATGTAAAGTAATAGAAAAATAATTATGCAGAAATAATAGCAGCGGTGGGATTACAGCTGCAAAGGTCGGTTTAGTGTGAGCAGCAGTTTTATTTGCAGTTCTGGTAGTAATGATAGAAGTCATAGGAATGATAGAAGTAGCAGTATTGGTAGTAATAATACTGTAGTTAAAGTAGTAGGAGTAGAAGTAGTAATGGCTCTGATTTGAGTCTGTGTTCAGCAGCAGGATTTGAATCAGCAGCCTTGTGTTCAAGTCAAGTTTTAGCAGCTTGCACATTTTGTTCTTCTTCTGTGGTGGTACACTCACCAGACATACATGAGCACCATAGTCCTCAGACGGAGGACTGGATGGATCACCAGCTGCAGGACACCCGCGCCCCCGTTGCCACGGTTACCGGCTTTAGCACCACGGACACGTCGCAACTTCAGGTTGTTGGCAGCGTTGCCGTTCCTCAGCGCCATGAAGCGCAGAACCTATAAAGACGAGACGAGCGGTATTGAACATTGTCTGAAAAACGATGCACAATTCAGGAGTTTCAGATAAACGTTGCATGATACTATAAAATGCTGGAGGAGGTGGAGATGAAAAAAGTTACTCCAATATGCGTTGCTCTTTCCTACTGATCCAAGCTAAACATGCAATTATGACAAGCCTCAGCACTGTACACTGCAACATTCCCAGACATCGCATTGGTATTTGTATATTTTACCTCTTCAGCTCGCTCCGTCTGACCCTGAGAATACAGCCAACGAGGAGACTCTGGAAGAGATCTGGAGGACAGGAGGCCAGAGGAGAGATTATTATTAATATCCCCAAGTTTGTCATGGACATTTTAGATCCCCCTGGTGAGAAATGAGTGAATAATAATAATAATAATAAAGATGTTAAAACAACGAAGTTGAGAGGACAGCTCACACACTCAGAACAGAGCACAGGAGACTGAAGGTCAAATCCACGGATGTTAATATAGTAAAGTGATGATGCCATGTGCCAGATAAGGAGCTCATTAATCCAGTTTCTCTCAACAGTGGAAGATACCACTTGCTACTAAAAAACAAACTATCAGCACTCTCTAAGCTTAAGCAGACCAAAGTATAAGCAGATGCAAACATAGTGATTAAAAAGAGTAACATTATGAAGTGACATTACAACTTGTTTAAAGTTGTAAGGTTTTCGCGACATTCTTTAAGTTCCTGCATTGCCTTGAAACCTGTGCTGATCAAACATTACACGATATTTAATCGTGTGTTTTAGGAGTCATCCCCTGACAAAAAATGCTTCTATTTGTTTTGGTTTTATGTGTATGCAGGCGGTGAGTCATGTGTCTGAGGTTTGTACTCACACAGACATCAGGAAGATCAGGACACCGGACGAGTTGGCCACCGTGGCCAGGTGTCTCCACGGCCGGATAAAGTAGCCCAGAGCTCCAAACAGAGCGATGCCGATCGCAAAAGTCATGCTGGCCAACGTCCCTGAAGAAGGAAATAAAAAAAATGATTTAAATTAATTAAAACAATTTAAAATGATATCAAAGAAGTAAAGCAGCAAATCGTCCCATTTGAGAATCTATAACCAGAAAACATTCAGTATGTTACCTGATAAATATCCAAAACAAATGATCGACTAAATTGGCAGCAGGTAAAAACCAAGACATCATATAGAGTGATGTACGATGGGATTGTTTTGGTGTTTTCGTACCGGTCAAGGCCCAGTAGGGCTTGCCCACATACTCCTGAGTGAGAACGAAGCAGACGAGGCCGATGCCGCCGTTCATTATCCCCACGAGGAGACGAGACACGGCGAAGACCTCATAGCTTGGTGCAAAGGCGGTCACATAACCGAAGATCACCTCAAAAAACAGACCTGGAAGAAAGAGAAAGAGACGAGGAGAATGAGGAGGAGCAGGGTCCTCGCTGAGAGGAGTTTGGTAGCAAGTCATAGTCAAGTCAGCACACTGACACACTGACAGCTGTTGTTGCCTGTTGGGCTGCAGTTTGCCATGTTATGATTTGAGCATATTGTTTTATACTAAATGCAGTACCTGTGAGGGTTTCTGGACAATATTTGTCATTGTTTTGTGTTGTTAATTGATTTCCAATAATAAATATATACATACACTTGTTTATTTATTTTAAATGTTCTAAATTTCTAAATCTGGTGCGAACTCAAATGCCCACCGATCACTACACAAACAGCACCAGGAGAACCTCAGTGAGACAAATCTGTCTAGTCGTGGTCTGTGGTTTCCCTCACTTATCAAGTAAACAGGTCTCCTGCCGATCCTGTCGGAGAGCGGCCCAAAGACGATGTTCCCGACAAGAAGCCCGGCGAAGAACAGCGATCCAGCTAGACTGACCTTATAAGCCTGCTGCTTGATGAGAAACCACTGAGGGAACACAGAGACAGTCAGTCTAAACTTTATTTCTGGACTTCACTGATTCAAACTCAGAGGCCTCGGCTGGGTAAAAGTGATAATGCATATGAACTCTAACTTCCTCACCTCTGTCACTATGGAGTCGATGTCCTCTGTAAAAGTGACGTGTTGCTGGAGGAGCTCCTGCGTGCTTGATGGGACACCGTCCTGCTGCTCGATGCGGTACTCTGGCGTAGATCCAACCAGAACGATCAGCATGGCCTGACAGGCCATGTACACCTGAAACACACAGATTACGAAAGTACCAACCTGCTGAGAGACAGCTTTACTAAAAGTTCTCCAACACATCCGCCTCCTTAGTAACAAATAAAGTCACTCCAGACGTGAGGACACTGATTGGTCTAATTTTCAAAGGTAGGAATATTCTTTCAACATATCATAGCCTCAGAGGTCTTACTGAACAGAATTATGTAACATGATACTAAAATAAAAAGTCTAATAAGAGGAAAATCATTTTCTAAAAACATGCTCTACCAAACGGTTCAGTTGTCCTTTTATGGTGAAGGTAGTAAAGCTAATAATGTAAGTAAAATGTACTATTTTCTACTAAATAAAACAACTTTTGATTATTCATTGTTGTTAATATGGTACATGTAATGTTATTTCAGTATATATATATATATATATATACATATACATATACATATACATATATATATATATATATATATATATATATATACATATACATATATACATGCAGACATGCAGAAATGATTTAATAAGTATATATTTTTTTGCTGTCTAAAAAATGCTCTACCAAACGGTTGAATTGTCCTGTATGGGTGAAAGTAGTGATTTTAAGATAATAAATTTACATTTTTTATTAAAAATAAATTTATTTATAAATAAAAAAACAATCAAAATGCACCGTTATTAAAATCAAATATTTAATTTTATTCCATTATATATATTTTTTAAAATAATATCAGTATGATTTTTCACCACTTCTGAGATGTTTTCAATATGGTAAATATCTAGAATAAATACATGGAAATAATACTAGTACTGGTAATACTACTAATTCCACGGTAACAAATTGACATATGTTGGTATATTAACCTGTTACTGCATAATAAAAGCACATGGTTTGTTTGTTGATGGGGGTTTTTTTTACCATGAAGCCACATCTCAACCGTTTGGTAGAGGCCTATATTAAAAAAAAACTGTGGGGTCTGTTAAAAAAAAAAAAAAAGGATAAAAAAAACATTGATTGTTGTAATAATAGCCCCAAGGACATAATAAATACAAAGAGGTTTTTTTCCATTGCTTTATTCTTAGTAGATAGATAGATGGACAGACAGACAGACAGACAGACAGACAGATAAATAGATAGATAGATAGATAGATAGATAGATAGATAGATAGATAGATAGATAGATAGATAGATAGGTAGATAGATAGATAGATAGACAGATTGATAGATAGACAGATTGATAGATAGATAGATAGTAACTTTATTGATCCCGAGGGAAATTCAAGTTTCCAGCATCACAGTTCCATAGTGCAAACATATTAGTAAAAACGTCACAGGTGAGTAGTACACATATTAGTGAAACGACACAAGTAGTAACAAGACAAATGTAAGTAATACAGAGTATAAAACAAAATATGCTATGTGCAGAAGAACTGTTAAAGATGAATATAGTGCAGGGTGGGGACACTAAAGGGACACTAAAGGGTTAAGTAAGGTTTTTAATGCAGGACTTTTACCCAGAGTGCAGTATTGCTACTACTGCTATTGCTTAACTTCAGTTAAGGATCTGAATACTTCTTCCATCACTGGACTTTATTCACTGGACAATAAAAAAACACCTCTGCAGCAATTTAAGTTGATTCTGCAGCTCCTTAATGCAGGCTTAACTGCATCATTAACTGGCTTATTTCTTTATTTATTTACTTCTATCAATACCAGACTCACATCATGTGGTCAGGGTAACATCGTGGAAACCTTTGTTATTTAGTTTGGTGAGGTTTAACGACTATTAGCTCACTAGCTGGATAACGTTAGAGCCTGAGAGCCACGTAGCGATACCGCTGCACCGTAACGTCACGTTAGCTACGACTGTTATTGCAGAGACACTTTCCCGCGGGTTCTTGTTTCTCATATATATAAAACATGTATTTCCAACTTCACTAACCTGTGTCAGAGCGAGGGCAGCCACGGCCCGCTTCTGGTACGGTCCAAACTCGCCAACAACTTGAAAAGCTTCTTCTAAATCCATTCCAGGCTTACTAGCATCCCAGCGTCACCACCAGAGAGTAAAGAGATGTGAGAGAGTGATCCGCTCTCACTTCCGGCTTCGCTTCACTCCGGCTTCCACTCATGTTTTTTTTTTTTTTTTTAATTTGTATTTCAAAAGTTCAATACAATATAATCACATGTTCAAATGTTTCAATACAGTTCCGCAAAAATAGCTTACGGTATAAAAATAATATAAAAATAAATTGTAAATTGTACAACAAATAAATTGTAAAGAAAGGAAAAAGAGGAATAAAAACAAAACCAAATAAAAACTAAATAAACAAACCAAAAACATTTGGGGTCTGCTAAACAACTGGAATAAATTTGAAATGTCTAAACAATTTAATAGTTTTGGTCAATTTAGAATTTTTGAGTTTTAAGTTTTCAATCATGGTCAAGTATGTTTAAAAATCAGTATCTTTAAAAATAAAAAAGGAGGGTATTCTTTTAAGCCAAATCATTTTATGTTTATAATATTTTGCTAATATAACAATCAAATTAATTAAGTAAATCTCATCTGCCAAAAAACTGTTGCTTCCACTCATGTGGAACTTGTAATCACACGTGTGGCGTAGTCACAGATCGAAGAGATGTGAGAGTGTGATCCGCGCTCACTTCCGGCTTCGCTTCACTCCGGCGTCCATTTGTTTACTCATGTGAAATGACAAGTACAGTCTGCACAGCCCAGTCACAGATTCATTTATTACGGACTTTATGAAGACACATCAAAACTTTAAAATGCTAACTAATAAATTAAAATTAGCATTATTGGAACCAAAACTTGTTTTTCCTCATCTTTACCTTATCCACACATGAAGTAACTTCACCAAATGAGGACAAAAATAACAATGAAAGCCAAAAACACAGTGCATAAAAAATATGATAACTTCAAGCAGATTTGTCCAGGTTCTTTTTGGCAGACATAGATGGCCCACATGCCATTAACCTTGAACATACACTTAAAGACCTCTTTTCACTTTCTTTACTTGTCATAAAAGCATGTGGAATATGATATGTGTACACAATGTGCATTCAATTGATTTCACACTTTTTCAGCTATTAATTGAAGCAGGATAAAAACATTGACAGCTTTCCAAAGATGAGTTATTAAGCGATTCTCCTTCGAGTCCATCAACACTTAAGAGTCACACATTTCCTCATAACAGTCTGCCCAGTGCATAAAACCATTCAAAGAGTCACTGACAAGCAATCATCAGCACTGTGTCTTCAATAAAAAAAAGCCTTTCATTTAGCTGAAATAAAAACTTAAGCCGGGTGGTAATTTAATATTTCACACTTGTAGTATATTGTTCGAATCATGTGGGATTGTCATAATACTATGAATTGCATGCTGAAATGTTGCTGAATTGATACTGAATGGCAGTTACTGTGTTGTTATATCCCACTAGCAACACCTATATATACACACATGGGTGTTTCTGCAACTAAGGGCATTTTTTTAAGTCCCAGCAATGACATTTTGGATTTATGTTCAAATAACATTTATGAAGCACTTTATAGGTCCAAACACTTTTCTTCATGTTCCACAACTGTGGTCTCAATGTTGAGATATATAAAATGAGCTAATTTAATTAAAATTATATTATTTCAAATGGAATTGTTTCATATACACATTAATTTACACCATATTAAAAATCATGTGATTTTGTTACGTGTCACTCAAGATCAAGAAAAACAAGGTTAAGATCACCTTTTCTTAAGTATTTATTGTGTCCTTACCATACAGCTTAGTAATTGTGTAGTTTGAACTACATTTAAAAAAATAACTTAATATTACTGTTGAATTCATGTATATTAGATGTTAAGAGTCAAAGCTAGACCTTGCTAGCTGCCATTTATCTGCAATATTAGCAAAAAATGTTATTTACATTAGAATTGCAATATCTGTCAAAAACAACATATTTAATATTTTTTTGTGTATGAAGCCTGGCATCTAAGGTTACTGTTAAAATTCATAGAGGTTTTTTTTTTTTTTTTTTAATTTAGGAGAGTAAAAAGGGATTATAGTTGCAGAAACACCCACATACATACATACATACATACATACATACCTGTATACACACAGGTGGCTGTTTAAAAACACAAAGATATAATCATGTTTTCATGCTGTTCTCCCACCAACTTTGTTGTTTTGGGAAGATTGTATGAAAATCCTTCTGCTGCAAGTAACAGTCGATGATGCACACAGCTGAATGCTAAAAAAAAAAAATACACAAAAATGTTCATGTTTTTTTTAACATGTATGCAGAAATATTCTGAGGACTGTTTGAGCTCCTCAACTTTATGCAGTTTCTGTGGCGTCTGGCTTTGGGTCAAGTGGTAAGGTCTCAGATGGCTTAGATGAACTGTCAGCAGGAGTTGTTGGCTGTCCATTTCCCTGTGGAGAACCAGTGGTGTTGGCGCCTCCATTATTGAAGTGGATTTTCCCCATTTTCCATGCCACCCCAACCCCAACCCCAACCAAGACCAAGACCAGCAAACTACCAAAAGTCCCCCCAACTATAGCACCAACGTTGCTTGGCTCATCCTTCTTCTCCTTGTAGAGCGGGTTGTCTCTGGGGTAACTCTTTTCCTCGCTGACTGGGTTCTTCACCCTGCAGGTGAGGGTCTTCACCTGTGAGTCGTCGGTCTTGGTGATGGTGATGTCCTTCTCCGACACCTCCCACTCCCCGTCTCCCTTCTTCCAGCTGTAGGTGACGGGTTCAGCCCCGGCGGTCTCCACATCACAGGTCACCTTACAGCTCTCCGAGTCGGCCTCACAAGTCAGAGTTCTTAGCTCCACTTTGGGCTTGGTGACCACCTTGATGAGTTTAGCCTGATAGCTCTCATCCTGCACCTTGTTGTTGATCGCCACTGAATACACACCTTCATCTGCTTTGGTCATTTTGCTGATTATCAACAACCCAGAGTCTATGGCGAGGACTGTGCGGTTTATATATTTGGGGTAATACTTCAAAGGAACCCCGTTTGTGGCCCACTCGGCCAGCAGGTTCCCGCTGAACTTCCACAGGATGTCTGTGATAGCCGTCGGAGGAGGAGGCCGCACTTCTAACCTTATCTTACCGCCGTCAGTGAAGTACTCCGCGGTCACTTTGTCCTCCGTCAGAGCACCGGTCAGAGCCGCCAGCAGCACACACAGCCCGGTCAGAGTCCCCATGGCCACGGATCAATACACGGCTGGAAGGAGACCGATCTTCATGTCAGCGAAAAACGACGATTCTTTCTTTAGCTCGGAAATGCGTTGACACCCTTCCGTCTTTCTGCCTGCAACGGAAAATAACGTCACCATGAAAGACGAGGACCCCGGAAGTTTTTTTTTTTTTTTAGGTGTCCATGTCAGTGCCTGATTAAAATTATATTCAATTTAATATATATATCAAGTAGCCCGAAGTATTCAAATAAGTAAAAAGAAGCAATACTTCAGTGTAAAAAATACTCTGTTACAAGTACAAGTCCTGCATTCAAAACGTACTGAAGTAAAAGCTAATAAAAAAAATAAAAAAAATACTACTACTACTACTAATAATAATAATACATATTATTATTATAATCATAATAATAACAATACATATTATTATTATTATTATTATTATTATAATTACGATATTTATTTTTGTAGGTTAATTTGCTCAGCCATTAACAATTATGGATCAATAATTATAATCCAAAAATATAATAAACATTATTTTGAAATGGGCAATTCTGCACAGCAATACTTCAGTGTAAAAATACTCTGTTACAAGTACAAGTCCTGCATTCAAAACGTACTGAAGTAAAAGCTCAAAAAAACTACTACTACCAATAATAATAATACATATTATTGTTATTATTATTATTATTATTATTATTATTATTATTATAATAATTACAATAATTATTTTTGTGGGTTAATTTGCTCAGCCATTAAAAATTATGGATCAATAATTATAATCCTATAATATAATAAACATTATTTTGAAATGGGCAATTCTGCATAATGAGTACATTTACTTTTGGTACATAAGTAGATTTTGATGCTCAGACTGTGAATGCAAGCTTACTTGAGTATCTTTACACTGTAGTATTACTTAGTAAAATATGTGAATACTTCTTCCACGACTGACTAACATTTATTTAACTATAATATATTATCTTTAATCCATTAATTACACGTTTGTATTGCATACAGGCAATAACGTTAGACAGCTACGTTGACGTCACATCCTGAATAACTTCCCTCAGGAAGCTTCTCGTTTGGAGAAGTTTGGAAACGACAGATATATATATAGAACATTAATAAAAACAGAAACAACAGAAAGGATACTGACTTTTCTGGATAAAATTATACAGTTTGATATCAATTTGGAGTGAAAAGTCATATCTTTTGACAGGCAGTTTTCCGGACACAGTTTTTCTGGAACCCATTTGACTGGGGAGACATTATTCACCGTTACACCTGTGAAACCGAAAGTAAAGTGAAGTGGGTATTTGTGCGCTTGCGCTCAGAGCTTCACATATTTTTAAACTAATGTAATGCAGGGTGTAACCTTATAACACCCATGTAACAGTCAGTGTCGGTTTAATCATTTAACTGCATATATATATATTTTTTTAAAACAACAAAACAAAGTTTAGAGGGCTGATTTCTTAGCCTAATAAAATTGAAAAGGAGGCTTATAAACTATGAGTTTAATGTGCATAATTACCCATAATAATGACTGTTATTTCTAGGCGGTTAATCTGCTAAAATCAAAGAAATCTTTGTTCATACAGCCCTAAATCTCATCAAGTATATAAAACCAACACATTTTTTAGTTTAGTACTGTGAACCTTTGTACATCCCCTAGAATATGTTTGCTCATTCTTGACTCGCTTTTTCCTTTTTGGTCACCTTTTACATATTTTTAAATAGTATTTTTGAAATATTTTCATTGCCATTTTTTCTATTCTATATTTTATGTCTATACACCAAAGCAAATTCCTTGTATGTGAAAACCTACTTGGCAATAAAGCAGATTCTGATATAACTTCACATGATTCAAGTGGGTTTTACACCATGCAGGGACCTCTGAACAGTATCTTTATCATTAGTATTCTGAGGACGATGGAAAAATCAATAGATACAGCATTGATAGAGTTTGTAAAGTGTCCTTATGAGATCATCATGTGCTCCCCACAGTCTAAGCTCCACTTTAGCAGTTAGAAATTACTGGAAATGTATCACTTGACCACTTGTAAATACTGCCGCTGTGAGTGTTGGGACAGATCCGGTTGCTTCTCTTTAAAAAAAATGTTTCACCAAATCTTTAGTTCCTCATTTTGGACAAACATGATTAAATCCTATTCCAACTCTTAGAACAAATAAAGTGCATATAACTGTACACATTTTATCTGCCTGAATTAATAATTGACAAAAAGTATACAACAAGTATAAATCTCTTTAATTTTACAAGCGACTTGAAAATGTCGAGACAATTACGGCACTAAAACACAGTTCATTACACAGTATCTTAACATGTAGAAGACAAAAAAAGATTAAAAACATAAAGAGTTGGACAGTAATAACATTGTTTAAGAAGAATACATTAAAAACTGTTCTTTAGTTCTGAGAGCGGAGTGGTAGTCTGGATTTCTGAGGTGTTGAGGCTTCGTTTTCTGATGCTTTCTGCCTGGCGAGGAGCTTTGTCTCCTTCTTACTGCCCTTCTTTTGCTGGAAAAGGGAAATAACAAGAATATAGAATCATTGTCATCAATACACAGTAAAATGTGCTGAAAGTTTGGTTAGCATGCATGCTAAATGTAGTGTTGCACAGTATACCGGTACTAGATAGATAGTAACTTTATTGATCCCGAGGGAAATTCAAGTAGTAGTATTCAACTAGAAAGGTATAGCGATACCCTGCCGTTAAAAACGCTACGATACCCCGTTTTATTTCTACCTATACTTTAAGAATGACAGTGTTTAATACCAGCCCTGAGTTGCGTCGATGTGCGACCGCGGGGCCGTGTGTGTGTGTGTGTGTGTGTGTGTGTGTGTGTGTGTGCAGCGCTCTGCTTCAGAGGACGCCATTAAGATTGGGATTCCGCGGGAGCAGGTGGTTATAACTTTGCTGCTGGTGGGAGCAAGAGGTTAAAAAATAAAACCGTAGTGATAACCAGAAGGATGGAGTCAACAAGTGAAGTTGAAAAGAAGATTAAAGCAGGTCATGAACCGCAGTCACGCACTGAGCTGGTGTCTCCATGAGCAGAACTCCCTTCAAAAAACAAGGAAAATAACAGCGCGACTCTAATTACCGATCAAATGTACCGATTACATTAGATTCACCATCTTTTTTTTTAATCTTTCCAAGCATCTCCTGTTATTCGGCAAACACATAATCCACCGAAGAGCACGTATTGAAGTGTTATTTTACCGTGTCTCTGAAACGTGAAGTGGACAGAGGGGAAAAGCACATTTTAACATTTTTAATTGAAAAAAAAAAAAGTTCCATTTCTGTCATCTATTTTTCCATTACTTTTCCTGATGTTTTAGCTTGTTGCCATGGTATCGTATCAAGATATTTAGGCAGGGTATCGTATCAGAGTCAGACTTTTGGTATCATGACAACACAAGCTAAATGACGAGGCCTCCCTCTGTAAAACTTCCAGACATTTTTCAACCTTTGCTGCTCACCTTGAAGAAGGGAACGCGTTTGCTCTCGTTGAAGACGAGGTTCTCGTCGATGAAGGACGGCTCTGTGGCCAAGCTTTCATTACAGGTACTCAGCTCTTCCTCCAGAGAGTCCTGGACACAATAAAGAGGAACAAGGCGTAAAAATGGAGTAGAAATTAAAGGTGCAACTGATAACATTCAGCCACTAGTTGTCGCATTCTCCCTCCCCGTCCCATTGCATTCACTTCACAACAAGTCGTTGCCAGGCACTTACTGTCAATCTCAGCCATTTATCCATTTTTAAACATTAACTGACGGCCCAGAAATAACGTCGTTTTACTATTGGCTCACAAGCCTTGTTAGAAGTGGGAACCAAACATCAGATATCTTCCACAAAGATAAACAAAACAATAATTTCGGACCCGCCAAAATTTTTAAAATCATTAATTCACAATCATATTTGTTTTCAGGAAAAGCCATACTTTTATTTGGCACCTTTCTAAAGGCTCTGTGGATGTGGTAATTAAAAAAAAAAATATATTCGTCTACATAAAATTGTTATTAATAAGACCTTTAATAAGAGTTTCTTTTAATTTAGCCATGAAAAAATAGAAATAATCACTGTGCTGGCAGTATTCCAGCAAACACATAGAATTTATTTGAATGCTGAAAAAGGATAAAAAAGGATAGAACACAAATCCACCACCACAATGAGGTGATAAAATTACAAAAAGGTGTAAATAATGGATTAAGATGTAAACTGGATTCAATAAAAACATTAACCTATTAAATTAGGTTACGTGAACCTGATTACTGGAGGAACCATCCTACGTAGGAGAAGACAAAACAGTAAACGTACCTCAACCTGGCTGTTTTTGTCCTCCTCTTCCTCCTCCTCCTCCTCATCTATGGCGGCCTGCAGCTCCTCCTGCTGCCTCCTCAGGGACTCCAGCAGCTCGCCGCGGCTCCGCGACTTCTCCAGCCGCCTGGGATACACAAACTCCCGACGCTGAGGGGTCGCACCTGAAGGCAACAGCAGAACTGGTTTATAACCGGGATGAGTTCAAGGACTCGTAAACACGAGACTTGGTAGGCTCAGGTTGAATCATTTACCGGTGGGAACGTCCTGCTGCAGCTCCTCCTGCAGGAAGCCGTGGACCAGCTGTTGGCTCGTCTCCATGCGGTCCCGGAGCTCGGCCTGCTGTTGGTCCAGGACAGTCCGGTCCAGGGTGGTCTGGTTCTGCACGGCCATCAGAGACCGCTTCACCTCCTCCTGCCGACCCGACAGCTCCTCCTCGGCTGTCCGGAGCTGTTCAGAGCAGCGCGTCTCGACGCTCTGGAGAGAAGATGAAGGATGAGAGTACGGGCACGTTAGGACAAGTTTTATCTCCCAGGTGAAGCGTTTGTTCTGATACAGTGAAACCTCAAACTCCAGTATAATCAAGCCTGAAGACCCGCAGGTACAGTATTCCCTGCAGAAATTAAGTTCAGTAGGTTTCGAACAACAGGATGTTACAAAACACAAACTTCTCAGTGCACCTTTCAAGATTATAAAAAGGTAGATTTTCAAGATTCGTTTTGTTGTCCCGCATTTTAGGAAATTTGAATCAGGTTTCCACGCATGCTGCATTCATAAAAAACATTCCACATACATAAAAAGACGAGGGTAAAACAGCTACAGGAAAAAAAAAAAAAAAAATTGCTACAAAGCACCAAAATGTTGCACAACACAACATGAAATGGAAAAACATTTGCTCTCGTGAAATATTAAATATGCTCTCACTGTCATATGTATATTTCAGTTTCTAAACGTATCAGTACTGTCAACCTAATTATCTGAATTACTGAAGAGATCCTATTAATTTTATTATGTCTCTGGATGTGTATTTACAGCTGCAGCAACAAGAAACATAAGAATTTAAGAATTAGGGCTGTCAAAGTTAACGTGATAATAACGCGTTAACGCAAATTCGTTTTAACGCCACTAATTTCTTTAACGCATTAACAGAATCAATCTTTTTTTCAATCAAATTTGAAGTTCCTAAGTTAAATAGTTTCCGAGTAGTACTCCGGAAACTAAACTGAAGTCGAAAAAAAATCACAGCTAAATAGATAAAAACCTCTAAAAAGTGCTGCAACTGAAAAATAGTGAGCATAATAGAGTGTGTTCACTGAAAGTAACACTCCACAGAAAATCTCATGTTGATTATTATTAATAAATCAAACCAATAAGACAGAAAACGTGAAGCGGTCAGAGGCCGTTATTACCTGATGGAGGCTCTGGGCTTCAGAGGAAATCTTCCCCATGAGGGAAAGGTGTTCCTGGGCTTGAGTCTCCGCATGCTCCCGAACTCTGGAGCTCCAGTGGAGGTCACGTTGGACCAGACCTGCAGTCACAGATCGACAGCATCAGCAACAATGTTCACTGAATGTACTGTTGGTGGGTTTAAGGTTTAAATGATGAGTTACGTACCGGACACGGAGCTGTGGAGGTGTGAGCAGCAGCCCGTCATCTCCTCAAGCGCTAGCTGGCTTTCGTCGGCGTTCAGACGCAGAGAGGAGGCGAGCGACGAGGAGGTGGAGGAGAGGAGGTCAGCCTCGTCCGACGCCTGGCGCTCTACTGTACTGCAACCGCTGCACACAACGTGAAAGAACTCGATATAAACACTATTTTAGAGGCTGATAATTGACCCTAAATTTGACTTTTGCAAGCCTTCCTGGTGTTTGTCCGTCAGTCTGTCTGTGACTCACCTGCTGATGTTCTCCTGGAGGATCTGGAGAGGTTTCTGCAGAGCTTTGGAGGCACAGCGCAGATCAGTGTAGTCCTTCTGGGTCTCAATGCTCAGCAGGTTGAGCTGATCCTGCAGGATCTGCATGGCCTGCTTCATACCCTGACAGCAGGAGGAACAGTAATAATGTTAGTTTCATTTTACATTTACAGGTATCTGGAACTGATGCAACTAGCCTTTTATAAAGTAGTGGGGTGATAATACAAGTATTTAAAGACATGGAAATGTATCAAGATGCATAATGGAGAATAAAAATGGATCCCAATAGACAAAATCTTTTGGTTTGCATACATTAAATGACCGGATAATTAAATATCATCCTTTTAGATTTGAAAATATTTGAAAGGATTAAAGAAATGTCTAACGGCAGAAACCTAAACTCAGCTTGTGGACAATGTTTAAATTAAAAGATTATGATGACTTTCTCTTATTTGGTTTATCTTTTTAACCTCTTCAACTCCTTGCCGGCACCCTTGGCTGACTTTACTGTCTTTTAAGGTAAAACTGGCATGGCCATTTTCAAAAGGGTCCCTTGACCTCTGACCTCAAGATATGTGAATGAAAATGGGTTCTATGGGTACCCACAAGTCTCCCCTTTACAGACATGCCCACTTTATCATAATCACATGCAGTTTTTTGCATGCAGTGTAAATGTGTTATTTTCGCCTATTCGAAAAATGGTGTATTTGAATATTTCTGAATACTAGGGTCCCTAAACAGTCTTGGAATTATATAAATTGGGTATCACTGTAAAGCTGAGACTCTTCATCCAATGAGCCCAACTGTATTCATGTGTGATGATGTTAGTCCCCATAGTAGCCATTTCATTGTAGTGAGACCAATTTTTGAAACATGACCTCACTGTATAAAATGACCTGTGGTGACCTCTAGGATAATCACAGCCTCGTGAAACTTTACAGCCACAAACTAGAGACCTAGAGCATTCAGAGGATGGATGGCTTTACTAGGTAGATTGACAATAAGGGGGTTTCTGAGAAGTTTACACAACAGAAGTGCTTGCCATGCAGTCACTGAAAGACGCAACTCTTGCTGAAATCTGAAAATATCAAAAAGTTGATACCAAATCACAGCATGCCTTTTTCTATGGTGTTCCTCAAGGTCTTGGTGTCTTAATGTGGTATTTTTGAGAGATTATTGATCATTTTTATCAATTCTCGATTGGTAAAAAAATGGTTAAATTTAGCACCAAATCTGTGTAACAACTGGTATCAACCCAAAACCTATACAAAAATGTATGAGACCTAATAGAGCATAGGGATGGACATCATATACTTCTATCATAATTTTTTTAGATCTTATACACTTTCACAATTTAATTTAATTCATTGATTCATGTTTATTTCTGATTCATGACTAGAACAACTTGACAGACAGAGCTGCACCTCAAATTAATCTTCAGGTTCCCAGCTTTCAGATGATGTACACCACTTCTGTGACATACACTGTTCACCTGCTACCTCCCCCTAAAGACCCCCTGTACCCCCTTAAAAGAGACAAAACCAGGTCTATGGTAAAGAGAGGTGGAATGGAAGAGGTTAAAGGTAAAAAAAGACCGAGTTTATGTGACTTTATTATTTCCATTTTGCACTAAAACTGATAAAATTATTTACTTTTAAAGGTGAAACATCTGGAAACTGTTTTGGAAAAGCTACATTTTTGGTTGAGAAAAATCTGAACGGGGGGCTGAAACGGAGAGAAAAAAATATGTATTTACTAATTTAACCAGCTTAGTGTGGACGGTCTCAAATCAAAATTGTCATCCGAGACAAAATCAATTTGATTTCTCTATTTAAATTCAAACTAAAATGGAATTGAAGCTGCTGGAAGAATCAATCTGCATCGTGTCTTGCAGACCAGCTCTTACCGTCTGCTGTCTGTCCTGCGCCTGTCTGATCTCGTCCTCCAGCTTGTCCTGTTCGGCCTGCAGAGAGCTGAGGCCCTGCACGGTTTCCTCCCTTAGCTCGGCCAGCTCCCGAACCAGGCCGCTGAAGAACACCCCCACCTCCTTCATCGCCTCCACCTGAGAGGGGGGAGACAACGAAAATGACAAGGAGGTTTAGCACAGAGATACTTGTTTAGATGTTTATAGAGGTCTTAAAACAGTCAAACCACAAACATCTGTTTTTCCAAATGAAGACACAATCAAATACTGTATAAATATAATTTCAATTGATTCCTTTCATTGTTTCTTTTATATCTTATTGGTATAAAAAAGAAGACCGAACACAGATATGGACTCACCTTGTCGGTCAGAGCTCGCTGCGTCTCCACGGTGGATCTCAGAGTGTCGTTGAGCTCCTTCACAGCTGACAGACCCATCAGAGTCCGAGCCACCAGCACGTCCTCCATGTCCTGCCGATGCTCTTCCTACACACACATAAAAAGAAAGAAAGCAGCCAAATGTGTTTTTAGTGCTGTTTCATTTGGCCATTATAATCCCAACTTCAAACCAAATACATTAGCCTTCATCGTGTCTGTTAAACTGTGGAGGTTGTCCTTGTTGTCCTCACCAGCAGCTGCAGCAGGCTCTCCTTGTCCTGCAGACACAGCGCCTCCTGTTGCTGCACTCTGTCCCGACAGCGAGTCACGCCCTCGTTCACCAGCTGCCCGACTCCACCCACGAAGGACTCCACGGTGGTCAGGGCTCCTTTAAGCGCCGCCTCGTTCATCACGAGCACGCCGTCTGCACGGAAAAGCAGAGACGGACAGAATTAGGACATCTTTATCTATCCATAAATAAAATTTAAAACAAAGTTGACAGATTTTCTGAGATTTCCTAAATGTTCATGTAATGTCAGACTTTACTGTTCTTCCCGACAGTATCTCTGGTCCCATATCTTAATATTTTGAGAGGATGGCAACAACAATTTGGCCACTACCGTCTCCCTCTTCTCTCTGTCTCCACCATAGACTATATATGAAGATGGACGACATGACAGCTCCCCAAAAGTGAAGCAAAAACATCTGGACACCCCCTGGTGGCTGGCTGCAGTATAGGACATAAAGCAAGATCTCTGCAGCTCTCCGTTCTCACCGACGGCCTGCGAGTAGCTGCTCAGCATGTCGTGGTGTTTGGCTCCTTGCTGCTGAGCGCAGCGCTGCATGTTGCCGAGCGCTCCCTCCATCCGCTGAGAAAAGCTCTGCTGGATCTCACTGTTGTGCTGCTCCACCTGCAATTACAAACAATGTGTGTTTGTTAGTCCTGATAATGTAAAGTCAAAACAGTGCACAGATGGTGTTGCTGATATGTCCAGCAACTAAAGGTCATATCTGTGTACTTTATATTTATTTATTTATACGATTTAACATAAAGATGTCACAGGGAAACATCAAATATCCCCATCACAGACTGATGAGACTCTTTAGTATTACTCTTGTTGTTTCGTCAGATACATTGATGTCCATGCATGTCTACAACTATACACTCAAACATCTTACAAACCCGATCAAACATAAACTAAATGTTCATCAACTTGTAAAGACTTTCTGATATTCTGTTTGATATCATTTATAATTAATAGTAGACTGTTGGGTCAAAGAAAACGAGACATTTGGAGAATCTTTGAACTCTTTTTCACAATTTTCTGACATTTTTTAATACTAAAAGATGAATCAATAAGTCGTAGAAATAATCAACAGATAAATTAAACTAAGCCTTTGTTTCATCCAGGGCTCAACAATAAGAATTGCCCACTCGGGCAAGTAAAAAACCACGTCGGGCAAGTAAATCTAGCAGCTCAAAAAATAATTCAACACATAGTTTTTTTCCGGAGCTGATGATGGAAGTAGCTCAGGAGTTAGACATCTTATATATTGTATTCTTTTAAATGTGTTCTACATATAAACTTTACTTGAAACTTGAGCCACCTTGAGCTTCCTTCTCATCTCTGTTGAGAGTTGCACATGTGCAGTACCGATCAGGCACTCGTGAGAAAATGGCGTCGGGTAAAGACAAAAGTTTATGAGCTGAAGTTCAAGCGAGTATTATCCTGGAAACAGGAGTTTAGTTGGGTTCCATTAGCGAAGATGTTGGCGAAACTCCAACTATGTATTGAGCAGTTTGCCGCAAGTTTGAGAGCAAGGCGGATAAACATTTTTTTTTACTTTAGTCTTTGTTGTTATTTGATAACCAAACAATAAATAAATAAAACAATTTGTGTCGTGGCAAGTAGATTTCTGACTCACTTCCCACTTGCTTGACCGGGCAAGTTAAAAAGAAACATTAATGTTGAAATGTCAGAAGTTGTCTTGCAATCGAATATTACACACAGCTGCAGTGCATTCGTTTTCAACACTTGCTTCTACATTCAGTGCGTAACATAAACAGGTACAGAGGTCTTTAATACATCAGATCCTCAGTGCAACATTAGCCCGGGCCTACTGAGAGACCAGGCTCTGATTTGGTCTGTTCAGTCCAACATGTGAAAATCATTTTGATGTCAAAAGCTGACATTCATCAAATAAAACATGTGAGGAATCCTGAGAAAACTGTGCATCTCCAAAACTTAAACTTATCATGAGGTAAGAAATGTGTTTTCAGCTTTGAGGTAAAAATAAATGGTTTTATTTAACTCCAAGGGGATTTTCTCACTATGTTATTTCTTCAGTTGACGTGAAAAACACAACATTAGGAGATGCATCGTTTCCACTTGACAGCGAATGTGTGCCGTTTGAAAAGTGTGTGACCTTTTTCTTCCTGTCCAGCTTGTCCTGGAGACCCGACACGTCACTGGTGCTGGCGTCTACTGTACTCAGCAGCTGAAGGACGACACACAAAACACAAAAATGTCAAATAATATTTGAAGCGTGCTGCTAAGAAATTCTCACCAAAAGAAATGAATGTATTCAGAATGATTGGAATTGATCACACCGACTGGTAAATGTTTTACACAGCTGAGTGCAAACAAGATAATAAAATATTTTCTGAAAAAAGGAAGTTTGGTCAAAAACAGCTAAAAGACAGGAAGTTACACACAGGATGGTTCCTTACAAGAATAAGAGGATTATTAATAGTATGGAAAGTACATGAAGAGAAAAAGGAACAGAAAAAGAGAAGAGGGGAGAAAAAAAGCTAAATTAAACAAACCAACATCTAAATCTAGTTAATAAAACACTAACGCACAGTGTCATGTATATCAAAGCGTATCAGTGATGCTCGTCTGTACCTGTCCTGCCGTGTTATAGAGAGACTCCTGCACTGAGTTGAGCTCCAAGCAGACAAACTCCTCCTGACTCAGCTTCTCTTTGGTCAGGTGCAGGTCTCGACTCGTCTCCTCCAGCCTGAAACCAACGCAGAAAAACACACTCGTTAAAATGCAGAACTTTACTGTGATTTAAACTCCTGCAGTCTCTTTTGAAATGTTGAAGGATTTTTGTATGATGCATCACCTCTGCTGCCTCTCATCCAGGTCTACGGTGCACTGCTCCAGTCTGGATTTACTGTCCACAAACAGCTCAGTCACCTGCAGAGAGGAACAAACTTTGAGTGACGGCTGATGCAGAAAGAACGGCAGCAGAGATAAATACATGATGGATATCATAAAACAGTCAAAATGTACTTTCTAGTGACAGAAAGTAATGTGTGAGTGTGAACATGTGTGAACTAGCTAGCATATTGTCACATTGTCAATGGCTGTATCACACATAAAGTAGAGCTGCAACGACTATAACCAACTATTTTGATAATCGATTAATCGGTTTGAATAATTTTTTGAGAAAAAAAAAAAGTAAAGCTTCTCTGATTGCAGCTTGTTAAATGTGAATACTTTCTGTTTTTTTTTTACTCCTCTATGACAGTAAACTGAATATCTTTGAGTTGTGGACAAAACAAGACATTTGAGGACGTCATCTTGGGCTTTGGGAAACACTGATCGACATTTTTCACCATTTTCCGACATTTTATAGACCAAACAACAGAGTCTGACAGAGTCGATCGGTTGGGATTCATTAAATTTATATTTAAAAAAAAAAAAAATGTTACACCCTCTAATCAGAGGCCAGGGGATGTAAAATTAAAAAAAATATATACATCACACTTGATATTCAATTTACTGTCTAATATAACAAAGAAAAACAGCAAACTGTCGTATCTGAGGAGCTGGAACTTGAGAACTTTTGACACATTTGCTTGAAAAATGACTGAAACGATTAATCAATTATCAAAATAGTAGCTGTTTAGTTGATTGATTGATTGATTGATTGATTGATTGATTGATTGACAGGAAATGAATCATTGCAGCTCGAGCGTATATGTTTTATGTTAATTCCACACTGTAACTAACTTGAACTGTTTTACTGAGTCATAAACTAAGCTACGTTTGAATTTACTAACCGCTCCTTGAACAACCTGCAGGTCTGAAATGTGTCCCAGACTCTCTGGGTAATAAAAACTAACTCCATGTTGAAGTTAATCTGAGACTCGCGTACCTTCTTGATCTCCTCCTCCATGGCAGCGATCCTGTCGGTGTACTCGACCGTGTGCTCCTCCTGAGAGCTGATCCGACCCAACATGCTCCTGAAACACACACACAGGACTGTCAGTTCGTTTCTGTTACAGCAGAACAGAAGACACAAGCTGCATCGAGCACCTCTAAATGTATATCTTATTAAAAGTACTAGTCCCAATAAATATACTTTTAAATGTTCAACTTAGTCTTTGAATTTATTAAGTTCAATAGACAAAAGCCAAACTCGCGAATATATTACGGACAGAAAAACAAATAAATAGAAATTAACAACCAACTAACTGACAATATTTATCATAAGAATAAAAAGCTAAATATATAAACAGATCCAAAATGATATAAATATCCTGATGTCTTCTCTACAAAAGAACTTTAAGAGCAAAATTTCTGGGCTGTATTATCATTTCTGGAGAGTTTAATAAACTTTTTTATAATAACCTCAATTTTGATAATTAATTAAATGTCAAAAGTAAATTATCAAGCAAAAATGACAAAATTATCTGGCTGCAACTTCACAAATATGGAGATTTTACTACTTTTCTATCACTGTAAATTGAATATGTTTTAGTTTTTGACTGCCGGTTGTACAGCATACAGCCCATGGGTGTATTGGAAGATAATACAAGTGATGAATTACAGCCAATATATCCATTATTACAGCCAAATACAGCTAGCAGGAAGCTGGCAGAACCTGATATGTTATATGAGCGTGCAGGGCGGTGCAGTCCCGTGGGTCTGATGCACTTTCATTATGTCGAGGAAAATAACTCTGGATTCAGCAGCTCTACCACAGCACCATCTAGCAGCTGTTGTCAAAAAAGCACCAGAGTTTCGTCTCTTTGCTTCTAGACTCTTTGGTTAAAGGATGATGAAGTACAACAAATAAAACTGTTTTTATGCGACATACTCATAGTTCTCTGCAGACAGATAAACTCCGTTCTTGTCTCGAGTGGCGGCCAGGTCGCGCTTCAGACGCTCGATCTCCTCCGTGTATTCCTGAGTGGACAGAAACACAAGTCAGTATTTTTCCTTACAGATGGTGAAATGAAATCAAAGACATTTCCTGACATGCAGCAAGTAACTTGGATGCGTTTACATCCCTTTAAAGCGTGATATCAATCTCATCCACCTTAATGAGCGTCCTCTTGGTGAGTTTCTGGTTGACCTCGGGTTTGTTCATGATGTTCTTGGCTCTGCTGGCGTACTCCAGCGTGCTCAGAGTCTCCTGCACGGACAGAGATAATATCACATCATCATGAGCGTCCGGCGAGTCAGAGGAGCAATGAAAAGTAGAAATGTCAGCAACATAAGCACGTATTCAAAGAGACGACAGAACGTACCTCCAGGTTGCTGGAGGAAGGCGACACGGTGGCGATGATGGAGGTTTTGGTTCGTCCTCCCAGAGAGTCCTGCAGGATTCTGGTCAGCTTAGACTCTCTGTGAGAAGAGCACACATCGTTTATCTAACTAGTAATTACAACTAGACCCATAAATCATCCAGGAAAATGTAAAACTATTCTTTTAATACATCCCAGGCTTGTAAATAGTAACCAGGTTTCATTCTCCTTCTTCCTTCATATATATATCTAACAAGTCAAACAACAGACTGAGCTCACATCGCAGGCCTGAACACAAAACACCCTGCGACGTCATTTTTATACTTGATCTCTCTACCTGTACGGGATGTGAGGCCTTTTCTCCACCAGAGCGGTGATCACTCGGCCCAGCGTCAGCAGAGACTGGTTGATGTTTCCCGCCTCGCGAGCTCGCTTGTCCACCGCACCTGATCGCCCGATGTTCTCACTGCCGGCCAGATCCACCTGGAGAAGGAGGAGAAGGGAAGTTAGGGTTCTGTAATTTTCTACTTCTACAGGAACTGACATATGTACTGATCCTTCTTTAAATATACCAATATAAACTTGACTCACAGCTTATTATTACAGTATTTCAGCCTAATAATTACTGTTAGAGACATATTACTGATAGATCTTCATAAAAGATAGAGGTATCATATGAAACTAGAAAACCTAAGGAATCCATAAAAGAGGGGTGGAGTAAATAAGGTTAAATCGCTCATATTTATCATGAAGGATAATTACCAGATTGAGTTTGCCAATCTTCACCAGCTCCTCTCCATCCAGAGTGATTTCCTTCATGTGAATGGTGACCGAGAACACCGAGTGGGAGCGACTATGCAGAGATATGAGAAGGAAATGGTAAGCAAATCAGCCAAGGTGGAAAATATTGGCTGGTTGTACAGGAAGCGATATAGTTTACTCTCGGTGAGTACCTGGAGTAGGCGTTCATGAGCGTGGAGGCCGTCCTCCTCTTGGCTGATCCTCTCTCCAGGATCTGATAAACTTCATATTTGTTGTGAACCGTCACCTCCTCCAGACCCTTCACCACCACGCCGCGCTGCAACACACAACACGGCCATCAGAACGGAGCTCAGCGCTCACAGAAGACAGAAAAACATCAACAAAATGCATCATTTATTCTGACTTTTAATTGATCTGTATGAGCTGTCATAAACACTGTGCTCCTTTAAAGGAATAGTTTAACACTTTGGGAAAATGTTTTTATACATTTTGTTCTGAGGGAAAGCATAATAAGCAAAGTCAAGAAAAGCAAACCTGTGCACTTCCCAATATGTTCTCCTTTATAAAGGGCAGAAGAAATACAACAAGCTCACACGGAGTCAGTGAGGCAAACGCTACACCTGGCTGCAAGAACTGCAGAATACTTTCAAAAGACATACCCCTGAATCCTAACAGCAGATATTTAACATAAGTTACCTTGTTCCGCGGGTCGTCGAAGAGCTGCAGCCGCTCGTTGACGTCATCGCTGGGGCTGAGCAGGTCGAACAGTTCCTCGTTGTAGATCTCCAGCAGGGAGACTTTGACGGAGAACTCGGTGCCGTTCTCAGAAAGCTTCTCAAAGATCTGGTGCAGCGTTCTGGGGATGATGCCGGCCAAAGGGTCCTAAAAACCCAAACACTTAATCAGCTCGGTTTCTGCTCTATACGGCTCTGTGATTGTGGATTTGATTATGCAAACAAGTAGCAGAAATACAAGTGATTTATGACTCCTCTCCTCCCTTACCTCCTCCCAGGTGAACTCCTCGTCTGGACTCCTCTCTCCCTCCATGGTGAACGTCTTTCCTGTTCCAGTCTGACCGTAGCTGAAAACACAGCAACACGTTTTTATCTCATGTCCATAAAAAAATTCCAGTACAATTCACAACAGAAATGAATTGATATTAATTTACGGAAGTATTAAAATTAGGGCTGTCAACAATTACGCGTTAACGGAAATCTGTTTTAATGCCACTAATTTCTTTAACGCGGTTTTAAAGCTAGAGAAGATACATATGAAACTAGAAAACCTAATGAATCCATTGGTACCAATCATGTCATACTAGCTTGTCGCAAAGGAGACTAAATAACGCTCCAAACTTATGCTAAAGTTTGGCGAGGAAAGACTGCCATGGTCATTTTCAAATGGATCCCTTGACCTCAGACCTCAAGATATGTGAATGTAAATGGGTTCTATGGGTACCCACGAGTCTCCCCTTTACAGACATGCCCACTTTATGATAATCACATGCAGTTTTGGGGCAAGTCATAGTCAAGTCAGCACACTGACACACTGACAGCTGTTGTTGCCTGTTGGGCTGCAGTTTGCCATGTTTGATCTGAGCATATTTTTTATGCTAAATGCAGTACCTGTGAGGGTTTCTGGACAAGATTTGTCATTGTTTTGTGCTGTTAATTGATTTCCTGTAATAAATATATACATACATTTGCATAAAGCAGCATATTTGCCCACTCCCATGTTGATAAGAGTATTAAATACTTGACAAATCTCCCTTTAAGGTACATTTTGAACAGATAAAAGTGTGCGATTCATTTGCGATTAACTATGGACAATCATGCGATTAATCGCAATTAAATATTTTAATCGATTGACAGCCCTAATTAAAATCATTCTGAGCAACAGATCACTCACGCAAAAACAGTGCAGTTGTATCCCATAATGACTTCATCCAGAATGGGGCAAACAACGCTCCTGTACACATCAATCTGCTTGGCAGATTGACCAAATACCTGTGGAAGAAATTATTATATTTAAAAAATAAAAAAGATAACAGAGAGAATTAACCTCCAGTGGACCTCTGATATGAGTTCCTTAACATTGATCATCTGGAGTGACAGATGATATACAGATCCATTAAAATCTGCCCCCATACCGATCATTAGGATCAGCCCTGGACGTCTTTAGGATTCTCCTCAGGAGCGAAAAAGTGTCTGCATCCACTCACCATGTCAAACGTGTAGGTCTTTCGTGACGCTTTGTCGTTGATCCCTCCCGTCTTCACGGTCACCTCCTTCCTGCTTGGATCGCAGTCCATGACCCCGTAGGACGACTTGCGCTCCATCGTGTTAAAAGGCCTGAAAACAGCAGAGACAGCTGTGATTTCTCTAAATAACATCGTCTGCAGATCAATGGATTCAAAATCAGCTGTTTTTTTTTATTTTCACCAACTCATCATGACCATAGCTATGAATGGAGTTTAATGATTAGTGATTAACTTACCAACCACAGCTATAAACAACAATATGTACGTTATGTAGGAAGGCTGGGACAAATAAGAAATACAGAAAACACCCTGTTCATTCTGGGAGACTTTAAAAGCTGCAGACTGGATGGTGTTCTGCCGTCTTTCAAGAACCAAAACACAAACTGGGGCTAGGAATAATTCTGCCTCAGTATCATATGCTACTGAAGCACCATCATTCTGCTTCCCAAAATTAGGGGTTAGATGCATTATCTAATGCAATTTCAGGCCAAAACAATATACAAAATATTTTGGTTATAGAGCTTATGAAACCACCATATCATGCCACCCTGGGAAGAGCCCTTTAGCTGACTCAAAGTCAGATCAATGGATCAATTAAACTCATAAAGATGTAAATAAAATGTGAGCTTCAAAAACACATATCGTCAGTCAAGTTTTAGATCCTCTCAGGTTTAGCAACTACTTACAAAATGTTCACCAACGACAACAGTGGAGATAAACATAAATAAAAGTTGGTTTTCTGCAGTAACCGAGTACTGTAGTACTTAAGTAAAATGTTGAGGTACTTGTTTTGTACTTTATTTGAGTATGTCCATTTTATAACAATTTACTTCTCCTCTACATTATGGCAAATATAGTATTTTTTACTTCACTAACGTTACATTTATTTGATAGCTTTAGTTACTTTGCAGATTTGGATTATTAACAAAATATACAAATAAATTATATTATTATAGGTTGAGCTCCCCAGCAGCAGAATATAAAGCTCATGTAATGTGTCGAGAACACATTAATGCATCAATAATTATAACATATTATTCCGAAATTCTACATAATAAGTACTTTAAGTAAATTTTAATGCTGATACTTTGCACTTTTACTTCAGTAACGTTAAGATTTTGAATGCAGGACTTTTGGCCTACTGTCTACACTGTGTTATTGCTTATTTTACTTCAGTAAAAAAGGTCTGAATATTTCTTCCATACCTGCATCTGACCACGACCTGGATGTTTCTGCCCTTCTCCTCCCGCTTCACTCCGCTCAGGTTGTGTGAAGACATGGCTGCAGAGAGGAAAATATAGTCTGAAAGTACAATTACACACTTTAAATTAGCACATAAACAAAACAACAACTATGAGATGGTATTAAATAAGTAGAAGCAACATGTGCCGGTTCGCAGCTACGGACAAATAACACAGACGGTGGTCGGTTACCATTTAAAGACATGAGAGAAAAGCTGTGAGCTAAAGACAAGTGGAAATTAGCATGTTAGCTTAGCTTAAATTTAAACTGACGTTACTCCACTCACCGAATGACGGATTACACGTTTCGTCCTCCTCTTTCCCTTCACGATATATCCGCTTATTGTTCGCACCAGTAATATGATTTTTAAATTATATGTTTAGCGTGTTCTGCCTCCTCTGACAACACAGTGTCCGTCCACAGACCCGCTTTCTCCGCCGCTCTAAAAGCCTCCGACAAGAAACATTTCAAACAGTACTTTTAAATTTCGCTGAACCAATAAGAAGAGAGTAACGGCCAAACAAACGCAGCCATTGGTCAGAAGACATTCGGCGCGGAGCATCACGGGAGGTTAGTGTAGTATTTTTTTTTTTTATTTCAATAAACTTTATTTTAAATTTGTAAACAATACAAAGAACAATTGAATCAACACATAGGTAAACGATACATATAAAGGAAATAAGGGGATATAATGAAAACAAACATAAAAATAAAATAAATAAATAAATAAATTAAAAAAAAAGTAACATGAAACACAAAACATACCAGGGGTTAATATAAATAAATAAATAAATAAATAAATAAATGAATAAATAAATAAATAATAGTAACAAATGGGAGCACACAAGCCGTTTTACTGGCCTTTTTGTTTTTTTGCAGAAGATATTTACGACGGAGTATTAGGGCCACGTTGAGGAAAAATAAATCAATCTGAGATTTCGAGAATAAAGTCATAATATTACGAGAATGAAGTCATAGGTTTACGAGAAAAAAATCGTAATATTATGAGAATAAAGTCATACATTTATGAGAAAAAAAAGTCGTAATATTATGAGAAAAAAAAAAAATCATTTTCCAGTAGAAGTTCAAAGTCACAGATAATATTTTCCAAGATAAATCTAGAAATACCTTACCACAGTTTACTGGTATGTGTACATTTCCAGAACAGATGGACAGTAGTTTCAGTATGGAAATCACACAAGGCACAGCTTAAATCAATATCATTTTTGAAATTAACAAAAAAAGGACCTAACTGGCTAAAATCGATTAATGATTTTAAATGACAGTTAGTGTAGTATGAATACCAGAAATGTCCACTAGGTGGCGACATTATAATGAGCACCGTTATTATCAGTGGTGAAAGAGAAGAAGTCCCACTAACACTGTAAAAAATACCACAAATAGGCTAAAAGTCCTGCATTGAAAATGTCACATAGTACAAAGTATGTAAGTAAAATCAGGAAAATGTATTTAAAGCATTAAAGTATAAAAATGTCCCCTGTGACTGTTATACTATTAGCCTATATATTATATCATTTGATTATTAATAATAATGCATTAATGTAAAAGCAACATTTTACCGTTTGAAGTATTAACTAATGATTATTTTCATTATGGATTAATCTGCTGATTATTTTCTCCATTATCGATTGATTGTTTGATTTATAAAAATTGTGAAAATAGTGAGAAATTCCATAACAATTACCCAGAGCCCAAAATGACACCTTCACAATGTTTGTTTTGTCCATAACCTATAATGCAGCCAGCCACCAGGTGATCCAGATGTTTTGGCTTCACTTTAGGGAGCTGTCATGTCATCCATCTTTATATACAGTCTATAATTCATACTAATAAACCCTTCTTTTTTTTTTCAAAACAGTCATGACACAGAGTAGAAGTCACAGATTGTATATATTTCTTTAATAACTTTACAACAGGGTACAAATCGGGTCCACTCCTCTGAAGGCTTTGTGAAAGTTCACTGTAAAACAGCTGAAGTCAGTTTTTTTCTTGTGTATGAATAACTGAGGTTTCCCAATCTACATTCAGAGCTCACACAAATAATCATTTGATAGGACATTTACTAAAGAGTGGTGTAGGAATGAGTCCTAAAACCAAGAAATGTGTTTGCATTTTAGCACTTCTGGTTCCCTCATGTGGAAGTCAATGGGTTTTTAGTTAGATGCCTGAAATAAGGTCTGTGGTTAACACAAGCTGAAGAGATTTTAATCTTGCTGAACCAAACATGTAAGTATCATAAACGTGTGTTTGCAGTTTATTTTCTGCAATAATCAAAAACACAATGGAAAAATCTCATTGGCTTTTTGTCGAGGGAACCCAGGGCGATGCTGACTTCCTGGTTGGCCTACAAAAATACGTCATCCCTACAGCACTCTATTATATAATGATATAATCACATTTACTCAAAGAATGAGGGGTTCATTTAAAAAGTTGGACACGTGTGATGACAATTCAATGGCTGAACAAAAAAAAAAAAAAAAACAGTGCAGATTGGTGAAGTTCTAACTATCTTTGGCCTCAGTAATGGTGATTTGTGGTACTTTAAATGTTGATATATGAACAGAAAGTAACTATTGTGGATAGTTAGTGTTTGGAGATGATGTTATTCATTCTCAAAAGACAGAAATAATCTTATAATGGCATCTGAAGCTGTGAAGGTTGAGGGAAACCTCAGTGTCTGTGAGGAGAACCACAGACAAGTAACAGTACAGATAACAGCCAGCAGAGGGCGCCGACATCAGCAGTAAGTGTGCGTGTGTTTGTCTGTGCATTAAATATAAAGTTGACTTTTTTATTATACATACTAAAACGTAGAAAGAAATATTTAAAATTAAGTTAATAATACACAGAGTCAAATCCTTTCACTCCAAATCACAAATATGCTGGTTTCATGAGAAATGTCAGTCTTTGCTTTAACACTGCTTCGGTTTTGTTTGTCAGAAAACAAAGTCCTGAAAATAATCTTTTTTTCCAGTAGTTTAAATCTGCCACTGCACCAAATAATGTTAAGTTTAAGGAAAAAAAGTTTACTTGGTTTAAAGAAATCCAATCTCTTGAAGACGTGGCAATATCTTGAAAACAAAACCTTGGAAACGCTGCTACATTTGTTAAGTGGATCTCTCTTGCAGAGCATCTGTGTGTGTTTGATGTGGATAAATTTGGCCCAGTTGGCAGCTTTGTTGATACTAACCATTTATAATACGAACACATACTCACACATTCATGCACATACAGGAAAACAGAGAGCAGCACAGGCTCACAAACATCCGGGTTGTAAACAAAAGCTCTTTTTTTTAATCAAAGAGAGGAGTATAAAACTGCACCGCCACAGTGCGTTGTTGAAAAGCTCTATGGAGTGACTACTGCATTAGAAAAAGCAACAAACAACGCAAACATAAAATGTGGGATAAAAAAGTTAAAAGGATTATATTACAAAGCCTTTTGGAGTCCTGAGTTTATCAAACATAAACAAAACAGACATAAAGGCCAGAGTCCATATATCATAGAAATACATTAAAGGAATAAAAACAGGTTTCCTGTTTGTAGTCCAGCAAAACAGGTCAAATAATCGACTGAGAAATACTTTTCCAACACATCCGTTGCTCTTGTTTGGGACGATACACATTATGCAGCATATGTGTTGTTGTTGACAGCATATATAGAGCAGCATCTTCTTGTCAAGTGTAAAATTATACTTTTTAAGATGATAGTACGTGATGAGTTTTTCACACATAAAATTAAAGTATAAACGCTTAAAATAATGTTTTTTCTGTGATGCTCCAAATGAACACCAATGTGCATCATCCCTAACCGGACACAGATGTGAGGAAAATGACTGTCAGGCTGTGCAGGCTGATGGCAGGTCAGTTAAAGAAGGTTTCAGTTCCCATTTAAGACACACTCTTCCACAAATTCCATCATCTTCAGAAATTAAATGCAGATTACAAACCGTTATGGGTTGACATCACGTCCTTAAAGGGATAGTTCAGGTGTTTCTCAGTGGGGTTGTATGAGGTATCCATAGTCAGTGTATTACCTACAGTAATTTGGAGAAACAAACAGGAGTTTCCGCATGGAACTAAAGCAATGTGCTGCTGTGAGGCAGCAGCAAAATGTATTTTAGACACCTGAAAGACTCATTATACGCTATATTTAGAATATTTCCGCTGGTTTACCTTGCCGTGAGAAAGTTATATAGTCTTTGTTTCTGACTGGGAACTGAAGCAACCAGACTCCATTGAAAAAAAACAGTAATTTTACCTCACAAAACACTAGGAGTTGCTGGTTTACCAGCTTTACAAAGTGCCCGCCCTTTTCCAAACAGTTTCCAATGACAGCTTCTCAGATGGTTCAATGTAACAAACCATCTGACGGGTCACATTAGTGTCGACCGCCATCTACTGTAGGTGATACACTGACTGTGGATCAGTACCTCATACAACCCCACTGAGAAACACCTGAACTATCGCTGTAATGTAAACTTGAATTACTCTGGTCAAACATGTTACTTACAAAGATGAACACACTGGGAGCAGTCCAGTAGAACCACAGTCTTCTACCGTTGGCCACTGGGACACTTGTGGGTTAAGTACCTTGCTCAAAGGCACCTTGGCAGATGCTACTGAGAAATAATTCACTCTCTTCTACTCCAGAATTTATACCCAGAACAAAAAGTCTGCTCTAATCTTCTCTAATTTAAACATTATTGGTGAAGAAATAATCATAATTATTACATAACGGGCATATTCATTTAAATAATCTGCTTCATTGGGTTTCTCAAATCACGTGTGGTTATCTCATGATGGGCAGGAGCTGCTACAGATACCTGACAACTGCTGATACAGATTTGACCTAAAAAAAAAGGAACAAAGAAAGGGACTCGGGAAGCAAAAATTACCTGGAACTGAAACCATCCACGGTGTGTTGGTTCTGGATCAGTTTATCTGTGTCTATGTGGTGTTTGAGGAAAGTGAGGCTGATTGTAGTTCTATCCAGCTTGCTGTGAGAGGAAAAATAACAAAAAGGCTGAGGTCCTGATTCACACACAGCATGTTGAGGCAAAGTGTATCGAGTCCAAACTCCACCGGCTGCTTTCAAGATTTTACCAGCCAAATATCTTAATGATCAGTTACCAGCCACAGATCAAATCATACCAGCGCCTGGCTGGTGGGAATTTAAAACTATAATAACGAAATCAATTAACAACACAAAACAATGACAAATATTGTCCAGAAACCCTCACAGGTACTGCATTTAGCATAAAAAATATGCTCAAATCATAACATGGTAAACTGCAGCTCAACAGGCAACAACAGCTGTCAGTGTGTCAGTGTGATGACTTGACTATGACTTGCCCCAAACTGCATGTGATTATCATAAAGTGGGCATGTCTGTAAAGGGGAGACTCGTGGGTACCCATAGAACCCATTTTCATTCACATATCTTGAGGTCAGAGGTCAAGGGACCCCTTTGAAAATGCCCATGACAGTTTTTCCTCGTCAGAATTTAGCGCAAGTCTGGAGCGTTATTTAACCTCCTTCACGACAAGCTAGTATGACATGGTTTGTACCGATGGATTCTTGAGGTTTTCTAGTTTCATATGATGTCAGTATGAGCCCGCTACAACCTCCGAAAGATCGATTGCGTTAATGCATTTAAGAAATTAGTGCCATTAAAACGATTAAAAAACAACAACAAAGCATTCGAATACTGATTTGGAGGTCGATTACCAAGGCAACGCTCTAAGCTTCGAAGCATTCAGGTCAGGTCAAACATGAAGAGGCTAAACTATCCAATATTTCAAAAGAAAAAGAAAATTGTGAAAAGTCTGAAATAACAATCATCTTCTTTCTTATCCTTTTAATCAATTAGCTGTCAACTATTAAATTAATTGCCAGCTATTTTGATAATCGATTAACCGGTTTGAGTCATTTTTTAAGAAAAAAAAAAGTCAAAATTCTCTGATTCCAGCTTCTTATATGTGAATATTTTCTGGTTTCTTTACTCTTCCATGACAGTAAACTGAATATCTTTGAGTTGTGGACAAAACAAGACATTTGAGGACGTCATCTTGGGCTTTGGGAAACACTGATCGACATTTTTCACCATTTTCTAGAGCAAATAACTAAATTAATTGAGAAAACAATTGACAGATTAATCGACAATGAAAATAATCGTTGCAGCCCTAACCAACCCACGTTTCTTTTTCAGCCGCCCCTCTCACTGGTTTCCACTACAACAAGGTGGGGATTAGCACCATCCACCAGCTAACTGCTGGTAAAATGTGGATGTGGCTGGTAAATTGTGAAATACTTTGATGGCTAAACAACCGGCGTTGCTTCTGCTCTGTGCTGTAAGTTGGCTGGTAAAACAATGAAAGAGATTTGAGGGGAATAGTTTGGATTTTGGGTGGGATGTTGGAATCCGTCAGTCACGTTCAGAGAGATGATCCTGCCTTCGTCAGCAGCAAGAGTTCCTTCCTCTGCTCTGGATCATTGCAGAGATTTGGCTGACATTCTCACCCAGAGCAGGTAGCAGTTCAGTGCCTTGCTCGAGGGCAGTCTGGCAGGACTTTTGGCTGTAGCTGGACTCTGCTGCAGGCGTTCCGTTACCTGCCAGTCTCTATTACCACAGTCTCCCAGCAGACCTTGCAGCCTCTACCGGCGGGGCTGGTGGCGGGAATGACGAGGCAAGGAGGAGGGGCTGGAGGAGGACGAGGGCGAGCAGGGCGACATGGAAGCCAGGGAGGCTGTTGCGGCGGCGTCCTCGGCCTCCTCCAGCTCTCCTGCTCCGTGGAGCTCCTGGCTGACGCTGGACTGTAAGGCGGCCGGAGTCAGCCACTCTTTAGGCAGGCAGCTCTGGAGGAATGGCACGCAGGAGCTGAAGTAGGCCAGCCGGTTGACCCAGCGAGGGATCTCCCTGCCACACAGGATCTGAGGAGAGGAGAGTTAGTAGTGAAATAAAATAGTGAAAGTTTTTTCTCGTAAATTTGTGACTTTAATCTCAGAGAATTTCTGAGTTTTTTTCTTGCAAATGTATGACTTTATAATCACAGAGAATATTCAACTGTTGTTTCTCGTAAATTTAACACTTTTATTATTTTTGTTTGGTTTTCACTGCTATTTTGGGTAGATTTAGGGTAACGTTTTCTTAAGAATCAAGGGTAGGCACAATAAATAAACAATAAACAATTTCTCGGTCAGAATATTACGTTTGATTTTGTTTTTATTTTTTTTCTATATAATTATTTAGTATTATTTAACCACTTTCAGAACTGTGTGGTCAAATTGTTGTATTGTGAATAAATGACCTGAAAAAAATAACTAAAACTAAACTAAACTTTAATCTCAGAGAATATCCAAGTTTTTTGGCCCTACTACAACGTCGTAGATATTAGAACTTGGTACATTTTTTATATGTACAGTATATATGTTTTATTTTATTTTGTATATTTTTTGTTTTTATGTTTTTAGGTACATTTTTATTCAATGAAATAAAAAAAAATAAAAAATGTATTTACTCCTCTTTTACTGTATATTATTATCAGAATTTTTTTCACACTGACAATATTGGTTTCAACAAAGGTAATGTTAAAACAAAAGAGGAAAAAGTTTTGTTGTGCAGTTTGGCAACAGAAAAGGTCACTACTGGAGTACACAAACATAAAATAAAACACAAACACTATGCCGATCTTGAAGAGAGTAACATCAGTGATAAAAGTGATGCATTGTAGCGGGAATCTGTTTCGAGTGATTCCTCTGTTAATAAAGTTACAGCTTCAAATGTGATATAAATCTAAGCATGCTTCTCAATTTCAGTGTGATTTGCTTTTTGCTTTGCTCTCTAAACAAAAAGCCCTTCATGATCTACACATTTTACTCTTCTTCCTGGTTTGTTAATGTTTTGTAGGTCAGAAGACATCTGAGCGGCTAATCTGAGTCTGTCCATGTACGGCTGAGCTTGCTGTGGAAGAAATCTGAAACAATGAATGCTTAACTGGAAAATAATAAAAAATATCCTGCCATTTTCTTGTGATGTGACCCAAGAAAAATGTCTGAAACTTCCTGCAAACTGTATTACATTTCCTGGCTTTCTATGATTAAAAAAAATATATATAAAAACCCAGGACATTCCAGAAACTCCTTGACCTGTGGCAAACCAGGCCGTGCCTCTATGGTAGCAATTTATTCATCCAACTAACCAACTGCTCGTACACGAGTAGGTCTGGTTCGACGAAGACCTTTCGAGTCTCTGGTGGATTTCTCTCTCACCTCATTCCCTTAACAGGCTAGCATGCAGGCACAGGCAGCAACACTGTCAATGTGAGGGCTAATTATCATCACTTAGCTCTATGCTCTTGCAGCATTATGGGGCGAGTGGCTTCCCAGAAACTCAGTGTTTCCCCAGTCAAAGGGCTTAATTGTGCTTTTATGAAAACATTTGCAGAAGCTGCTGATGGGCTGCTTTTTTAAGATGCATGAGGAGACGGGGGCCGTGGATTTGCTTTTAACCACATAAAATGTCTTACCAAGCAGTCGATTTAGCATTTTGTGCCGTGTCATATGCACCCAACAGATGATACCAGAGTGTATACTTTGTTTAAGTTTAACTTCCTCGCCTCATTCAGAGAGGAGTGCGTTTTGACAGGAAGAAACGCAGGCTCTCTAAAATGCAAATGACTCTGGCTAGCCCTGATGATCTCACAGATGAGCACAGCCTGAACTAGGAGCTGGTGATCGAACCACCAACCCTGAGATTAGTGGACGAACACGATACTCCTGTCTGTCTCTCAGATCAACAACAGATAATCCACTTATATAATGAGACAGAGTGTTGAGTGTTGCTTTTCAAGAACAGAACTGACATCAGAGTCACGCACGTCAAATGTTCCCTCAGGAGAATTAATTGTTACGCTCGATCTTTCAAAGCTGCAACAACCATCCATGTGTCCGATCATGTTTTCCTCGGCCTCTCTTTGAGTCTGCCTCCCGTATAAATGAGGTAACAGTCAACATGAAAATCACACCCTGAGGGCAACACTGCTTCCCTGTGGTATCAGCTGTGTGTTTGTTTCTTCATATTCTTGTGTAAATGTTTATGTTTGATTTTTATGTGTCACCACATTGATGTGATGCATTTTTGTGTCCACGTGTGTGTGTGTGTGTGTGTGTGTGTGTGTGTGTGTGTTTAAATGCCTGCATCTTTAACTCTGTGGTATCAGGTACATCTGTGTATATGTAGTATCAGCGTATGTTTTGTGCACGAGTGAGTGTGTGTGTGTGTGTGTGTGTGTGTGTGTGTGTGTGTGTGTGTGTGTGTGTGTTTGCCAGCTGTCTCTGCATGTCTGGGCTTGTATCAGTGTGTCTTAATCCCATCTCAGTGCTAGATGCTAACTGTAAGACTCCCTGCTCGTTAGTCACACCAGGATAAGCCGATTGAACGCACACACACACACAGACACACACACACACACACAAGTTTGGTTAAACAGCCAAAATGGTGCGGTGCTGTACAGTGTGTTTGTCCAAACTTGCTACAAACAGAACATTTTGTTTGTGTGTGTGTGTGTGTGTGTGTGTGTGTGTGTGTGTGTGTGTGTGTGTGTGTGTGTGTGTGTGTGTGTGTGTGTGTGTGTGTGTGTGTGTGTGTGTGTGCACCTACCTCCGACAGTGCTGAAGAGAAGTGATTGCAGTTCTTGTGCATGAGGTGGTAGGCGTTGCCTTTGTACTCCTTCCCCATCTCCTCCACGATCCGCTCCACATCCTCCTCTGTGAAGTCTGTGCTGCCAAGGACTATGGCTTCTCTACAGAGACGAGCAGGGAAAGAGTGCGGAGGCAGGTGTTACTAGATATTTTTACTCACTGACAAAACATCATGAACAACTTCTGGGCATTTTCTTTTTTAAAAACCTTTTTTGCACAGTTGCAAAGTTATCGGAATGCACAGATTTGATTGGCTGAGTAGTAATCGTGATTATCATTTTGGCCATAATCGTGCAGCCCTCGGCTCTTAAAAAACTCCCTGAATCATTACATTAGCTACCAGGTTACATTTGTGTCGACAATAAGTCACACAATGGTGAGATTTGTGCCTGATCAGATGTGTCTTCTATTAGTTTGGTTTTCCACCTCCGATGAAGAGCAGCGCACAGACGCTTCTCAAGCCTAAGGGTCCTATTTGAACCATTATATGCTCTTTTAGCATATAATTATTAAATAATGTTTATAATAAAGTAATTTACGATAATTTTTTAGGTAAATATTGGGGTAATTTGGCAGTAATTCCAAAGAAATTTTAAAGAGGTTACTTGCGAATGACCACCTAATTACCATGAAATTTGTGGACCTGTAAAATGTAAAAAGTGTTACCAAAAAGTCGAATTAAGCTGGAATGGTCCTTTTAAATTGATTTATCTATTCAATGTCACAATTTTTAACCAAGATTCACCTGGTTTGTCTCTTTAACGTCTAAAGGAAAGAATATCTTGATGTAATGTTGTGCGCTGGGAGAGAGCCTGATTCGCTTTGCATTTGGCAAAGAGACACGACCACAGTGGGTGATATGTAGGCATTTGTCCCAGATGATCCATACCTGTGGTCTACTGGCCTGCATGGAGACAGCAAGCGTGCCTGTGTGTGTGCATGCGTGTGTGCGTGCGTGCGTGCGTGCGTGCATGCGTGTGTGTGTGTGTGTGTGTGTGTGCGCAAAGCAGAGTCTGTCTAAAGCCACGGGGCAGATCAACTAGAGCAGAAGTAATACACAGTAGCTCTGTGTAGAGACACACAAACACAGACCCTGGGCTGATTCTGGGAATCCCAAAAACGTATTGAACTGACTGGATGCTCTTCTGTCTCACCGACACAACACACCTGTATTCAACACAGCACTGATGTGAGAGAAATATTACACATTTACAAGCCCTTTAGTTTCTGCAGTTAAGATAAAACAACTCAATTTCAGCTCAACACCTTTCTGACATCTCACAGTGAGTTATACTGTACACCGTTGGGTTCACAGGCCTACAGATCATGCAAATTGTTCTTTTCCACCTCATTTACTTACATGCAGAATCAAAAAAATCTAAAAAAACATCGAAGAATATACAGCAGTCCATCACAACACCACAAACCACAGTCTTTCTGACTACATAAACAGAATATTATACGCTTTCAAATCATAATGCACGCATTTATTGCAGGAGCTTTTTCCATTTCAAAGTTACAGCATGCAGACAGAATCACAAGACCACTTTTTTCAGCTCAATCTTCTCCGTTTTCTCTCATCTGTCCGAGACGAGTCAGCTGCCACGAACCATGAGGACTAAAGTATGAAATCATAACATGTCTGTCACATGTTGTGCTCTCTATCCATGTATTTATTTTAATCTCTCTGTCCTGTCGTCTCTCTGTGCAGCTCACTGACTGGTTGGCTCGATACACAGAATAGGGCTGGAATCTCAACAAATTAATAATTGGCTAACAGACTAACTGTTGATGATTATGTGACTGACTGGTCCCGTTTAGATCAGTGGGTAACTTATGACCCACACACTAATAAAAGGTTATGGTGCTTGGCATCAAAGTGTTTCTAAAGCTTCTTTCCCACTGGACAAAAAAAACCTTCACAACCACCAACATCTTGCTTTTTGTTACAATCGGCATTCATTCAAATGACTCTGCAGTAGTTAAGGGTATTTATCTGCTCCAGCTGTGATCAGCAGTGGTGGAAACATGACACCCGGGTGGACACGCTAATTTTCAACCGTTTTCCGTGATGTGACGTGTTTTAAGTGAATATATGATAAATAAAATCAACAGGGATGTGGACCGTTATTACAATTAATTAATGTACAAAACATACAACTAATCTCCTCAAAAGCAACCAGACTCCAGTCAGAAAACAGTAATTTTACCTCACTGATCATTGAAACACACCTCATTCAAACAAAACCCCTTAATTCACAGTTACATGTGAAAAGAAACCGCCGTTATATGCGCTCCTCAAAGCCACCAGACTCCACTGACAGAAACAGTAATTTTACCTTGCTGAACGTCGTAAAACAGACTTCATTAAAACGCAATAAACTCATCAAAACTGTCCTAGTTAGTCTTTCCACTGTTCCAACAATCACCAACTCTGGTTTGGTCGAAAAAAAAACTTAATACACAGAGTTAGATGTGAAAAGAAACAGCAGTTATACGTGTTGTATGAATGATGAAGCAAATATATCGATTCTGGCATTAAAAAATGTATTTCAAAATCGTAAACAAAAAATCGCGATACATAGGTGAACAGATTTTTTTCCCACCCCTAATAAACACCAAATATCTCATACTTACTTGAACTTAAACGTCTCGCCGAGTTCGGTTGCATCACCGGGTGAAATCTCAAAGATCCCTGAGAATGGGTACGGGTGTCCGCCATAAGCAAACTCTAAACACACAACATTTAAAAACATGAGTACAAACCATTCTCAAGCAAAAAGTCTCTCTGTGCCAAATAACAACTGTAAATACTTTTTTATCCAGACATGCTTGACATAAGTAATATACTGTGAGCATCCTTTCTGAAACACCATCCACAGGCAGTCAACTGATATATGTGGTGTCATGTTTCTGAGTAATCTTACCTCTTCCATAGATCTCAATCCCTGAGTGAAAGACTCCGATGCCCAGAGTGCTGGTAAACTCATTGATCCAGTACTGAAGACAGAAAGAGACAGAGACTGAAGAAAATGTCTTTTGTATGTATTCAACACTGCCTCGATGGACGTGCTGCATTTAACAACATATACTTAAGTATGTAGTGTACACAAAATGTCTCTGATATGGGTCGACACCAGTGTTTCCCCTATATATGCATTTAACATGCTTAGCGCCCTGCTATAAAAATGTCCCCAAACGCAAGCAACCTGAGTCGGGGACAAGCGAGAATTATATAGAACAAAGGACATCAGAGCAACTTCTTTTAAAGGGATGTACAACAATCGATTGTTTCAGCACTAAAGCAGACCATCACATAAATAAAAATTAGTTTCCTATTAACATATGAATGAATCTGAAATGTGTAATGTAACCTTTACGTGGTCACTGCAGTTACACCACAGATGGCATCTGAAGAGGCGATGAGATGCTTCATACACACCAACAATAAAAGACAGGCCCACATACAAAATCAATAATTGCAGCAGCAATGACGTCTCCATCTTTTCAGTGGTGCGTCTGTCTAACATCCTGCGGCTACGAGATGATTGGACAGGCTGTTGCTAGGCAGAGTTTGATGTGTGAAAAAGATGAGTTATCACAGAGGATGAAGCAAGGGAATGTGAGCTTGATTTGACATCTTGAGGATGACAAATAACAGCTCAGTAAATGCGCCAGATGCTGTTCAAGCTGCACACAAACAAAGAGTCACACCCGTGTCCAATGTTTGACAAACATAACAATGACTTGGCATGAAAACATTTCGGATAATCCATGTTTATTGATTGAAAGCTGCAGCCCGACCAACTAATGTTTGATATTTGCGCTTGCTAAAGGATTATCAAAATAATTGCCAATGATTTTCAACATTTAATTGTTTAATAGTTTCCGCCCTAGTGATGACTGAAGTGTCAGACGAAAGGTAGTGACAGGTCAACTGATCACAAATTGCTGTGTTTTGTTTTTGTTACGACAAAGGAACATCAGTTGGAGTGGGCATCCTGCACTGTGCACTGGCAAACCATTTGCAAAACCTATTTAGCAGCCTGATAACGATAGCCATCTATCTAAAAACGTCTATCATACTTCCTGTCTAGCGTTATGCAAATCCAGTATGTAGCTGCACACGATCAGTGGTAACAGAGCTGGCAGTCACACATCGTCTCTGCACATCGTCTGTAACAGTTTAAACACAAACTGTGACCAAAAAAGTTAATGAGGACACTTTATCTGCCTCTGGAGCAGAGGTGATGACTTTCTTCTCCTTTTATTTTATCAATAATTTTATTTTATTATAAGTTCAGGGCAGTGTGACTTGTGAGCTACTTGTTGCACATAATGTCAGGTAATAATACACTGGTATGTATACCTGCTGGAGAGAAGCGCCACCTTTCTGACTTAGGCAGAAACATGAGATGCAAGTTGTAAGATAGCCAAGGTGAGCAGTAAAGTGAGTTGACTGAATGGCTAAACTGTGACCACTGTGATGGATTATGTATCTCAATGACATATAACCCTTTGCACTACTGTTGTGCATTACAGTATCAGACGCACACTTTGTTTTTCCTTCTACAAGTGCAGTTAACTGTATTTTTTACTGAATTGAATTTCACATTAATTTCAATAAAAGTGATTCCACATCTTTCTTTTTGCAAAACTGAATCCTGTTCATTGTGAAGTGAAATTAGTCTCAAAATGGTCACAAATGTGTATTACATAATCTACAAATGAAAAATAACAAATGTGTACAACACTACTACACACAAATACCAATCAACTTGAGCACGTGTAAAACAGTTTTACAAATGCACACATCACAACCTGAAGACATATTAATATTTTACTTACAGATGTTAAACTTCACAGATCTGATAATTTTCGTTTTCAAAAAGCTTCCTGTATGTGCACGGATGGCCTGATACGCATGGATCAGGTTACTTTGTGTGTGGAGTTTTGAGACTATTTTTAACAGTCTCCAGCTCCACATAGATCCACAAATGCATGCTGCGTTTAAGTACTGGTAGAAAACTGGGACATTCGGGCTTCTGGTAAAATCATGTGACTTTTTATCTTGATGAGCAAAACAAAGAAGCATGTCTTGGAGTCAAAGTACGTAAAAGGTGAGTCTGCTGAGCTGACTGATCAGCTCTCTTCGTCCTCTTCTTCAGTGAGGAAGGAGAAGAAAAAAGATGAATGTGGACATTTCTTGGATAACTGCATTGCTTTTCCTGGTTATTTAAAATACTCAACACATACTCAGACTAGAGCTGTAACGATTAATCGATTAGTTTTTGTCAACTATTAAAATAATCGCCAACTATTTTGATAATAGATTAATTGGTTTGAGTAATGTTTTAAGACAAAAAAAAGGTAAAAATTCTCTGATTCCAGCATGTGAAATGTGAATATTTTCTGATGTCTTTACTCCTCTGTGACAGGAAACCGAATATCTTTGAGTTGTGGACAAAATAAGACATTTAAGGACGTCATCTTGGGCTTTGGGAAACACTGATCGACATTTTTAACCATTTTATGACATTTTATAGACCAAACAACTAATCAATTAATCAAGAAAATAAAAGACAGATTAATTGACAATGAAAATAATTGTTACCTGCAGCCCTAACTCAACAATAACAACACAAGTTCATTCAGGGTAATGACCAATTCAGATTTGGATATGTATCCCTCATTTCTTTATGCCGTAAATTCTACAATATCAGAGACAACTGAACATAAGACAGCTGAGCCAAGATGGTTTTCTTGCACAACGTGTCAGCCCAACGTCTCACACTGCATGCAGTGTGTGTCTGCTTCCTGACCTACATAAGGTTGAAACGCTGCACAAAAAAGCTACTGCAAGAGTCAGCGAATGGCTTTACATTAAGACAGAGGAAATCCCCTTTCAGATCCACTTAACTGGACTTCTAATTGTCTAAAATACGATACCAAATCAGCTACCACTTATCATTTTATGGAAACCGAGCTTGGATGTCGCACTTAAGAGGGCCAAGTGTGGGTCACAGGATTTATCAACTGACCACCCCATCACATTTAGATGAATCATCAACATCTACTCCAAAAATTACTATACATTAGACAAGCAATACGTGATCCAGAACAGGCTCTCATCACCGCGCCACCTTTTGGGGCAAAACAATCCCGTGTCCCTCATAGACGGCAACAGAGTAAACAGAAGAAGTTGAAACATGTCTCCAAACTTCGGTAATAGTAATAACGCTATGAAGAAGAGTTGCTGTGTAGTTGGTTGCAACGACAATAAATCCAAAGACGGTGATCTCCGATTTGTTCCCCTGCTATGTCCTTAAAAAGATATAATCGAGGGGCTTTATGGCTCCAAGCTATAGACCAGACCAGCATGGCATCATCGCCGAGGCAGCACTCACGTTTGGGGGAAAGAAACTCGCAGTCACAGGAGAGAAAATGATGAAAAGCTGTTGTGTAGCGGGTTAACCGAGGCTTTCACACTGAGTTCTGAGGCTCATACGATACGATAATATTCACTGTCAGTGTGGTAAATGGCTAAATGATGCTGGTGACAGTGACTAGCATGGCTAGCTAACGTTAGCTTGAGTGGGAGGCTGCTGCAGTAATACAGTCATACATTAACGTTATAGCAGCATCAGACTGTCGGCTCCAACTAAATGTCAGCCTATAGATCAAACAGATGGATATTAACACGTTGGTTATTCACAGACAACACTTAGCCTAACGGGATTCAATCAGATATGTAGAGATGTCTGGATAAGTGATATCCGGCCTCTGTGTTGGACGGGGGAAGACTGAAGGAACATGGCGTCGATCAACCTTCATTTATTAAGGTATGGCAAACGCTCAGGTTCAGGCAAGGTCACAAAATAAATATTAGACATGTTTATAAAACAAACATTTAGATGGATGCATCCAAACTTGTCAAAATTACAATCCAAACATATACCAAATTGCATTGATATCTATGGGGTCTTCAGTTCTCTCTAGATAATTTCTCACATCAGCTGACCTCCTCTTAATATTCTTGAAAGAACTGAGCAAAAATTATTAAAATCCTGCTTGTATCAGTGTTTCTCTGAGCACAGTAATAACAGCAATCTGTGTTTACAACGGCTGCTTCTCAAAGACTGCTCAGAAGTTCAGTCACTAAGTGTAGCTATCAGCTTTTCCTCACTGATCCAAGTCTCTATCCGCGGCTTTTCCTAAGAAGCGAGAGCTTTAAGTGGACCAGAAAACTGAAGACTAAGAATCCACAACAGCATTTAAGTTGCAAAAGAAACCCACGGATACGAGAGTCCCCAAAAGCCACGACTGACTTCATACAAAAGGAACACTTTAAACATGAATACAAGCTTATTGTGCAGTTGCACCAACTCTAAATCCCTCTCAGTAGAGTGTCAGTTAAATGCCCAAACACGTAATAGCAAAAGTAGCCACAGGATGAGTCTCACGAGTGTGTGTGGGAAAATATTGTAGTAAGCTAATCTGCTAGTTTAGTACGCTACTCCCCCCCCTCGGTGGTGCAATAAGACTATTATCTGGGCCCTCATTACTTCAGAGCTCGTTAAAACCCGCCTCCGCCACAGCACAGAGAGCAGGCAGAGTGTGTGTACGACGAGCATTTGTGTGATTATGAATGAAATAAAGACAGATGAGAGGAGGGAGGGAAAGAGAGATGGATGACAGAAGAGAAGCTGGGTGCTGCAGCTAATGCCTGTATACTTAATCATGCCACCAGTGCAGTGCTGTAAAGATTACAAATGTTTAACAGAATAATTAGCAAAGAAATATGAATGTCTTTGTCTTTGTCTTTAGCGTAGCATCACTGCTTTGAAACTCCGTAGTGGACACATGCTGACTGAAACCAAACGGAAAACACATATTGAGCCACAAGCCAAATGCTGGTACATTTTTACTGTGCTGTAATTAACCCTCTGAACCTCAAGAGTGTTTTTTTGCTTCTGTCACATTTAATTCACTGTGGCCTCATTTTTCACTGCAATACCTAAGTGCTGCACCTCTATGGAAACGCTAAATTTTGGCGAGGAAAAACTGGCATGGCCATTTTCAAAGGGGTCCCTTGACCTCTGACCTCAAGATATGTGACTGAAAATGGGTTCTCTGGGTACCCACGAGTCTCCCCTTTACAGATGTGCCCACTTTATGATAATCACATGCAGTTTTGGGGCAAGTCATAGTCAAGTCAGCACACTGACACACTGACAGCTGTTGTTGCCTGTTGGGCTGCAGTTTGCCATGTTATGATTTGAGCATATTTTTTTATGCTAAATGCAGTACCTGTGAGGGTTTCTGGACAATATTTGTCATTGTTTTGTGCTGTTAATTCATTTCCAATCATAAATATATATATATACAGTTGCATAAAGCAGCATATTTGTCCACTCCCATGTTGATAAGAGTATTAAATACTTGACAAATCTCCCTTTAACGTACATTTTGAACAGATAAAAAATGTGTGATTATAGCGATTAATCATGGACAATCATGCGATTAAATATTTAAATCGCTTGACATCCCTGAAAGTTATTGATGCAATTATTATAAAATATTACCAAACCCTAACTTAAAGTACTGTTTGAGTTTCTAATTGACATCTGTGTTTCTGTATTGTGCAAGATATTTGACATCAGTTGACGTGCAGTGGCTACAACCATTTTGCTACATGATACTACACTGTGGTGTCCCAGAAATAGCACCGCTACACCGTACACTTACTAAGTTATTTCTCTTGTCTCGACACACGTTACCTTGTAAACAAGACGGCACAAAGGAAGAACTGGAGTCCTGACTGATAATTGATCCCGAGCAACGTCATCCACAGCCACAACAGCCTGCTCTGCTGAGCACCTACGTGACGCTGTTAAACCTAATACCCTAAAACACTCACAGATACAGTAGACCACGGCGGTGTCTGGCAGGCAGACAAGACAGGTGGTGTGCAGATAATGCTGTCTCATTAGAGCAGCGTACTAAAGCACTCAGAGCTGGCCAGGAAATCCACTTAGCAGAGATGGGAGCAGGACGACGGGGAGGACCTGACAGAGTGAATTGGGAAGAAGAAAAGGTGGTGGGGGTCTGTACTTGAGTCTGCACAGATATTCCCGATAGTCACGTTACAGCATTGTTCCTCAAATGCAAAGGGGAATTTGTCTTTTAGAGTAAATGTTCAGTGTCTTACTTACACCACAGTAGGGAAGCACCGATCTGACTTTTTCAGTCCCGATACCAATAGCGATACCTGGACTTTGGTGTTTAATTAATAGGCTGTATGCCTCACTGTGTGGAAGTGACTGGGATCATTCTTTTATGTGTTGGGCAACATCAGGCTTGACTTAAACATTGCTTTCCTAACTTTGTAAAACAAAATGTAACAAATATATACATAGATAGAAATTTACTGAATTGTTATTTATTATTATAATAATAAATTGTACACCAGCAGCTCGGTAAAAAATCTTCAAAATTAACAGAATTTTTTATTTATTATTACAATAATACATCGTGCACCAGCAACTTGTTAAAAAATCTAAATAATTAACAACATTTTTATTTATTATTAAAATGATAAATCAGGCACCTGCAACTTGGTAAAAAATTCTCCAAATAACAAAAATGTTATTTATTATTAAAATAATAAATTGTGCACCTGCAACTTGATAAAAAAAATCTTCACAATTAACAGAGTTTTTAGATTTATTATTAAAATAATAAATTGTGCACCTGCAACTTGGTAAAAAATCTTCAAAATTATCAGGAATTACATTTCAAGTGTAAACCTTTTTAATGCAGCAACAAATTGGTCAGAACTTAAACAGGAATTCAAATTCATTCTATAATGTATATAGTATACAAGATTTGAACTGAATAGATCGGCCCCATTGTCATCAATACCCAATCCAGCAAATTGAGTCAGTATCAGCTAATTGAGTCAGTATCAGCCCGATATCCGATCCGGTATCAGTATCGGTGCATCCCTACACAACAGGGCAGACAGATTGACATGTTGCCCAAAATGACGGATGCTCTCACTGAGCCTCCACGCTGCGCCCCTCAGCTCCAAACCAGGCTGCACTTCAGTTAGCACTCGCTGCCACTGCTCATTACTCGGTGTGAACATCTGAGACGGCGGTGGGGATCCTGCAGTGTGTGTCGCCACTGTCTTGACCTCTGCCATTATCTCATCTCTGCAGTTTCCTGTCTTCCTCTAAGACAAACAGCCAGTCACCTAACCAGACACCCGACCGCTCATTAAGCCAATAAATAAGGCCCCGCTCAGACCGTCTGATGAACACGAATTCTGTCTAAAGTTTAGCGGTAGTGCAGCGGCATCCAGCAACACACTGCTGTCGCAAATAAAATGCACATTCCAGATGCAATAACAACTTTATAGCATGTACTGTAGCTCTGCGCTTACTCTACTATTTACTAATCAATTAACAACAAGTTATTCAGAATAAAAGTCAAAATCCTCTCGGGTCTCAGGGGGTTAAACAACCAGCAGACAGCAAGTCTACCGGTCACTCAGAGAGCATGCAGCCAGTCATAATCCCCAGCAGTCAGTTGGTCACTTTTCTTACAGTACTCAGGTCAGAACAGCCTAATCAATAGACGGAGGAAGTGTTTAAAACAGAGGAATGAATGAATGAATGGATCGCAGCCATCGCCTCGTTGTCTTCAACAAATGCTAGAACGTCACTGCAAACAGGCAAAAATCACGTTCCCACAGTAGCACACACAAAAAACACTAACACCAAAAATATGCGTGGGTGTGAGTCGATCTGCACGCACAAGCACAAACCACCAAATTCCTTTAAATGTGCACACTCATTCTGTCTCACACATACACACTTTAACCTCAATATAGATAACAACTGAAGCATCAGAGAATCAATGAACAGAAAGCACAAGAGTGCCCGCAACTGTGAAATTCAAGTTACACACATGTGTGTGTGTGTTAGATATGTATGAGTAGCTTTTGTAAGCCTGTGTGTGTGTGTGTGAAAGTGTGCCAAGGCCCCTGCAGCCGTTCACATGGATGGAAGTGAGACAGAGATAAAAGCTCTTCAGTCGTTACCGAGAAGAAACTAATGTGGACCGCAAGTCAAGTGGAAGACATGAGGAAGTTAAAGGCAGAGGGGGAGGAGAGAAGAAAGAGAGAAAACGAGTAGGGGATGAGGGGGAGACGAGGGGATGACAGAGAAGGAAAGAGAGATGTGACGGAAAGGAAAGTAGAGCGTGAATCAATGGATGAGGAAGGATGGAACAAATGCAGTAGTTATGGTGATAAATACGAGTAGGAACAGAACTTATAAAAGCCACCCCTGATTTAACACAGTGTGTTAAGCTACTATAGATACACTTTATTCTACAAGGAAACATAGTTTGCACAGATCCTCAAAGGCCTGTTTAATGACTCGGTGGCTCTCAGTGTTAATCCATTTAAAACAGCCGTCAACCTCCTGACCTCAGGCCTGTGATCCCATATTGACCATCAGCTAAAAAGGAGCACAACAGCGATAAATCAGATTATAATTAACAGGAGTGGGAGAAGAAGAATCCTTTCTAGAAAGAGAGAGAGGATCTTTATATTCAGTCAGGAATAAAATATCTTTTATATCTTCTAGACTTTTACAAGTGGGGGAGGAAAAAGAAGACAAAGACATGTGGACGTATCCACCTTATTCTCTGGGGTGTTACTGTAGAAATGATTATGGGCGTAACTTCCGGTGAGGTAGCGGAAGTAGCAGTAACCTAGTTAGTTCCATAGGTTAACCATAGTGGCTAACCACCAACGGCGCTTCTTTTAAAAGTAATTCACCTTCAATTTAGCAAATCCTGCTTTATTTTTTTAACAGATATTTCACTAATTTGCATTTTCTGAAAGCTAAATTTGTGGCTTCAACAACAGTGTGTTGAACATGCACCCAAAACAAAAAGGGATTGTTCTTGTGACCAACGGTACAGTTTCCATCGCCGACCTACAGACCAGGAATCCAGAAGAATGTGGCTGAGAAACCTAAACTTGAAGAGACCACCCTAAACCCTTTAAGTTATGTGTGCTCATTTCATTTAGTCGACAAAAAGCCAACGGAGGAAAACCCGTATCCTACTTTGTAGTTGGGCTACGAAAGAGCAGCGGAGAAGAAACGTCGGGACCTTAAAAGGACTGACAGCAGTGCCAGGAGATTTGGTTCAGTGATACAACGCGCCGGACGTTGCGCCCATAATTCATGCAAGGCATCATGGGGGCTAGGAATAAGGTGGATAAAAAGGACAAAAGCCTGGTGAACATTTATGGCAGGTTGTGGTTTTCCAGCAAAGTAAACACTGCCCCCTCTCCTTTCATAGCCCCTGACAAAACAATTCCCATTGTAAGTGAAATCCGTCCGCCACAGGGAATCCATATCAATCAATGATTCATCAAGAGATCAGTAAATTTCCAGGCCCCACCTCCCCACTGACTCACTCCTGCATGGTGACAACATAGTGACTCAAATTCAACCTCTGGCTCATTCTGAAACAAAGAGAAATACTGTACATTTCCCACTCCAGAAATGCAGTCTGCATGGGTGAAATTGTCAGTTTTACTTTCACATCCACTTGTGGTTCATCGGCAGTTTGAGTCGGAGTCCCATGTTTTCCTGTTTTCGTCCTGAGTGAGCTGAAATACTAAAAAGCAAGACTGTGGTTTGTTTACAGACTGACACGGATGAATGAATATAAAAGGAAACACTTAAAGAAATGGTGACTCCCTGGGTCACCATGTTTCCTGTAAATGTTCCAACACAGTCTCACAGCAGTTCGTGAAATAGTCACAAAATTTCGAATTTCGCTTTTTTTCATGACGCTCAGCACGACTTTCAACAACACGTGATGCACGTGTCAATTTCCGCTCCCTACAAGGCGTTCGACGCTCTTTATACTTCCCAGTTCACAATTACGTGGATTACATACGAATTGATTTTGTGCTGACCATCATGAAAAAATGACTATGTACAAAAAGTGTCTATGTACACGAATCAATATATTAAATTTCGTGACCATTTCCAGTCCTGATTATGGAAACCCAAATATTGTCAATGTCACATATGTGAACCAGTGTGTGTTTTTGAGTCAGCTATGGGAGCTTAAAACTTGTTAAGCTGCTTTACACTGTTTTTACAGATGTGTTCTGGTACTGTATGGATTGTGTTGCACTGAACACAACAGCAAAGCTCAGGTTTAAACTGCTTTATCTGAATAGTGAAAAGCCTTTCCAAAAGCACTTCACGTCAAGAAAACTTGCTGCAGTTGATTCTGCCTCTCGCTGCCTTGCTCAATTGTGTATTTTATTTGAAAATCTTTTTCATACGTTTGATAATCATCTCTGAATAACTGCTGAATTAAAGCTGGAGTATGCGATATTGGCACAAATATGATTTAAAAAAGTTATTTTTAGAAAACGGCCGCTATATCGTGACAGTAGTACATGAAACAGGTAACCTGAAAAAAATCATGTTCCTCTGAGTCCTACTGTGTCCTCCGGTGCTCCTAACGGCATCTGAAGGATGAATCTGAAGGAAAACAAGGTCCGCTGCCCAGCTGCAGTCTATGAGAGCCGGCTGTCAATCACTCGCGCACTCCGACCAAACGGTCAAACTAGGCAGCGCTGATCAAATATGAATCAATATTATGTTACTGTAATGACTATTTCTCTCCTCAAATGTTCTCAGAATCATCTTGTAGTTACTGTTTAGCTGTAAAATTAGAAAGTTTGTGACTCGGCCGCCATTGTAAAATCTGTTGAAGGAAGCCAAGTTCTGGTCACATGACCGGAGCACAGCCAATAGGAACGCTCTCTCTCTCTGAAATGACCTGTGATTGGTCAAAATCTGCCGTCACGGGCTAGATTTTTCTAAAGCCTGAAAACAGAGCCATGATGAGGTGCAGAAGTGTAGTTTTCTCTCAGAACACTTGAATTACAATATGCTGAAAGGTTATTATGGAATCTTTGCCATATTATGCAAAAAACATTTTTGCATAATGCCACTTTAAATGGAGAATTAAATAACGGAGTCCCATTGTTGACATGGCAAAATCAATACACATTTGAACCATACTTGGATAAAGTAGTAATACATTTCTGGCTCTATGACTACTCACCATATCATAAACGTTGAGGATGATCGGCTCGTTTGCCATCACTGGCATCAGGCTCTTCTCTCCCCCCTTTACGTCCCTTCGTCTCTGCGGCTCTTCTTCCTCCGCTCACCCCGCTCCTCCTGCTTCCTTCCTCCGGGGAGCGAGATCCAAACTCTCGCCCTCCAGAAAAATATAACCTCCCTCCTCCTCCGTGTTCCTGGCTCTTTCACCACAGATGATCAGCCGGATTTTTACCGTCCAACATCTGACTGGCTTTGTCCAGATCCTCCCCGTCACGGAGCAGCAGCGGCGGACAGATGAGCCCAAACGAACCGATCTGCTAAACCCGCTCAGCTACCGAGGTCGAGGTGAAAAAGCGGACTTTACAAAGGGGGATTTTGTCTGACTTGCTACTCCCTTATTAGCTAGCTAACGGTAGGAGCTCGAACAGGCAGGCAGAATGCGAGTCGACTCCGGACGGTGAGAGTGTGAGAGCAGAGCGGTACGATGAATCCACACTCGATTAGTCAAACCTTGGTGCTCTGAGCATTGTGGGTGATGTAGTTATTAAATTAAAAACAGCTCTCTTCAGCTAAGATAAGATAAAGATAAGATAGAACTTTATTAATCCCGAAGGAAATTCTTGTGCCAGAGATTGCTCAAAAAATACAAAAAATACAACAAATTACAACGAGTTTCAAGTGTATAAAATACAAGTGTATAAAATAAAAAAGTAAAACGTACTATTTCTAGCACCAGTGCCTAATAGAATGACAATTAAGTAAGTAAGTAGCATTAAGTAAAATGAGTAAATAAGATAAGATAAGTGAAATAAAAAGAAGGTACGGTAAGCTAAAAAACAGAATAGAAGTAATATTGCACATGATGTACATGAATATTGCACACAATGAACAGTGATGGCTGGAACTAAACCAAAAAAAGGAGAAACTACACTATGTAGACAAAAGTATGTGGACACACTTTAGTGCACATTTGATGTGGGACTGTTTTTATGTTGAAAAATTGTATTTGTTGTTTTATTTTATATATTATATTTATATTTATTTATATTTATAATATTATATATATGTAATAATAATAATATAATATTTTATATATTAATTTATATCTTGAATTTCCCTCGGGATCAATAAAGTTACTATCTATATATCTATCTATTTACAAAAGGTATAGTACAACAGCACAACTATAAAGGAACTAGTATTTTACATATTTGGAACAATATTATCCTAGACCCATATTTCCTAACCCCCCATTCCTCTATGAAGTGATGGAGATAATGTGGTACACATGGAAGATTTGGCAACTTGCACATGGAATTACATTAAGTAATCACAAAGAAGGAAAAATAAATAAATAAATAGATAAAAGAAAAAAAAAATATATATATATACATGCATACACCCATATATATGAAATAATATAATACATATTATATATACACATATACATACATACAGTATACATACACACACATACATGTAAAATAATAATAAAACCATAATACATACACTGAAACATGCAAAAATAAAATTAAATAAATAAATAAAGAAGGGTAGTTGCTGACACTGTGGTTCTGTCTGGGGGTCTACTAAAAATAGCTACATGAGGGGATGGGGGGATATTAATCCCTACGATTTTCTAGACCGCATCAAAAAACGATTGTTTTTAATGGTTCCAATTTAGTTCAATCAACTTCCCCCAGTTGATTACTGCCATTATTTTTTTTGTATTGCAAGTTTTCTGAAATGTTATGTTTAGAGCATTACATTATACTGTATACATCTCACTGTGTCCCACCTGTATTTTATATTATACTTGAATGTCTGTTTACAAGTTACCAATAGTCCTATAGTGCCCCCTCCTGGCACATATAGGAACCTGCCACTGCAGACTGAGCCAAACTTTACACTGTAAACGATCTGAGTGCCTGTTGATTACACCACCTGATGCAGGTTACTTTTACAGTAAAAGTAACCTGCATCAGGTGGTGTAATCAACAGGCACTCAGATCGTTATTAGTTTGGTTTATATTTTGTATTATTAATCTGCAAAGTAACCAAAGGTATCAAATGTAGTGCAGTAAAAAAATATTCCCCTCTTAGATGTAAGAAGTTGAATAGAAGTAGAATGGAAATACAAGTATGTTAAAATTTTACTTAAGTACACTAGAGTAATTTGCTATTTGCTTGAATTAATGAAAAATTCTAATCTGTTGTGAGCAACAAACTAATTGTTCAGAGATTTGAGCTCATTGTTTTGAAAAAAATTATTCTGATTTGAGAATTGAGCCAAAGGGAATGAGAGAAACTGTAAAAGATTGAAGACAGTTTGATGTTCTATTGAAAGAAGCGCTTGATGAGGGCTGTATCAATGATAATGAATTTGGTTTTCTAACGGTTGAACACCCTGTTATTGCTGCTTTTTTACCTACTCCCTAAAGTGCACAAGGGGCCTAAAGATAACCCTCCTGGTCGTTCTATTATATCAGGTAATGGTACTCTCACAGAACCGGCTTCTAAATATATTGATTCCTCTATTAAACCTTTGAAAACCACCATCCTTTATTGAGGACACCACTGATGTGTTGAATAGGATTGCCACTTTGTCTGGTATCTGGTCCCATTTCCTTGTCACCATGGATATTGAAAGTTTATATACAAATATTGACCACCAGGAGGGGCTACTTACCTGAAGTCACAATACCTTTCAGACAGAGGGAACTCCTCACACTGATGAGGAAAAACTGGCATGGCCATTTCAAAGGGGTCCCTTGACCTCTGACCTCAAGATATGTGAATGAAAATGGGTTCTATGGGTACCCACGAGTCTCCCCTTTACAGACATGCCCACTTTATGATAATCACATACAGTTTGAGGCAAGCAATAGTCAAGTCAGCACACTGACAGACTGACAGCTGTTGTTGCCTGTTGGGCTGCAGTTTGCCATGTTATGATTTGAGCATATTTTTTTTGCTAAATGCAGTACCTGTGAGGGTTTCTGGACAATATTTGTCATTGTTTTGTGTTGTTAATTGATTTCTAGTAATATATACATACATTTGCATGCCCACTCCCATGTTGACGTTAAAGACTTGACAAATCTGCTGTTAAGGTACATTTTGAACAGATAAAAAATTTGTGATTAATTTGCGATTAAATATTTTAATCGATTGACAGCTCTAATTTAAATGCTTTATGATGTTCATTGTTAGAAAAGAACATCCAGATACACACTGCATTTTACCAGCAGGTGTAACACACTGTACTTCAGGTATCGTCTGGCCTGTGGAGTGTATCCCGTATCCTCTCTGCTACGTCAGCCTGGCTCTTCCTCAGACCTACGCCTCCGAAGCCCTTCGCTGTATCATGTACAGAGGTAATGTACACGTTACACAACACTCACCAGTTTCATAATACTGTTGCCTGGTGTGCAGTTAGCGTGTGTTCAGGTCAGATGCATGCACATGGCTCAGATTGTCTAAATCATTAATCAGCTCTGGATCCTGTGTAACTCAACTTCCTGGGATGTAAGGTATAGTGGTTTCGCCCGGTCTTTCTCCTTCTCTTGACCTCACTGTCTCCGAGCAATAAGACCTGATGATAGTCGGAGCTCCCTCCATGTTACACGATACACACACATGAAAGCACAGGAAGTCAGTGGAGCCGTTTCCTGTTTGAAGACCTTATCATAGAGGTAGAAGACGAGACACAGGCAGAAGTCGGCAGTGTCAGAATTCAATTTGAGGGATGAAGTGAAAGGTATTGTTTCTTTGCAACTGCATCCTGCCACATTCACTGATTGGCTTCACTTGAACCTTAGTGTCTCATCCCATATGTGTATTAAATTAATACTTCACCCCCAAAATGATCATTTGTATATCAATTACTCACCCCGTGTTACCTTGAAGTCTTGAAGAAAACTTTGTTTTTCTAATCGTCCCTGCGAGTTCTGTTTATGCAAAGTTGAATTCCTTTAATGTTTCACTACATACATGAATTCACTACAGCCTGGATCAGCTTGTATCCAGATAATAAGAACATGATATGTATCTCGGTACTTAAGTGTATGAATTATTGGAATACTTTTGTATGTATAATGTATATGTATGATGTAACAGTATTTGTTGCCTACTTTATTTTATAGAGAAATTATACGTAAATGTGAAAAGGAGTCCCAGCACAAAACAAAATGTTTTTGTCAACAAGAAATGTGAAAACGTTTTCTAATTTATTATTATTTCCGGTTGCTTTACAAGCAGAAAACTTGAGGAGAGGATTGTTGCATTATCTCGTTGAGTTTTAAAGTGCTGATTGCTTCATATTGTCGAGGAAATTCTCACCCATTCAGGCTTCCCACAGCGACAGTATCTCCTCTAGATGATTTGAAGTCTGTGTTCAGATTTACGTGTCTTGTATGGTGTGTGACAGGAAGTGGTAACTCATGTTGGTGCGTTATCAGGTGCTCAGCTGCAAACCGTCGTTGTTGCCGTTCTCAGTTCAGGTTGGTGGTTGTTCTCCATAACTTGTGTTTTGTGCCTGCATCTCCTAAACATATGTAATGTTATGAATTCCACTCAAACTCCATTGACTACCTCCGCTGTCTCCCCCCAAAGGGCATGTAAAGCGTTCCCACTCCTGTGTTGTTGTGACATGTGTGCACTGATAGCAGTCACGTTTCGTTGGAGTTCTGTTCATGTATATTTTGAAAGAATAAACCTTGTTGAGAAATCCTCCCTTTGTCTCGTTGTTCTGCCAGATTTTACTCAAAATCCCCCCACAATTCCTGCGGTTATAAAAACACCCGCAGGCCACGGACGACAGATGCATTCAATGACATCATGCTCGCTTGCATCACTGTGTTGCTTGTTACCATGGTGATGATGATGACCCCGCTGCCTTCAGTTGAATCCTCACCAGTTGACTGTTTGAACTGTGTGGATGGTGGGTGTGCCTTGTTATGTTTTGTACATTGGTTATTTTCATGTGTGTTCTGTGGGTGATGAGTCTGTGCACGCTCATGTTTCCTGTGGTGTGTGTGTGTGTTCACAAACTGAGCACACACTGTATGTGTATTAGTGAAATAAATAAATGTGTGAATCTGTGTAGAGTGTGCATGGCAGTACAGTTACTGTTGTGAAAATCCCCAAGCAATCTTCTTTTTTGTGTGTTAACCATTGATCATCCTCTGAACACAGAGTGTAACATTTCCAATAAGGTCGTGGTACACCTCGTAATGCAACCCATGGAAAATAGACAACGGCCTCACTGACAGGCTGCTATTAAAATGCTCCTTCAGTTCAGTGTCTTTGGTGTTTGGTGAGCTCAGCGACGACACCATACCTAATTACAGTCAGCGTCTCTGTAATTACATGCAGTGACACCCAATGTCTCGTAGGACTAAACTGTGTGTTCCTGTCACAACATATGTAACCTGACACGGACAGAATGTGCAAAATGCTCCATTAAATTGTAATCAAAAGGCAAGATGATTGATTAATCATGGTAGATAACTGATGAAACTGATCCAGATGTTGCACCGTTTCTCAAACTTTAATTAAACAGAGAATTCCAGTAACATTTAGAGTTAAACCAGCTGTCTACATCTGGTTTACATTTCCTCTATTCATTTTGTAACACGTCATGCGATTATATTTATAACAAGTTCCATAATTTATTATTGTTGTATATGTGGCAATAAAGGTTATGATATACAGTATTTGGGGGGGTGATTTCATCCCCTCAACTGGGACATGATCAACAAACGCTGACCAAATGATAGACATCAATCTTTGAAGTTGTTATGTGCACCAAGCAGACATTCGTGACTGTAAATGACATGTCTATTAGTTGCAAATACCAGCGTTAAGAATGAAGAGAAGAAGAGAAACATAAGTTTGTCTATATTGATCCCAACGCAGCGAACTTGATGTGATTATAAAAAAGTCATTTATTATGATTTAATGGTTGATTACAGGCTTCATCTGAGGATCTACACTGTCCTCTTTTTACTCAGGACATCCATTCCTCTCTTGCTGATCATCTGCAGGGCAATTCGGCACAAAATTCCTTGCTCAAGGACACAAACAGAGTTTTTTTTTGTTTAAATAAAAATAGGTCATCATTCACCTTCCTTGCCAATATTTACTAAGACTGTCTCAGGATTGTAACCAGCACCTTGTCCAATTCCAGAGCTATTTTTGCTATTTTTCTGCAGGAAAGAAAAACTTCTCCTGCAGAGGAAAAATGTCTATTCACTGTTGATGTATATATATATATATATATATATATATATATATACTAAACATATATACAGATTGTAGTTAAGGTGCAAAGGATAGACGTGTTATATTCTGATGAATAAGAGCTTAACTATAAGTTGCATACTGATGAGATATTTTACAAGACTATTATAAATAATAAATGGTATATACAGGTGGAGTTATATTTATATCTGTATGGGAAACACTGGACTAAACTACCGAACATATAGTTAAAACTGGCTCCACCTCGTCCAGCTACAATATTAAATTGCTGTTAACGCTTTGATGCATGAGTAACAATTTAATGTCATGTATAATAATATCACTCACACTTCTGCAGAACGAGTACTATTAATTTGGATACTTTAAGCCTGCATTTTGGTGATATTTATGTTATTTTACTTAAGGATTTAGGATTTAATTTACTGTTGTATAGATCTACTTATACTTAAGTAGGCTAAAGGATCATTTCGTCCACTGGTAGCTGGCTCCAAGCTGCCGGCGTTGCCTAGCAACGGCTGCTAATCTGAGGTCGCTGTTTGGGTGGGCGGGGCTTATGGAACAGTCTCACTTCGATCTCTGACGTCCCGTTCTACAGGGGGTCTGATGCCGTCATGACGTAAGAGATTACTCTACACTAGGGTAGGCTATAAATATCGCTTAAGGCAGGACACATTTCAGTATTCTCTGATCAGGCAGCGTGAAAACCAAGGAGTTCATAGTCATAGTTATAGTACAGCATGAACAAAATGTACGTCCTCCAGAGATTCGTGCAGCAGCTTGTTTTGCGGACAATCAAGAAAGCAAAACTCAAAATGACCATAAGAGACCCCGAGGCCATCATCAAGCACCTGTTTGAACGAACACGGGTCGAGGTTGAGGGTGTGGATCTCGATGCCACCCCAAAGATATTCGACAACCTTGAGAAGGTCATTCTCAAGGACCTGTGTAAGAAGTGGGGCAATGCAAAGATGGTGCTGTTCTTCTACTCTTTGGCCAAACCAGAGGTTGATGACTGTATTGCCGCCATAGTCAAACATCACCTGACAGCAAAAAGGTGCAGTTTCTGGCCATCTGTGCGCAAAGCCGTCTCCAACATCTTCAGTTGCGGAAAGGCTGGTGTTGTGCGACAGGTGCGACAGGTACAGGTAATGGTAGGGTGTCCTCCAAGTGATCTTGTTTCTCCCACAATTAGACTCTACGTGCCACCTCAGTAGTCAACAGTGTGAAAAATGTCAAAAATGAAATCTATATTCACAGATTTCTCAGTGTCAGGGTGCACCATTCCACTGAATGTCCTGTTCACAGTAACATTAAAATAAATACATTCCAATAAAGACAAATGTCTCACGAACAAATTAAAGGAAATATTGTAGAAATGTGCTTGCACAAAAATTCATGTTTAATATTGACGATTTGAGATCGGTGCGGCCAGGATGGACTTCCGAGCCGATCGGGGGATGTAAAAAACACTCTTAACATACCTCACACCACAGGAATATCTGGAAAGATAATCTTTAGCACCATTAAAAAATCGGTGGCTGACGATTGTCGTTAGGAGGGAATCAGGCCCAAAATCAGCTTGATTCTCGTGTAGTGTGTGCCCAGCATAAAAGCTTCACAGCCAGCTGAGCAACCGACAGCTGAGATGGAAAAAAACAAAACATCTTGCCAGTTGTCTTCCTCTTGTCTTGGCATGTTTATTTTCTCATAGCCAGTTTACAACCTATTCAGGTTTGCCAAATATCAGTTGTAGCCTGCATTTGTGTGTCTTGTGATGCGTGCAGGCAGCTGCAGGTGTTTTGAAAGCTTATTAGAAAAGGTTTCAACGTTTATCAGCACGATTAAGCAACGCTGGCTGTTAGCATGTGAGGAGTGTCCTTCTGTTTCGTTTACTACAAAACAACATCTGGAGTACATTACAGCAACATGTGTAGGCTACAGATCACGTAATACAGACACTTTCTCCCTCACACACAGAACTTGTTACTGTATAGTTATAATACTTGGTACTTCAGTGGGGAAATGAAGTAATGTCAAGCAGTGCCAGTCCCACAGTGCACCCATTCACAATGTGAGCAATTGGCTTTAATCAAATACAGAATGTAGGACGCACACAAGTCAGTTAAAAATGTGCTCAGTGTAGCACGCACATGCACACGGACACAAACACACACTCACACACACACACACACACGCACGAACGCACGCACGCACGCACGCACGCACGGACGAACGCACACACACACACACACACACACACACACATTTGATCATCTGGTGCAGTCACCCTACGTGCCTGCTTTGTGATATGCTAAACATTCTGTAAACAGTATCCTGTGCATGGTTACTGTCACCATGGCAGCATGACAACAGCGCTCAGCTCGGCCCCTCAAACACGGGACAGTAGTGTTATTTAATATTTGGCTACGCATGAGCACAGCATGTTTCTATCACATAATCCTGTCACACCAGTGAAGACTTCTCCTCCGCAGCCCTCCTGACTCCCTTGTGTGTCTGAACGCAGCCCAGCTGTTGCTATGTTTTGGTCTTATCGCACAACAACAACAAAGGATAAAATGCTCGCTGAGAACAGTCTGCCCTTACTGGCGCGATCCCACACACACTTTGTCCACCGTCAGCATCACATGGGACGAGAGCAGATGCTTTTGCTGAGATTTAGGGCACTTACATCATAGTGAGGAAAGTTAAGTAAGTCAGTGCAAAAACAGATCTGTTTGTGTGAGGAGCCAAAATAAGACTTGATCCACATTAGCTAAAAATAGCAGCATTTTAGAGCTTGAAAAATCACTTTTTTTTTTAAATCAGTTGGAGGTGTTTTAGTTGCTAAACAGACTGTCTCATAAACCTGAGGTCATACTGTAGTTCAATCTCTGTTAAAACATTCAGTAGCAGACCTGCGTCCTGTCAAACACAGAAGCTGTAATAACCTGCTAACTCGCACTAGATTGTATGGCAAAATCTTAAATGAGAACCCTCTGAGACCCACAATAGACCTTTTTTAGGGGGTTACTGGGGGTCTTTAGGTGGAGATAGCAGGTCAACAGTAGATGTCACATAGAAGTGGTGTACATCATCTGAAAGCTGAGAACCTGAAGATTAATTTTAGATGCAGCTCAGCACAGTGTGTCAAGTTGTTCTAGTCATAAATAAAAAGAGACTTGTGGGTACCCATCGAACCCATTTTCATTCACATATCTTGAGGTCAGAGGTCAAGGGACCCCTTTGAAAATGGCCATACCAGTTTTTCCTCACCACATTTTAGCGTAAGTTTGGAGCGTTATTTAGCCACTTTCCATGTATGACATGGTTGGTTTTCTAGTTTCATATACCAGTATCTTCACTCACTAAAAATCACAAGTTGCGTTAATGCCTTAAAGAAATTAATGGCATTAAAGCAAATTTGCGTTAATGTGTTATTTTCGTGTTAACTTTGACAGCCCTAGTACTTTTTTTCCTGATATTTTAGTATTGTAAATGTGGAAGTATTTTTTATTGCAAGTTATAAAAATCAGCCTGCAACAGATAACATGCTGACACAAACATCCCAGAGTAACATGGGTTGGTACTCGAGCATGGATTCGTACAGTGTGAAAACAGTAGGCCCACTGCAGAATCCAGCGTGTACCTGAGTGTTGTAATCAGACCATGCACACCATGTCTCCATTTTTCATCATTTCCTGACGCTTCACACAGAAGTGCAGCCCATTGGCCTTTGGAAAGAGAAGCACTTGTCAAAACATCCATCAGGAGTGAAGAGAACCGGCTGCAGCAGCGCCTTCAACCCGTGGAATCAAAGGAAGGTGTGTCTGCTGCTTCCAGCCCTGGAAACGTCCAGGAGAGGTGTTGGTGCTGTAACCATAGCAACGTAAACAGGAGGGGCCAAACACAGATTGTGCAAAGAGTATGTAAGGTGTGTGTGTGTGTGTGGGTGTGTGTGTGTGTGTGTGTGTGTGTGTGTGTGTGCATAAGTACAGGCACACATGGTTAGTTATGTTTCTTAAGAGTCTTCTTTCAGCGTCTGCAGCTCGTTGGGAAACGCTTCAACTTGCAACGCCCACTACTCACTCCTAGCGTCCAGCTCAGCAGCAGGCGTGTATTTTATTAGCAAACGTTAAGTGTGTGTTTTACAGCGTCTCAGCAGTATAAAAATAAGTCTGTCTCTATATGTGTGAGAGTGTGATTACCACGAGGGAAGTTAAATTCTACTTAATCTGTTCTTGGCTTCACCTGATTTTTCCACTTATTCTCACACTGAAGGAGTTGTCTCAGCCCTTACCAAAAATAAGTTTATTCAAGTGTGCTATTAGTATACTTCTTTTAAACTTTGAATAAGAGAGCATACTTTCAGTTTACTTTTTATGTACTTATCAGAGATATATTTAAGTAAACTTGGCTCATACTGACAAGCAATATAAAATAGATAATAGAGAGGGAATTATGACCAGTTTAACTTCCGAACACTAGCTTTAAGCAGCTTGCCAAGAGTTTTTTTTAATAAAAGCAAATATTTAAATAATCATAATCATTTGAATTGTGTGTTTTTATGCAAATAACCACTATAGATGACAATAACAAAGTACAGTACAGTACTGTTTACAGTACCCTCCCTCCCCCGAAAAATAGGGCACTGCCTGCCACAGTGGCAGACAGTGAACAAAATTAATTTCAGACCCTGATTGGATGTATCACCTTGAACGATATACAGGTGGTATATTGTACTACCCATATATTCACAGCTGAAAGAAGGCATGCATCATCCTGGAGATAAATATAAAGATGGAGGTGGCAACAAGCAGGCAGAAGCAACTCTACAAGCCCTATTTAATTCCAGTTGGGTCCACTGAGGCTGAAAATGTAAGCACTCCGTGGTATGTCAGGTGTTTGGCATGAAAGCGAGCATGAAGAGGCTCATGAGGGAGAGAGAGTCACGCGTGCCTGTGGAACCTGAATCTCATAGATTCACATCAACTGGGAGGCGATGAAGCAGACGCGCTGCCGAAAGCCTCGCTGGTGTTCAAGGTGAGTTCATGAAGCCGTCTGTTGTGCGTCAAATCACAACACTTTGTGGTTGACAGATGTGAGCATTGATTTCACCCAGAGGTGGACTGCATCAAAAAGTATTTACTCAAGTACTGAGGCCTTGAGATTTGAAGCTCGGACCTTTTAGATAAACGCTTTGTGAGACTTTATAATTTAGATATTTGTACGTTTCAGTCTTCTGCATTTATCTGACAGCTGCAGTGAAAATATTAGACTATATATCCAGAATGTACAATAAGATGATTGATTTTAAACTAATAGTGAAGAACAATATGTACTGATTCATACAATATCTTCTGACACAATGTTTTTACTTCACTGCTGATCGGCTACTTCTTTACTTTTACCAAACTCAATTTTTAGAGAGTTAATATATTGCAGTATTACTACATTTACTTTGCAAAGCTACAAGCTACATCAGCTACTTCTTCAATTCAATACTTCTTCTTCAATTTGCAGTAAACTATTGAATCAAGTACCATGCAGTAGCAGTGGTGGAAAGTAACATAAGTACATTTACAACTGAAGAACAATTTTCAGGTACTTCCATTTTACTTTAATATAAACATTTGTTCGTTACTTTAAGTACATTTTGGACATCTTGGGTAAAAGTTTGAAGGCAGGACTTTTTCACTTGTAATAGAGTATTTTTATAGTGTAAATATCTCAATACTTCTTCCACCACTAGTAAATGTACTTACAGTAGATACCTTTCACCTTTCATTTAACTGACAGTACTTTTACTCATGTAGCCTAGTTGTACCTCAGAAAAAACAATGAATGAGGAACTTTTATTTGTAGGCATAATATATTTAAAGTGTGGTAATTCTGCTTTTACTTTAGTAAAATATATCAATACGCATTCCCCCACTGGTATTACACTTACCTGCGACCATTTATTTTTAAAAATACTAATTTTAAAACATATTTGAACCTGAGTGATAACTTAAAACTAAAAAATTCTAAATTGACTAAAACTATTAAATTGTTTAAACATTTAAAATGTATTCCAATTGTTTAACAGACCACGAATTTTTTAAAGAAAAAAACCAACTCATATTTACATCAGTTTATAATACAGAACACTACACAGCTCATTCCCTCTGTTATAAAACAATACAACATTACAGCCTGTATTAGCTTTATTTATTAATATAGCTTTATTTATTAATTAGAACTGTTGAGAGACTGAATTTTATTCTCATGGTAGTCAAATGGATTTTTAGCCCGATCACCACATTTATCTGGTAATAATGTTGAATGAGTGGAAGTCATGTTTCTGCGTTAAAATGTGATATGATGTTGTTTTAAAATTATAATTCAAACAAATGTTTTGAGAAATTCCAGTTCATCCTTTGTTTGTTTGTTTGTTTTTTTTTGTTTATTATTCATCTTTTCCTTTCCTTACTTTTTATTTGTTGTATAATTTATAATTTATTTTTATATTATTTTTACTGTAAAATATTGTTTTTTATATTGTACTGAACTTTTGAAATAAAGTATTAAAAAAAAAAAACTTACATGCGACCACTTTTTTTTGTATTTGTATACATTGTATACATTTGTATTTTAGTAATATGGCTAGCAGCGAGTAAAACTACCAGTCCCAGAATCCTTTGCGGTGACGCTGTCTCCTCCCTACAGCGCATGCGCACGCAGCCGGAGAGCCCAGAGAACGGGCAGAGCGGCTCAGCTCCGTGTTTACGTTGAGATGCTCACAACAAAGGACGGCACACCGCGGAGAGCCTGTCATTTAAATGAAAGCACCGGGGATATTTCTGTTTTACGGTGATCATTTACAACTCCAGGAAGAGAGGAGAAGAAATAACACAAGTCATCATCGGCTTACAATTTTTTAATGGTTTTTACTTCTTGTTTTTTTTGGTAAACCAGCCAAGAGGGGAGAAATTAAGGCGAAATTTCCTTTTTTTTTTTTTTTTTGTTAAGCCGGTGGAGCGTTAGCTAGCTTGCTAGCCTCAGCAAGTTGGACGGAAGCCAGGCAGCAGCTGGTGGAGAAGCTAGCAGCACAGAAGAAAACAATAGGACTTCATCATTTATATCGCTGTGAGTACATATTCACACCTGACTCCTCTTTATAATGATTTAAACATTAGTGGGCTAATTCTGCGCTAGCCAGCCTAGTCGGTGTTGCGTTGTCCTGCCAACTGCTCTGTGACGCGTTCATTAACGCTCCTTTACCTCATTTAGTAACGTTATATGCACTCAGCGAGGGAAGTCATCACAGGGCTTTTACTGTGAGCGCTGCAGCTGCACAGTGCAGATCTTTGTAATGCACATACTCATGCACCTGTTTTTGGCTTTATCTCAGTCGAAATCAGAAGCCCAGTAAAGATAAAGCTTATAGTGGACAGTGAGTGTGTGTTTGTGCGGGGGGTTCAGAGATGCAGGTATTAGTTTACATCACTTCCAGTCTGCATGCTGACCTGTGACAGGGAGGAGGAGGAGGAGGAGGAGGAGGAGGAGGGGGTTGAGTGAGAAAGGGAACATTGCCTGATAAGGAATTAAGCAAATGCACGAACTCTTGCCATTACTAAAGCTTGATTGCCAGTTAATGACTTCCCTCCCCTCCCTTCTCTCTCTATCTCCCATCTCATTCTCACCCCCTTCCTCCCCCTCTCTTTCTTTTCCTCTCCCAGCCTCCACCCTCTCTCTCTCTCTCTGTCTCCTCTGTACTGGTGAGCCATGATGTGATAAGTGTTGTTGCCGATAGGGATCTCGCTGATTTCCCTTCCCCATGTTGGAAATGTCACAGCAAAGACAGACGTGCATTAACTCCATCTGCTCCACCAGGATGCCCCAGGCCTTATTTCCATTGTCTGCTTGTCAATGTGATGATTAATTAGGAAACTTGCTGCCAATGGTGCGTTTGCCAGTGCATTTCATTCTTTCAGTTAACAAACCCAACAAGACTGATTTGTATTAGGACTTTCAAAGTTACCAGCAAGTGATGCTAGCAGGAGACTGAAACTTTGCATCTATGTTAGGGCTGTCAGTTGATTAAAATCTTTAATCGCATGATTGTCCATAGTTAATCGTGATTAATCGAAAATGAATCACACATTTTTTATATTTAAAATGTACCTGAAAGGGAGATTTGTCAAGCATGGAATAATCTTATCAACATGGGAGAGGGCAAATATGCTGCTTTATGCAAATGTATGTATATATTGATTATTGGAAATCAATTAACAACACAAAACCATGACAAATATTGTCCACAAACCCTCACAGGTACTGCATTTAGCATTAAAAATATGCTCAAATCATAACATGGCAAACTGCAGCTCAACAGGCAACAACAGCTGTCAGTGTGTCAGTGTGCTGACTTGACTATGACTTGCCCCAAACTGCATGAGATTATCATAAAGTGGGCATGTCTGTAAAGGGGAGACTCCTGGGTACCCATAGAACCCATTTTCATTCACATATCTTGAGGTCAGAGGTCAAGGGACCCCTTTGATAATGGCGGTGCTGTTATTTAGGATAGTCAAAACTGAATTACAGATATCTCTAACTGTCGTTTTAGCTAGTCAGAATGACATTATAGATATCTTGAATAAAAATTCTGACTAGTCACAATGTAATTACGATGAGTCAACATGCAAAATCTCTAATGTTAATTCCGGATAGTCAAGCTTAGCTATTACATGCCATATGTGCATGTTGGAACTCCATCAAGATTTCCTACAAACACAACTGGTGTAGCAGGCTAAACTGAATTTTTTAGGGTCCATATCAGATCTATAACAGCGAGCTGAATCTGGTCTAGAGACCTATAAGAGTCAAGTTGCGACACTGATACCTGCTAAAACAGTGCTGCCCTGCTATAAAGAAGGCTGAAGAGTCTTTATTATATTTTTGTACAGACTATTTCAAGTCTGCATTCTCACAGTCCTTTAAATGGTGATAACTTCTTGTGTGAAGTGCATGGGACACGGTGTTTGCACATACATACAGTCGTTTGTGTCTGAACATTTGCTTTGGGTGTGTTGCCTGCAGGCCTGAGTGTGTGTGTGTGTGTGTGTGTGTGTGTGTGTGTGTGTGTGTGTGTGTGTGTGTGTGTGTGTGTGTGAGTTCTCCAACATGGTTGAGAGTCTCAGTTTCGGGGTGGAAACCGGAGCCGGCGGTGTCAGACGGGAGCTCTGATGTCTTAATGGAGGCTCAGTGCTGCCAGTATCCTTAGTAACTCAGTCTGTGGGGACACAGAGAGGCCTCCCAGTCTCGGCCTGGGCTGGATGCTCTTATCACTACTGGCTGTCCACAAATAAAAAACTCCCACTTGCACTCCCAAAAAAATACCATCAATTATTTTTAAAATGTTTTTACTTCACTCAAAAGCTTTGTGTGGTCTTATACGAGCTGTACATGCTCAGCAAGTTTTCTGATCCAGTAGGACCATGAAAATACTGTAACGGAATTAGGGCTGTCCTCGACCAAAGAAATCTGTAGACTACACTCATACGATTTTGTTGATTAGTTGATTTCATTGACAGATCTGTTTAACAGAGTTTCTCAACAAAGAATCACACAACTTTAAATATTGTGTTTACCAGAGATGTGCTCATAAGTTTCTTGGAAATAAGTCATTCAGCATAAAGAAAGACTAATTGACGAAAGAAATCTTAGTTGACTAAGATCAAAACGACCGAGTAGTCGATTAATCTACTAAGAGGGTATATATATTATATATTAGTTGCGTGATTGTCCATAGTTAATCGCGATGAATCCCAAATTAATCACACATTTGTCAAGTATTTAATACTCTTATCAACATGGGAGTGGGAAAATATGCTGCTTTATGCAAATGTATGTATATATTTATTATTGGAAATCAATTAACAACACAAAACAATGACAAATATTGTCCAGAAACCCTCACAGGTACTGCATTTAGCATAAAAAATATGCTCAAATCATAACATGGCAAACTATGACTTGCCCCAAACTGCATGTGATTATCATAAAGAGGGCATGTCTGTAAAGGGGAGACTCGTGGGTACCCATAGAACCCATTTTCATTCACATATCTTGAGGTCAGAGGTCAAGGGACACCTTTAAAATATATAGTGTATATATGTATGTATTTGAGGGTAGGAATTAATTGCAGGTGAAAAATGACTAATTTGTGAGAAAAAATGAATAATTAAAGGAAACATTTTAGCCTTGATATTGTACCTGCTGTGCTCTGTAGAGTGAGCTAAGTGTGAATTGTGTGGAAACCTACTTTTAGTGCATATTGACTCAATGGAAACATATGGAAGCTGTACCAATCATGCCAGCAGTTGGTGGTTAAGGACTCGGTGTTGAGTGAGTATGTTTGAGATACAAACAAACAAATCAACAACATGCCCAACGACCGTGTGTGTTTACACCCTTTTAAAACCTTAATAATGTGAACAGCATGTTCGTCATGAGAGGAGGCTTTTATTTTGGTAATTGTTTGCATTTATCTTTTTACATGCACGTGTCTGCAGTGTGTGGTTTCATCAGGGAGGGCCTCTCAGCTCAGCGGGGATCCGCGGGTGTAATCTTCAGCACAGCTGAGCGTCAGCTTTCCTCCCGCTGTGTGTGAAGAGCTTGGCATTCTCCTCCCGGTCCGGCTTACTCTTTGCTGGGCTGGTAAACAGGCTGAAGTTTGTGGAGGGAGATTACTTCTGTCATGGAAAATGGGTCAGACAGTGGGCACGTTTTTATGGCCTTGTTTCTGCAAGGTAGGGAAGGAAAGAGGAGGGGGGCATTAAACCACCAGCCTTTTTCCACAGTGTTGCTTGAGGCAGCCTGTGCTTGGTACAATTCTCTTATACCATTTTCCCACCAAAATTATCTCTAAAAATAGGTGATAGACTCCTTTCCCGTTGCCGTTGCACTGACCCTTCTGTTTTTTTTTCTTGCTGTGTCACAGTTGACATCGTGAACGCACCGGCCGGCACTGGAAGCAGGGTTAGCAAACAGTGAAAATGTTACAGTGCTTACTTGTTATTTATTCAGTCTCTTTCAAACTCTCAAACCAGAGTTGGTGATTGTTGGAATGACTGTTTCTGTCTATGTAGTCTGGTGGCTTTGAGGAGCACATATAACAGCTGTTTTTTTTCATATTGAACTCGGTGAATTATACATACATTATGTTACATATACACATTATACAGTATATACATATATTATACAGTATATACATTATGTCATTATGCCTTTGCATTTCCTGCAATATGTCACACTTGCTTTCTTGCTAAATCGTTAGCCTCTGTGGCTTCTAGACGCCGCCGGTAACGTTGATATTGCCGTTGCTTAGCAGCGGTTTTCTCACGACTTAACCACTTGAACGCCAAGCATATCACGTACACGACTTCCCATGACGTAAACACGAGTTCACCAGAATTTGAAGGCACCAATACACCTCAGAAGCCACCCTACATCCTGTTTTACCACCCAACTAGATTTATAGTAGAGCAAGACCTCCTGACAATAATTTGTTATTTACCAAAGTGGTAGAGCGCTGAAACGTCCCAGATGTAGACAAAAGCTATCAAGTGGTAGACGCTGTTCATTTCCCACTTTGAACAAGAGCTGTTTAGCACCTGAGAAACTGCTTTCCTAATTTTTTACCTCTCTGTTTCGGGTGTGTTCAACACCTCTGCCCAGACTCAAACCACAACCTTTTTCACCCTAATTTCCTTTATATCAGCAATCTTTCTCTTTTACAAGCAGGAACTGAAAGCCCTGTTGAGGTTAAACATGAAATGTGAAAGCAAGAGAGTGGGTGATTCTCAAGATACCACCGCTATGGTTTCCTTGCTGTGTAGTTCATACAGGCACCCGAAACTACTGATATAATTTGGCACTTTTCTCTTTTCCACACGCACACACTTGCAGACATTCAGACACACAGACCTGTAATTATCAACTCCCCTCTGATCATGCATGATTGCCATTTCCTGCTTCACTTTCCAAGCTTCCCGTCTCAATCGAAACTTGTGTGTGTACATCCACACACACAAACAGTCAAGTGTGTAACTGGTTGAGGCTTCCCCGGGGAGCTCTGCTGTTTCTGTGAATGCAGTAAAAGAGTTGGGCTGCTGAAAATCCATTAAATAATTAAAGTGTGAGGGGTCCTTGTGCTCAACACAGCAACAACAGACAGTTGCTGAGATGTGAAACACAAGCAGAATCGGTAGATCTGAAATGCAATCGATTACATAACATGTGAAGCTGTTGTTTAGACAGTCACATGTATTTCTAGAAGTCTGTTTTATTTTAAAAAGTCCGGGAGATAGAGCCGGAAGTCTGAGGGGAAAGCAAAGCCAAAACCCAAACTAACCCCACTGAGGCCTCAGTGCTAGCAGCACCAAACACTAGCTTGTCTCATGAGGCTGGACAAGAGGCTAATGATTACAAACTATGACCAGGTGCAGCACAATTAGACCTACATAGACCGCTCCCTTTTCAGTCCCCAGAGAAATGTAACCTTCACCAACACTCCAAGGACCTAAACAGGAGCGGACGGTGAACGGAAACATGAAGCATGCAGCTGAAGGAAACACTTTCCCCCTGATGTTTTCTAGGTACTAGGGATGTTAATAATTAACCGTTTAACCGACATTAAGAATTTTAACTGATTAACGCTATCCGTTAAACGGTTAAAAGAAATATTAATATTTGATTAAAAAGCTGAGCAAAATTCAGAGGAGCGGCTTGTCAGTTTAAGGAGAAAAGCTGGTCCACCTTAAGAGAGTCTGAGCCGGAGTTACAGATACAGGAAGTTGGCTCCGGTCTTGAACGGAGGAGTTGTAGCCTCGTAGCATTTATTCATCGACAAATAAACTGTACACACACTGTCTGCTACAGCTACGTTCACAGCTATAACGCCACCGACAAACCCACACTCACAGCCACCACACACACACACGGTCTGTCGGACACTCGCTAAAGTAACGCCGCGCTGACAGAGCGCGTGTGTTTGGCTACGGGGAGCACGAAGCCTCCAGCGGCGCAACAGCTGCTAACGCATGTCCGCGACACTACACGCAGCACCGTGGCTGCTAACGCTCCCGGATGGTAAACTGGGGACTCAGTTGTCTGTTGTGCTCATACACTGCAGCTGGCGAACCGCTACATGAGACGCACTAATCTTGTCGGTTAACGGCTAATAATCGGTTAATGAGGGTCGGTTATCGGTTACATTTTTTTTTCAAAATAAGCATCCCTACTAGGTTTTTTAATAATGACTTTTAGTTTAAAGTTTGATGCCACTCTTGACATTTCAGACCTCCATCCTGACTGTTTCCAACTACAGCTAGCCTCTATGTGAAATGGTGTATCCTGAGACTACATCCACACCAATACTGGATCTCCGTCCAGACAAGCATTTTAGGGCCGTTTAAGAATTAATCTCCGTCCATACTACCACGCCTGGAAACGCATATCACATGACCATTCAGGTTAGTGTTGCACGATTCTATAAATAATTTATTATGGGAACTAAAATCACGATAAGTCAACTAATCCCGTGTTTACAGTCACCTACGTTGCTGTGAGCCCGATGACACTTGGTGCTATATACCATAAAAATACTATTAACCAGTGCTGCAGGTTACATCTGTCCTTGGCACTCGTTCCTCGGTATTGAAAGCAAGCAGTGGAATTTTTCTCACATGAAGCGCCCATGAAGTGGGTCATAAGCATAAAGGCGATTCCAATGTATTGCAAAGAAAATTGTCTATAAAACACCATGAAAACTGTTTAACAAGAGGAAAATAAACAAAATAATTCATCAAAAAAGCTGGAATCAGTCATAGAATTATACAGAGCTTTTATTGTGACGTAGTTTCACAGACAGTTTAGATTAAACAGTGCCATCATTCATTTCTGAAACAGACATAAACCAGCAAAAGGCTGAAGTGACAGAAAGCAGAGCAGCTCACAGAGAGAATATCTGCTGCATCGCTGCCTCAGTATTCCCACAACTGTTGGTTGTGTATTGAGCAGTCATGATGTGGCTATATTGTTTGACTAAAGAATGACATATGTTGACCTCAATAACACCTTGCAGTAATGAGGTTTCATCATTTAAATTATACAGCGCTGCAAAGATTCCCTAAATATGTATTCAAGTGAATAACAGCAATTTAAATAGGGAGTGTAATTTTCTCTACTGAATGCATATGAATCATTCTGAGCTCTCTCACACACACACACACACACACACACACACACACACACACACACACACACACACTGATCCCTACACACACACATGATGCTGTACCATGCTTCTAGGAAGGTCACATTTGTACAATCAGGAGATGGCGTTTGGCTCTAGAAGCTTTAAGGTGCGTGTGTTTGATTGCTTGTCCATTAGGGCTGGGCCATATGACAATACTGTATATATCGTCAAACCGCTATAAAAATGTCTTTGCATATATTTTTTTTTAGGGCTGTCAATCGATTAAAATATTTATCGCATGATTGTCCATGATTAATCACGATTAATCGCAAATTAATCACACATTGTTTTATCTGTTCAAATAGTACCTTAAAGGGAGATTTGTCAAGTATTTAATACTATTATCAACATGGGAGTGGGCAAATATGCTTACTTTATGTAAAGGTATGTATATATGTATTATTGGAAAACAATTACCAACACAAAAAAAATGACAAATATTGTCCACAAACCCTCACAGGTACTGCATTTAGCATAAAAAAATATGCTCAAATCATAAGATGGCAAACTGATTTTTGTGTGCGAGACATTGCATGGGTTTGTGTCGTCTTGTTGCACGTCCACCAACAGGGCTGTTTGTTGTCTGTGTGCTCATACGCCGGTCTGTGTCTTTTCCCACTGAATCATTGATGAGACTGTAATTCGAACACTGGACCTCTTATTTCTTTCCCTACCGTCTGTCATCGGTTAGCCTCCTCCCAGCGCCGCTTACAGGAAAAACCAGTAGGCTGCTCTGACAAAGCACAGACAGCAGCTCTGCCCTGGAAACTGAAAAAAAAAAAAGTTAGTTACAAAATAAATAAAGTTCCACAGAAACAAACAGTCGCAGTAACTTTTCCAGTTATATTTTAGCAGCCATGAATGATCAAACTGTATTTAAAGAAAGGTCGTCCACCAATCGGAAGGTCAGTGGTTCGATCCCCGGCTCCTCCGGTCACATGTCAAAGTTGAGCAACTTACTTAACCCAAAGATTAGAAAAGCGCTGTATACTGTAAATGCAAGTCCATTCATTTACCATTTCACTCCGGGGAAACTGGCTATAACAAATTAGGGAGGAAGAATGGGGAAACAGGGCACAGCATACAGTATTTTAACACACCTAGCCTTAGCTTGAACAGTAGTCTAAATTATAGCAACATTATATAAATGATATGACATATGACTGTATTCTGGAAAAATCTAAAGAATTTGTTATTGTTATTCTACAGATTAGAGGCCCTTACGTTAAATTCCTGCCTTCCACTCCTCAAACAAAATGAAGTTTACCGTTTCAGCCACTTTATTGAGAATTATTGAGGCTCATTGTAATTCTTTTTAATTTAAGGCAGCCTAAGTTAGATTTTGGGAAGTCTGATTCACACGCGAGTTATTCACAGAAAAAAAATAAAAACAGGAACCACCACCGCTGTTTTTAATACTTTTCCTTGAGCTGCTTTTATTAGACAGTAAAGCGAACAGCGGCAAGAAGGAAACTTTGGGACGACGTGACACATTTGTTGTGAGTCAGATTCACCTCTTTTCACGTCTTCTAGTCCACTGAGCCTCCAAACCGGCTGACCCCTGGACACAAGTCAAACTGACGACCCTGTTTTGGAGGGACTGCATCCCAGATTCTTCGGAGATGCCAGTCTCGGAGACTCCAGAGCAACCGGTAGTTTGTTTTGATGAGTTAATTTAATTCTCAGCAGGTATTTGGCGCCGAAGGGTCCGACTCCAGTCTGCTGTTTTAGGAGGCGTGGATGGTGCTGTCGTGCACTAGGAAAGTTCTGGTCCTGCCTCGTGCACTTAGCATACTTTTGAAGTTAAAAGAGTGTATTTCTCTTAAGGGGATCGGTGCGTTGACGTGTGATGTTCACGGTTGAAATTGGTCAGAGAGGTGTGATGTGTGTTGGCTTTTCAGCTGCCTAGAAAGCGTTTACAGGATATTTCAGCATGTGTTGGTTTTGTTAAGCGTGAGACCCGACGGCTTTTGATGCAATCTCCACTATGTTCACATCTGCTTTCAACAACGCAGCTCGGGTTTACATTCCCCACCTTGTTTCTAATGTTCAAGTCCTTTTCCTGACCCGGCGCCACATATTTCATGCCTTGCTGTTTATAGCTGATGAGTGTGAGTATTGTTGTGGCAACGCTTCCTCAGGTCAAGTGTTTGGCATCGAGCCCAAGTGGATTATTCTAATCTGCCTTGTTACGACTACTCCTTTTTTTCCGTCATAGTCACAGCTATGGAAGATCCTCTTAAAAGTAGCTCAGCATGGCTTAATATTGACCACTTCAGTGTCTGTGTGGACTCCGTGTGTTGGTAACAGCACATGGGGAAGTGGTCTGCTTTGAGTACCGGTTTATACGCTCTCTGGTGTAGGCTAATGGTTTCTCCAGAGAACCACAGAGTGTGCATGTCTTGTAATACGTTTCTGTAAAAAGGGTGATTAAAAAATGACAGATGGGCTGAAGCTAATTAATTTTTTATTTGTCATGATAGAGAGCATGTGTGCACCATCCCGAGTAAGCAGGTTGTTCATCACATAAGTCTACTGTTTATTCACATTTGGCAGCGAATTACAGCGCTGCTCAACTTTCATGATTCATACAAACAAAACAAAATCAAACCCAGTGAAGACAGATGTATTTATGTGATGGTGGCAATGAAATCATCCTCGTCATTAGGTGGCCATAAGGTGCAGCAGGAAGTAAATATGATGACTAGACTTATTATCTTCAAATCATTATCTGTGGATTAGTTGACTAGAAGCTTTTCTTCTGTAGAAAACGTGTGAGGTGCCTGTCATCGATCAGTCAGTCTACAGAAAATTAATCAGCAACTATTTTGATAATGGATTAATTTAGGTTTGCAACTAATGATTATTTTCATCATTGATTAATCTGATTATATGTTTTGTTTAATCGATTAATTGTTTTGTTTGTAAATTGTCAGAAAATATTGAAAATTGTCCATCGCATTTTGTTTAAAAAATGACTGAAATGATTAATTGATTGTCAGAGTAGTTGCCAATTAATTTTCTGGTTGTCTACTAATTTAGATCAATTATTTAAGTAATTATTTAAGCACAAATGGCAACAATTCACTGGTTCCAGCTTCTCAAATGTGATATAATTACTCTTCTGTAATAGAAAGCTGAGACAAGACATTTTTAAGATGTCACCACGGGTTCTGGAAACTTTTGATGGGCATTTATTGTTCGTTAGTTGGAGCCCTATTCCGGATTGTATCTTAGATTTGATTATACTGGTTCTGCACAGGTTTTTAGGATAGTTTTGTGTTATGTAGATCTGCTGCAACTACTGCTCTGCTGTTTTTGTGTAGTCTAGTCTGAAGTTTTTCTACGTGTTGTCCAAGAAAGGAGTTTGCATTTCTTGTCAGGGGTGAAAGTTAAATGTGGAGGTTACACTGGCTGTGGCTGTCCATCTGTTGTGTGAGTGCCCACAGTTATTTCTTCCTTCCTCTCAAGAGGCAGTGTGTCATGGGGTCTCATGTGATTCTGGCATACAGTATGTTTCCATCCATCTTGGTGTAAATATTGGACCACACACACACGCACACACACACACACACACACACACACACACACACACACACACACACACACACAGAGACGCACTGGAGAACACCTCCAGGGACTCTGAACATGAGAAGTGTGCGTCTGCCTGTGAGTGGGCAGGGAATTGGGACTTGGTGTGTGCATCGTCACGCTGTCTCTAAATCACTTTGGAGCAGACCGGATACAGGCATGTATACGTCTATGGCTAGACAGAAATGTTCCTGTATGTGTAAATAGGGCCGTCAGTTGATTCAAATATTTAATCGGGATTAATCGCATGATTGTCCATAGTTAATCGTGATTAATTTACATTTTTTATCTGTTCAAGATCTACCTTAAAGGGAGATTTGTCAAGTATTCAATGTTCTTATCAACATGGGAGTGGGCAAATATGCTTGCTTTATGTAAAGGTATGTATATATTTATTATTGAAATCAATTAATAACCCAAAACAATGACAAATATTGTCCAGAAACCCTCACAGGTACTGCATTTAGCACAAAAAAATATGCTCAAATCATAACAAACTGCAGCCCAACAGGCAACAACAGCTATCAGTGTGCTAACTTGACTATGACTTGCCCCAAACTGCATGTGATTATCATAAAGTGGGCATGTCTGTAAAGGGGAGACTCGTGGGTACCCATAGAACCCATTTTCATTCACATATCTTGAGGTCAGAGGTCAAGGGACCCCTTTGAAAATGACCATGCCAGTTTTTCCTCACCTAAATTTAGCATAAGTTTGGAGCGTTATTTAACTTCCTTCTCGACAAGCTAGTATGACATGGATGATATGGATTCCTTAGGTTTTCTAGTTTAATATGATACCGGTATCTTCACTTTAGCTTAAAAACTGAGCCCTCTACAACCTAAAAATCACAAGTTGCGTTAATGTGTTAAAGAAATTAGTGGCGTTAAAAACGCATTGGCGTTAACACGTTAACTTTGACAGCCTTAGTGTTTAGCTTTAGAGTGATCAGTAAAATATCAAAATGAAGATATATTTAAACCATGCATATACACTCACACACATGAAACACTAAATTATTATTTTTCTATTGTCGCTCAGTAACTCATGTCAGGAGACCACACTCTGGTTTGTATTGATAAAGCAGTCTTATCTGTGCGTGTACACCCAGCTGAGCTTCAGGAGATTTAAGTCACGCTACATTAATTTTTCTACAACATTGCATCAGCAGTGATTTTTTTCCCCGGTTGGTTTTATAGTTCCTCTGGATGGAAATGTTTTATGTGTGCCAATACACATTGTGGGTTTATTTTGAGACGGTACATTGGAGTTTTTCTGTGAATGGAAATGAAAGATCTTTCCCACTGGAGTCAGGAAGAACAGACGCCAGCTACAGAGAGATGATGAGCTAGTTACAGTTGCATCGCAGCATACATCTAATCAAACACATACAAATCTTTACATTCAGTGAAAAAATGGAAAAGGTGTTGGAGCCCCTTTTTCTGAAGTCTAATTCACACCACTGAAAAAGAGTGTGAGCAGGCTGGAAAATTAACACTAGCAATTTGCCAAACGCTGGCAGATTTTAGATTTTGTCTCAAAGTGTGTGTTGTCATCCAGCCAGCCAACAGGAAGGTAGGATTATTTACATAATAAAAGACTTGCAGCTATCTAGAGATGTCCCAACTTGGTAGCCAGTCTGCAAGTTCCACATAGGGGCCAAAAAGTTAGTTTTTTTAATTGATTACATCAGCTAAACAAAGCTTGGTCAACTTCAACTGTACACAGTGTTGAAAACGTGATCTGTGGAGTGGCGAGAGGCGATTCAACATGCTGAATCGGCTGAAAAAACTCTTAGCCCTTAGCTACATACTGCAGGTACAGTGTGATGGTGTAAGAATCAAAAGTAGTGACGTAGAGGTCTTGATCGCCACTGTAATAATCAAGAGTGGCGTGTGCGAAGAGGAACCCCTCTGTTCAGGACAAATGCACGTACGCTTACGCACTTCAACACCTTTTTCAAAAAATACTGGGGAAAAAATGTTTCCCGTCCCTCCTCATTCTTTTCATGTTCTGCAATGCCGACGCCATCTGTTCTTGTTCATCGATTGGACAAGTTCGACGAAGGATAAGAGACGGGATGGGAGATGGGAGAGAATCTGGCGTCAGGTTTGCCAGCTCCCCCCCTCCAACCCACAGATCAGTTTCCGAGTCATCGAGTGTCTAATCTTCACAGTGTGCAAACCCAATCCCTCTCCACTGACCCGACCGTGCAACTCTACACACTGGAGACCAGACTCAGGGCGTCTGGAAACGAGCTCGCGCCCACACAAATGAACGCACAAATGCATTACACTTGGATTACAAATGAACACAGCCTCCCACACTCAAACGGAAATGTCCAAAATACTTAATTTGTAGAGTTTACACATGCTTTGACTTGTTATTGAGTGTTTAAACAGTTTTTTAGACAAGCATCACTTACGGCACAAGGATGAGGTTTATGGTCAGACCAAGCAGTCCTCCCTTTTCCTACAACTGTAAAACCTGCATGATGTGCTGCACGATGCTCCAGTTTACTCACCATTTGGAAAAAACAATGAAAGACATTACAAGAAAACTGTAGGAAGCCTTTCGTCTCATGCTCTTTCCTTCTTTCAAGCCCATAAACGGATGACTGATGTCATTTTTCTTCCTTTTTGACGCTGCCATCTGGATCAAACTAAGCTTACATTTTGTTTTAAAAGCTGAACTTGTTGTTGGACACCCTGTTTCTATTTATTCCTGTTGCTCGCTTTGAAAGTGCTGCAATGGACGAGGAACGGCTGATTTGTGAAGTTGAAATGAGGAGTTAACTTTAGGGATGGGATCGGGAGATCGGCATTAATGCTTTCTGGTCGCTGTTAGCTTTTAGCAGCCGGTGGGCAGCAGAGTCCTGCTAACATTAACGGAGGTCATATTATGATGCGTTCAGGCTCTATTCAGTAAAAATGAACATTGAGCAAAGGGTAGATTATGACGTATCACATGTGTTTAAATGTAATCTTGTGAAATGTAGGGTTTTTTTGCGAGAAACGTGAGATCTTTGTCTGTGAGCTGGTTGACTGGCTGAAGACTTACTGGCCAGTTGACTCTCCCACCAAGCAGCTGGTGTTTGTCACAAGAAGTTGAGGTTTCTGATTTGTGCCATTGATGTGGCGCTGCCTCTCCTCACATGGAGGTTTTCTTTTGCTCTGTATGATGATTGGAGAAATTTTAGGCTAATTGCAGATGTTTAAGTCCACCATATAAGTTAATGGTGGAACCTCTAACTGAGGTTGTTTTGTATTAGTTCAGGAAGCCTTTTTTATGATGTTTAAATAACCAGCCCTTAGAGAGCTGATACCCTCACCCCTCACTGATTAAAAGGTCTTAAAAGGTGGAGTTCACAGCTGCTAAATTAAGAGTTCATTTTACACTGTAATACTCTGCTAGTCGCTTGACAGACAGACTATTGCTGCCACGGTGTCAAAAAAGAAAAAGGTTTCCCATTAAAACTATATAATATTTTTTGTCAATTAGTCGGTTTTTTCGTGCTGATTGACTTTCCAAGACACTTATGAGCACATCTCTTGTAAACACAAGATTTAAAGTGGTGCTTTTGTGTGATTCTTTGTGGAGAAACTCAAATCTCATCGTATGAGAGTCGACTTAGTATTTCTTTGGTCGAGGTAAGCCCTAAGTATTTTCCTGTTACGTCATATTTTTGCCATTATTAGTACACACAACTTATTGTGTTAAAGTAAGACACTTTTCTCATTATAACAAGTTGGTATGTTGTTATAAAATTTTCATTTTATATCAAGAACAAATCAAAGGAGAAGAGAAGACCTATCCTGGGCACAAGAGAAGGGTGTGTGTGACCTGTTTTCTAGATGTTTTTGTACTTTTTTTTCAAGATTAACTGATGAATGGTTCTTTAGAGACTTGCTTGGATGCCATGACAATACATCATAATGATTGTAATGCATGTTGTCATTGTAGTTAAAGTTGAACATAAACATTTGTATTTCAGTGGATTGAATATTCTTTTAACGGAAATGTGCTTGCAGTTATGTCTCCCGAGAGACCTTTTCGCTGCCGCTCGATTTAGGTTTTGACTGTAGCAGCAACCAGCTCTTTTCCTGGAGGCCGTGAGTTTAAGCACATGGATGTGCTTTTTCTCTTCCACTGAGCTGGAATACTTGGACTGCTTTCCAAACAGGACACGGGTTAAGTGGGTTGGAGTTCCTTCTGGAGTGGGTATTTGACAAAGAAAACTTTTGAGGTAGATCAGCTGAGCATGCCCGCTCCTACCACACCGTGTATTTACTCTGTAGTTCACATTTAACCTCTTTACCATCCACCTAACCATTTACTTTTCTTTAGTCTGTGTCTTTCTGGGATTTACGGGAACGCAGCTTCCTGTTTATCAGGTTTTTCTTATTATTGTCAATTTACTATTGGGAGTAACTTCTATTGAAATATGTATCCTGTCTTGATGCTGACCATAAATCACTGTTGAAGAATATTACTTGTGTAGGTAAAATAAAAAAAACTTCAAGGGATTTACAAAAACATAATATACATCTGCAGTGGAGTGAGGTAAACACAGGGACAAGGGAGATGAGAATAAAACTATAGAGGAAATTAAATCCTCGTGGAACTTATGGTATATAGTATAGTATATTTTAGACGGATGAGGCAAATATAAGAATAATTAATTAGTAGTAACTGTTTGCATCCTGTTCCTGTATGTTTTCAGCCGATTTGACTGACGTCAGGCTATTAAATAGGCGTTATCGATGTTATAGATGTGGGTCAATAGGGGCCTACTACTACTAAACCTAAAGAAGCCTTTTTGTTTGTGTTCAAAACGTGACGTTTCATTGTTAGAACGTGCTGCTCTTAAGTTTCATTTTCAATTTTACTAGGTAGTAGGCATAGTAGGCCCCTAATGACCAACATCTATGGTGCTTATAGCGACTGTTAACCGTCGAATCGGGTGACGTTTCGCTAAATGGCATTATTTTGTGTATAGGAAAATCCCCTTGTTTTGGCCTCTTCTCTGTGCAGTAATATAACCATACTTTATGCAATCAGGCTTGGCTTAGCCCCTTGAAATGGAAAGCATGTATGTTGCTGATATAACATCACTGCCTTTACCATCAAAGCATCTTAATAAATTATACTGGAAAGTAGGCTAACACCCACTGTCTCTCCGAAGTAGGAAAGTAATATCATGCTGCTTCGACTAAATGACTGACAACTGCCGATTATTTTCATGATTGAGCTGTTGATTCTCTTTTTAATGAATCTATAAAATATCACTAAATAATTTCCAAGGGGATGTTTTGTATTTTTTGTCAGACCAAAAGTCCAAAATCCAAAGGTATGCAAATTTACAATAATATTAAATGGCATAAAGCAACAAAATCACACATTTGAGAAGCTGAAAATTAATGTTTGGCACTATTGCTTAATATGACAGATGACTTCTTCAGAACTTATAGAAATTGTTATCGATTAATTATCTGCTAATTGATTAATTGACTAATCTTTTCAGCACTAAATGGAACTGTAGAATTGTTACTGATGGTGTATTTTCATCTCAGTCCTAAGTACACATCAGTAAAGCAGATATTGACTTTCAAGGAGACATAAACCTTGCACGCCTTCCGTGTGAATAATGTCTTTTATCACTCCCTTACACCATACTCTTGTGCCATTAAAAGTATGCCGAATTAGCTATCAGCAGTTCCTGTTTGCAATGTACCCATGGATGTACAGACAACTTTCACTGGATTACTTTGATACTGAAGAAAACTTAAAAACGTGATATTTCTCTGGCAAGTTCTGGACTTATGAGGAGCGTCATGTTTCTAAAATTTCTAAGCGTATATATAGATGTTTATTCACAGTAGACATCGGAGATAATGATATCTTCGGAAAGTCACCCTGAATTTAGAAATGTGTGTGTCAGTGTCGGGAGAAGCGCCTTACAGTTTGAAAACTTTTCTTATCTCACAGGTGGCATCCTGCTGTGTGGCTGCACTTGACTTGGCTTTGGCACTTTTGTAACTTTATCGGGGGCTGTTACCTCGAACCGAGCACTTCTCTGTAACGTGAGCTGTACTGTGGTGCAATATAGAGGTATAGTGGTTTTGTGCATAACACTAAGAAGTTAAAAGCCCCCCCATCTATTTGAGATAAAGGGAACGAACCATTTGTCACGAGGGATGCAAAGATGAAAAGTCTGAAGAGGAGGGAAAGGCGAAGAGAGACTTTCTGTTTTTGGAAAATAGTTTCTGTAAGCTTTTTGAAGAAGACGTGTGATTGTGCTGCTCAGCATGGAACAGCTGGGGAGCTCAAAGCCTCTCGCTCGCAGGGAAGATGAAGGGTGAGAAACGCCTAAAAGCCTCGGAGTGTTTGAGGATGTGGTGAGAGCCAGTAATACCGGGACACTTAGCTATCTGATGACCTTCTTGATGAAGGGCTTCGACAAAGATCACAGCAGCCACAAGTAAGAAGATCAGATAATGGCTTTCTTCCCTTAGGTTTCTCCTTTTTTTACACACACATAACTGTCATCCACTTTCAGCCTACATTGTATTGATACCTAGTTTAAGCCCAGCAGGCAGAATATCAGTAGCTCTGAGTGTCATCACAAAACACAGAAAAAGTGAATTTATAACTAGAGATGCACCGATCCGACTTTTTAAGTCCCGATAGCGATACCTGGGCTTTGGGTATCGGCCGATACCGAGTACCGATCCGATACCAGTGTTTAATTAAGCTGTATGCCTCACTGTGTGGAAGTGGTATCATTCTTTTATGTCTAAGGCAACATCAGGCTTGACTTTAACATTGTTTTCTTCACTTTGTAAAACAAAATGTAACAAATTAATACAAATTTTTATTTTATTTATACAAATTAAATTTTTTATTTATTATTAAAGTAATACATCGTACACCAGCAACTTGCTAAAAAATCTTAAAAATTAACAGAATTTTGTATTTATTATTAAAATAATAAATCATATTCCAATAACTTGGTAAAAATCTTCAAAATTAACAGGAATTACGATTCAAGTGTAAACCTTTTTAATGCAGCAAAAAATTGGTCAAAACTTAAACAGGAATTAAAATTCCAGTCTATAATATATATAGTATGTAAAAATATAACTAAATTGAATAGATCAGACCCATTTGTCAACGATATCCGATCCGGTATCGGTATCGATGCATCCCTATTTATAACCGATTCTGGAGACAGCTGGTCAATTTGAAAATAAATATGGAGAGATTTGTTTCCAGCAAGTAATTTGTTTAAAGTCGTGGCACTAGACTACAGCAGGTGTTTTACTATTATTATATACAGTTTTACATTAATATGAAGTCCAGTTTGTTGTGTTGTCACGTAGCAGCAGGCGTGTTTCATATTAAATGGCTCCAGAAAGCAAGAAACATCGTCCTCTCTGAGTCTATGCCAGGCATCTGCTATTATTTATTGATCTGATGACCCACTTTACCAGGAGGGTATCATTACCACTTTCCAGTAATGAAGATGTGACACTGTGTTGGAGGTCCTGGTTTTCTGTTCTGCCCTGACCTGGTGCCTGGTGTGGGCTTTCTTCTTTGTCCCTGTTTGCTACAGTTTTTGATCAGTTTATATCAAACGCTCTTGGTTTTTGGTGAATTTTTAAGCAAAAATGCCAAATATTCCCAGCCTTTTCTTTGTCATATACTGTATGATAAAACTGGACATCTTTGGGTTAGTTAGTGTTCAAGTGCAACTTTTTGGCCAAGACGAAGACTGTCGGCCTTCATCGACGCTATTCTTTGATGTTGGCTTGGTGTGTCTGGGCCTTAAGCCTCAAGGCCTTAGCACCAGTGGTTCTTGGCTGGTTATGTATCAGGACCTACCTTTTAGATTTAGCAGATTAATTAACCCCATTCAGTAATTCCCTCTTTGAGTTCCTCTTTGTCCATGACCCTGTTAGAGTATCTTCTGACCCATTTTGGTTCCTGACCAACCGACCAAGAAACGCTGCCTCTGGTTGAGTTGTTTGTTTCCACAGAGCCTTGTGATCCTGAAAGTGTGTCACCCTTTTGGCATACCACATCAAGCATTACACACCTTTTAACTCAACATGACCGGAGAACTCTGTGAACTTCGGGTGTGACCCGGTCGATTGAGACAAGGTCTGTTTCCCTTAGCATGGCTTTTTGTCGGTCTTCACACATGTACGCTAAATAGGACAGTTTGACATGCAACGCATTCAAAAGGAAAAGTGCAGCTGTTGCGCTGCTTCCGTGTTAACATGAAGACATATTTATGTGCTTGCTGCCTGTGTGCATGTACATTTGTCATATGTCGGGCTCTGTTGGCAGCCAGTGGGAGTGGCAGGTGTCATTCGGGCCTCCTTGCAGTTAAGTTTTACGAGGGGCTTTTGAAAGTGTGAGTTTGCTGTTCCTGCTGTCAGCAGCACGCTGTTACAATCCCTGACCTCGGCCTGCAGAGTCAGTCTCACCGAGCTCCAGATCTATTGTTGTAGGACTGTGTGTCTCGGTAGCTAAGCAGCAGTTGGCATGCAGCCACGCCGAGCTGTGTGTCATGCAGAGTTGCAGGACCGGGAGCTTAGTCACACACACACACACTTTTACAAAATTATATACATACGCCCATACATATAACACATGTGCTAGGATTGCCAGTTTAAGCAAATACCACAGCTATTTTAATGATCAATAATTTTAAATACAAAATGAATGTATTTCCTCAATGAAAGCCTCATTAAAGCATTTGACATGGTTATTTCTCAGCACAAGTTAAGTAAGTAGAGTCTCGTGTACTTCTGTACTTACACTTACTATTTTGAGTGCATAAGTGCGTTAACACTGAGAAGTATGGCAAAATGCAGTGCACTCTAAGTACCCGGATCATACTTGCCAAGCAAGGATTTCAAAACCAAAGCGGGTGGTCTGGGGGTCCTTCCCTAGAAAAAAATTGAGTTTCAGTCACTTTGTTTCCTGCATTCTGGTGACTTTTAAAGAATGAAAATAGCAAAATAATAAGTACACTGCAATAGCACTTTCATGTTAAATAGGCAGGCATCGTGGCTGCTAACTCTCCCGGTCAGGTGAACTGGGGACTCACTCACTTTGCACATACACTGCAGCTCGTGCACCGCTGCATGCAACGCACTAATCTGTCAGTTAATAATTGGTTAACGAGGGTCAGTTATTGGTTAGAAAAAAAATTAAAAGTAAATCTGTCACTCAAAGTTGTTCCTGCTCCCTCTCCACGCTCAGTATTGTTCAGCGGAGCTTTGAATATAAAACAGACATCATTAGTTCAATGGAAATCCCAGTCTCTGATGTCAAAGTCTAACGTTCACCATACTTTTGGCTGCTTTATATACGATGCTGTACCGAATAATGGCCAAGAGTACGAGCATTATTTCCAGGGAGACTGGGCTGGGAGAGTTGACGTCTTTGAGCCACAACAGGAGAAAGCAAGAACTGTGATTGAAGGATGAGGGGGACGTGGGCTCTGGAGAGGCTGCTGCTGTTTTTGTTGAGTTCTTGATAACAGGAGAGTTGAGACAGAACGATAATTCAGCACTCTGATGTGTTCAATAACAGGACCCACCGCACTCTACGCTTCTTTTGGTCTTCAGTGTCTGGATCCATAGGTAAAAATCGATTCCTGGCAGCCAACAGCTCCCTCGACACTTGCTGAGTGTGTGCACATGTGAGTGTGCAGAGAGGATTTTACATGTTGAGAGCATAGTGCTTTAGTATGCACTGACAATGCTGCATATATGTGTGCGTGTGGGTGTGTGTGTGAGGATGTGGGATTAACCCCTTCTGTCAGGGGAGCAGGTGGGGCTGAGGCTTACATCCAGTTTTGCAGTTCGAACACACCCGTCTTCACCTCCCCCTTCTTCCTGCGCTCTCTTACATGTCCTCCATTTTGCTTTTGTTGCCTCCATCCAGAATAAAACATCCCTCCTGCTCCCCGACCTCAGAAAAGGCTGACAAGATTTACCACCTGCTGAACTAAAAATGTCAACGAGAAGTGCTTAATTTAAATGTGTTGAACCGTGGTGTGATTTCTGTCTGTGCCACCCAGGCACCAATGCGGAAGTACCTTAAATGTGCATTTTTTTTTCTCTATTGGTCAGCAGTGGGGCGACTCCTCTGGTTGCAAAAAGAAGTCTGGTTGTATAGAAGTCTATGAGAAAATGAGCCTACTTCTCACTTGATTTATTACCTCAGTAAACATTGTAAACATGAGTTTATGGTCTCAATCGCTAGTTTCAAGTCTTCATCAATACAGCATGATGTTCATTTAGTAAATTATGGTCCCATTTAGAGTCAAATAGACCATAAAGCAGGGGATGCTTTAGGGCGGGGCTACCTTGTGATTGACAGGTCGCTACCAAGGCGTTGTCCAGTCTGGGAGTTTGTCTGTATATTCGTCTTATTTTGAGTATTGCGATAAGATATATTGTGATTTATTTCCTTTTTTCAACTGCAAATTATGCAGTTTGTCAACATCTCTTTTATCTAATAAGATACAATTTTTACTCTGTCCATCTCAGAGTTTTCTTTCACATATCTTGAGGTCAGAAGTCAAGGGACCCTTTTGAAAAAGGTCATGCCAGTTTTTCCTCGCCAAAATTTAGCGTCAATTTGGAGCGTTATATAGCGTTCTTCCCAACAAGCTAACATGACAGGGCTGGTACCAGTCGATTTATTAGGTTTTCTAGTTTCATATGAATTAGTATCTTCACTCTAGCTTTAAAACTGAGCCTGCTAGAACCTCTGAAACACAGAATAGCAGCCGGACTGTTAAGAGGTTAATAGTTTATATGATAAAAGATCAATACTTGACGTCCGTTTTCAGTTCGTGGAAGTTAGTTGTAACATTTGTTCCAAAAACCAAGATGGCGACGGCCAAATGCTGAACTCGAGGTTACAAAACCGTAGTCCACAAACCAATGGGTGACGTCACGGTGACTACGCCCACTTCTTATATACAGTCTATGGTGCCACCACTGCTTCATCTCCACCCTCCTCTCTCCCTCTCACTGCGTGTGAAGAAGCTGATTATAAATTCACAGCTATACTGATGCTGTGGTGCGATACACTAAAGATAGATCTATTAACACTTTTGGAGTGGGATATCGGGATGTGAGTTATAACTCAAAGTGTTACTTTTTCAAGTGTGAGGCAGTGAAACAGTTTGTATGATTGTAAGGATGCATCATGAGCAGGTAGGACAATATCACTTTAAAACAGGCCAGTTAGAAGATATCTGAACACAGGCATCTCAATAAATCTTAGGTAGTACTGACTGTCCGACATTGTGTCTGATATATTTACTTGGAAGGCCTCTGTATGAACTTCTCCCACTCGGTCTAATGGGATTGTATCTTCAGTGTTTAGGATTAAAGCCGCCCATCCCCACTCATCATCAAAACACTTTACTTCCTATGCTTTATTCATATGTGGCTTTGCAAGGCACTCTGGGAATTGTAGGAGAAATATTCTGCCTCATATGAGGAGCACTGCCTGGAAGTGAAGTGATATTATTGTTTCTGTTCTGCTCTTGTTTTGAAAGATTGCTTAGCATTCAGTTTTTTTTGTCAAGAGAGTGGAGGAGATGCAAGAAAGGTCATGAGTTTAACTTTAACCCATGATCTCCTTAGCTTCTTGTAACAGGAAGTCCATCATCTCCTTTCTCTCATCAGGTACAGCAGCCAAATTCACAATTTTAAAGCATTTATAGGTCTATTTTTTAATTATTTTAATTTAACTTTATTTTCCGGTCGTGGCTTGACCGCACGTTACCGCAATACGATAACGTTTCCTGTGAATCATTTTAATTCCCCACCCCTATTATAGGATATAGATTTGTTTTTTCTCAGCGTAAGAAATTGGACATGTGGCATGAGTGTGTGTGAAAAGTGTCATGGTCAATGCGTGAGACTGCATTCATGCCTTCTTTTCTCACACATGCTCTCTTTCTCTGCTCCTCGCCGTGATTTCCTGTTTATTCAGAAAGCTGTGTGTGTGTTTTGACTCATTCTCTGAAGTCAGCATTTACAGACACCCACCTCACTCAGCATGAAGAATAAGCCACATGCACTGTACTCCCCGACCTTAGTCGTGTCCCTGATGCTCTGATGAAGGCCTTTTTATTTGAAACTTTGCAATAAAATTTTTGGAGTTGTGAAGGGGGGGGGGGGGATTTTGCATTTGTACTTGCTGAGCAATTTTAGCCATTTAAAGTGACTCTAAAACTAGGCTGTGTAAGTGTTTTCCTAGTTTCATATGATGCCAGTATCTTCACTCTAGCTTTAAAACCTCCCGCTACAACCTCCGAAAGATCGATTGCATTAATACTTTAAAGAAATTAATGCAGTTAAAACGAATTTGTGTTAACGCGTTATTATCGAGTTAACTTTGACAGCCCTAATCAAAACATGCGTACCGCTAGGACTAAAACTGGGATATTTACACACAGGAGGTAGAAATTGCTCAAAAAGCTGATGGGATTTTTGTCGTCATGAGTAATCATGAGCGCCATCCACATGCATGAAATTAAACTCAAATCTGTAGAAATCTAAACATTTTACTTGAGTAAACCCTCTAATCATCGTGTTATTCCTCTCTTTGTCACTCTGCAGGGCGAGTGGTGCTGCGAGAGACGGACGCATGCAGCATGAGAGGGTGGAGCTGAGGCTTAGCTGACCCTTCCCCTTCCTTCTCCTCCTTTCCCCCCCCCGTGCTTCATTCGATCAGCACCTCCTCCCCCTCCTCCCTTCCCCTCCTTTCCCCTTCCTATGTCCCTCACTCTGTGGGATCTCACCCATCTTGCCTCCCCTCCTACTCCAAACCTCAATCAGCCGAGCCCAATGTACTCCCCGGAGCAGGAAAACATCTCCACCACCGCCTCCACCAAAGTGCCAGTGAAGTATGGAGAGCTCATTGTGCTGGGGTAAGCAACAATAAATTACAGATACTCATCTTTACACCCAGAACACACCTGTTAGTGCAGCCTAATGTCCTATCCAAAATGTGCCTATCACACACTCAAGACGCAATACACACTCCTTGCTGGTTTCACTGTATCAGGTCGATTGACAGCGGAGGTAACGCATGAAGAAGTGAAGCAATGAATGTGCTAACAACGATAGGAAGGAAGACTTCTTGCAAGTAAACAGTTTATGATTTAAACATATTCAAAGAATTGGCTTTGTGGGAGGAAATTGATTTGTCTTGTTTGTTAGACCTCAAGTTTACACACAATGCGTTTTGGTAAGAAGTATAGAATACAAGCATAATTTATGTTTGTTTACATGAAAATAGGGCTCCTTTAAGGCACAGCAGAGCCTAAATTACAGTGGTACAGATGCACAGAACACTAATTAAGGAGATAATCATAACTTAAGAACAATGGAAATAATGGTGGCAAAGAGAAAAAGGCTTGAGCTGTTGTGGTGGTGAAAGACCAAATGTCCTGAGGGAATATACAGTAAGGTTGGTCAAATAAACTTGCTGATAATTTCTAACAAGCTCAGCAGACAACGCCTCTGAATGAGTTGAAACCACAAGACTTGAACAAATGTGGTGACCCAGCCCGGGAGATAAAACGGAAATACTTCTCCAGAAAACAACATAAACAATTGTGATATTTTTGTCCAGTTGCTCAAGGCCCCACAGAGAGGATTGTTGAAGAGTTAGAATGTAATATTTGTGGAGATTAACCCTTGAAATATTACAAGATGAGATCAATTTTGGCCATGAGCAGCACCGGATACTCATCGTTTACACCGTGTTAAAATCTCCTCCTCCAGAGATTTGATTTGACTCAAGTCCACATGCTCAGCTGTAGGAAAAACCTTCCACCGCACCCTGCATCAGCGTAGAAGACATATAAGTGTTCACACACACTTTCTCCAATAACAACTGACAGTGAAGGACTTCCTTTATCTGTCTGTCTCCTGTTCATTCCCCAAAGGGCTATTCCACTCCACTCCCCGTCCCAGCCCACTCCACAGAGGAATGCAGATGTCGGAAAGACTCCTTACACACACATATAAACACACACACACACTTTCTTGTGCACGTACAACACACACATTTTTCGTGTCTCTCACACACAGTTGGTTTCACAGCTGACTCACAGCTTGTTGTTCTGGGTTGTGCTGCTGGAGCGCTGTATTGTCAGGGAGATGACCGTGGAAATTTTCCCTAGTGGAAAAACGCAGCGCCGAGCAGTAAACGCAGCTCCATGCCTTTACAAGGGAGAACCCCAGTTTTCCGTTGTGCTCTGCTTTTTCCGCTCCTAATTTTTTTTATTCTAGGCCAGGCCACGCTTTTTAAAAGGTCAACAGGGGCACTTGTAGCTGTTTGACATGAGTAGTCACTGCGCTGCAAGTAAAGCTGGGCACACACTGTACGGTTTTAGAAATGTTGTTTACTTCCTACTCCTACTATAAGAGTAGATCGTTTGTGATGTAAAGCCAAAGCTCACGATTTATGTGCTCACACTGTACGGTCAAATCATCAACCTGAGTGCTCACACTGTATGTGTAAAATAGAAAAAAAAAAACACAGCCCGTCAGCCCCTGCGGACCGTTCTGGCTGTTAACAGTTGTCAATAAAGATTTGTTTGAAAGCTCCGAGGCAGGTAAAGTTTGTTTGCAAGCAGACGTTTGAACGGGTCACAATGCTAACAAGGCAGAAACGTGCTGCCTTGAACATCATGCCCTGGTCTGCTTAAACGTCTAAAAAAAAAGAGGCGGCGGCGTAGATGGACTCGTAGGTGGCTAGGAAGCCGGGTTTTAGGACTCATTCCTGCACTCTATAGTGGTTGTAATTACTTGCTTTCATAACTGTGCAAACTAAACGGTTCAGCTGTGGTGAACTCCACCCTTCTGGTTCTCCCAGCAGGCTGAAACAAGTGCAGGGATTTAATTGAGCCTCCCGTGTGACCAAGAACAGGCTCGCAAATGCAAATACTAATGGAGAACCCCATCAACACATAGCGCAGTGTTGTGTCTGGCCTCGTCGCTAACCCCAGACCAACATTACCATGTTTGAAGCCCGGTGATGCTAATGGCCTAATCCGGAGGAATGCTGCAGTGTCTCTGGGGACAGTCTGTTTACAGGCGGGCGTACTGGACATCCATGTGGCTTTTCACTGGATACATTGCAGTCCCTCCAAATCCATCTCTGTCTGTCTGTATACGTGTGTGATTCTGTATTAACACAGTAATGGTGCATCCACATGCATGTTTTTGCAAATGCATTTTTTCATGTACGGCATGGACCTCAAGTGCAGTGTCCATGCTTTACATGTTGCATCGGCAGAATATTGCTCATTTCTAAGGGGCCGTACACATGCCGCGTCTAAAAGCCGCTTTTTTTTCTTTCCAATGGGTTTGGGAGGTTGTGCTCATAGATATAAGACAGTTTACAACAACTGTGTTACAGAAAGGGTGAAGCAAGTAAAATAGTCCGTGGGACAGACTGATATTTATGGAAGAAAGAAAAGATATCTGCCGACTGTGATTGGTTGTTCCTCATCACATGACATGCGCTATGCGCTCCAGCTTTCCAAAAGTTGAACTATTTTTGTGGTCGTGTCCAGAAGGTAACCAGCAAATTGCGAAATCTGAACTGAGATCTGCAAAAACTTGCAAAAACTCTTGCGAGACTCGCTGCCCAACGACCTATCCTAACCTTAACTATTCAAGGTCAATGCCTAACCTTAACTATTAGAGATCAATTTCTAACCTTAACCATCTCGCGAGAGTTTTCCAAATTCCGGGGTTCCCTTCTAGACACTACCTATTCTTATCTCGGGTTGCAGCCATCGCACTTCGAAAAATAGGCGCTTGGGAACGCTTGCACACCGCAACGTCGTCGCTCTCGCGTCTCAGTGTATTCTGCGCGTCTATATTGACAACAATGGATTTGAGCGTGCAGAAGACGCGGCATGTGTAAGACAGTATACATATTCACATGTGAAGATGGAGCTCACTGAAAGAAATATTCTCTCCCTTCCACACCAGCCGCATATATTTAGTTTGGCACTAAGACAAATTTCAACCTCTATTTTCTCATTTAATATCTGCTTTTTAACTTCGATGTTTCTATATACTGTTGGTTTAAAAAAATAAACTTGTACAGATTTGTCAACCTTTGTAATGTTAACACATGTAAACAGAGACACAGAGAGTGACTCAGCCATAGGCAGTAATTACTCACGACCTGTCTTTATGTTTTTATAGGTTTACTGTGTAAGTGGTAGCTTGTTGCTGCACACTGAGCTCTAGTTTACTGGTGTTTAAAGGGAACACACACGCACACATGAAGAATACAGTATGTGTCTGCACACACAGACTAACTTTTTCCTAACTCTGGTCCTTCCCACCTCACTGTAGGAACAACCTGTATATACACATTAATACACACTAACTTGTAGTGTGCCATTGTTTAGAGAGTATTTGGATACATGTAGTACACTCAGACATTACTGCTGCCCATGGCAACCTGGGTTTGAACTGCCAGCAACACTTTGAGCTCTCTCCAGCAGACTGCCCTGCCCTCTCTCTCCGGATACGGGCTAAACTTCACCATGGTTACACTCTTGCCATGGTTACTCTTCCCAAACGTTGGCTCTGTTCTCTCACCATGGTTACTCGTAAACCCTAACAACGTTGTTTGATCCCAGCAGATCTGCTCTCTGAGAAACATTTAGCCATAGGCTGGGCATCCTTACAACCTGTCTGTGCCGTCTGTACTGGATTCAATGGGCGGTTTCATCTCAAGAGTCTGATTGGTCGAAAGATACGTTCCAGCTGTACTGAGGTCCTAGACAGCATGGCTAGTTTTGCTTTAGTCACAGTGTTTTCTTTTCTTTTTGCTTATTCATGTTTACCTACTTTAAAGTTGGTCTGCACCTTTGAGGAGCAGATTTTGGCCTCGCTGCTGGAGGCCCAGGCTGTATTGTTGGGCCCGCTGGATGGAAGGGAGGCACAGGAGAACCGGAACCAGTACAGAGCGGGGCAGACTGTCAGGCGCTGCTGCATTAAAATGAGAGGTTTTCTAAAGGGACTCTGGTGCTCGGAAACACTACTATAACACACTATCAACACAAAATTAAAGTTCCTCGTTGTAGCTTTAAATAAAACTTTTTTCAGACATTACACACACGTCTGCAGTCCTGGTTTAAGATGATGAACCCTTGAAATCTGTATGTGCTTAACCTGCGACTGTGACTATTTCTTAGGAGTAGGCTACTACTTTGACTTTGTCGCTGTGTTTTCCAGTGTTTAAGTTTACTGGCTTCCTGTTTTCATGGAAATGTTCTGAAAAGTTCTGAAACGTTGGTTTTAAAAAGTGTTGGGTAATGATGCATGCTCTGGAAGTCGAGAATTATCGTTCTTTTCCATTCTCTTACATGATTACAACAGTTAGAATTACTGGCGTTAAAAAGACATAAAAATAAATGAATGATAACAAACATTAGGTGAAAAGTGCTAAATTTGTGGCTCAGCAAAAAGCTGCAGGAAGCAATTTAATCTTTGTGTATTTCTTGAGTTATCACATTGCATTTCTTGCAGTAGAGTAAAGCTACAGTGAAGCCAGAGGAGTCCATAACTTCTGTGGCTTCTGGATGTCATAACAATGTTAAAGTGGCGAGCGATGTTTATGCATGTGGTGATGTTTATAAAGCTGTGGTTCTGTTAGGAATATCACTGCACACTGGTAATGGCTTATTATCTAAAACACGTGCGCGCAATAAAGAATAAGACCTTGTGTAACCTGGGTGTGCTCGCTGTTTGACAGCAACCAGTGTGTTCCATATACAAACATTTATACCTAGAAACCCAAAGTAAAGGTACAGTGCTTAAATCATTGGCTGCTTCAGCAAACTTTTATTTCATTGCTTATACCTATCCACTAATTTTGCTTTTGTCAATCGCTTAATATTGTTGTTTATATTATTGTTGTCAATGAGTACCTCCTGCTGTGTTAAACGAGACATCTTGATTTTTAAGAATGCTACTTTTTTAGGAGGGATGAACCGCTTTTCTACTATAATGCATCAGCTGCAGAATTTTTGAAATTGGTCAAGTATTCGGGGATAATGCTGCAGACGGCAGCCGCGATACCAGCTGCGAGGGCAAGTGAGCAGCATCAGTCTAACATTACGTTCACTAAAAGTGCTTGTTTTTGTCACTGACAGGCTCAGATTGTTATTATAAGTGTCTGACAACATTACGGAAAGGACCCTACAGAGAAATAAAACGTTTTTCTTACCTTTCTCTTGATCCGGTCTGTTTGTTATCGTGTCCAAGTCCCGCTCAAAGAGAAGTCTCGTTGTGAAATCTGAATATCCGTATACTCTGGCTTAAATAAATAATTCAAAGACCTCATCCACATTGTGGAAATCATCTAAATATTCAGCCATGATATTGAAATCTTTTAGATAACACTAAGCTACACTTTCTGTTCTCCAACACAACAAACTCTGCCCGTTCCCTCCGTGGATGTATTCCACTATTCCACCGTTGTCTTCCAGCAACACGTCACCTCACCAGATTTCAGAACGAGACTTCTCCTTGAGCGAGACTCTTTCCATAATGTCAGACACTTATAATAACAATCAGAGGCTGTCATGGCAAAAACAAGCACTTTTAGTGCATGTAAATGACGGTGCCAGCTTGCCCCGATAGCAGCTCGTTTAGCAGCTGCCGACTACAGCGCTCTCCCTCCATACTGAACCAATTTCAGACATTGTTGTTCCTATTAGTCAGTGAGACACAAAAACATGGGGAAATAGGGTCCAGGTTGAAAAATACCAAAGTTACCTTTTAAGTCAGAAACACACTGTTAATATACTGAAAAGTAGCTGAAGACGACGAATGTTTTCTGCATGTTTTCTAGGATATTTAGCAACACACTCACTCACTCCGACACACTCACAGAGACACAACAGCTCAGTCACGGTGCTGTCGGGAGTCACAGAGACTCCTTTCTGTCGGAGGGAACGCCTCTGTTTATTCTCCTTTTCCTCAGCCATGCATCAGGCTAAATGAGTCTCTTTGTGTGTTTATTTTCTCAGCCTTTCTAGGGTTTTGTTTGGAGGTCTCTGTTGTTTATGGGGACATGATGTGCTTTTGTTAGAAAGCATGTATGAAAAGTATAGGCTGCAGTTTGTGTGTGTGCATATGGTCTTAGGGGCATGGAGGGAGTGCACCAAAATGCCTCAAGAATTTTCCACAATGACTGATTTTTCCAGAGTATTAAACGGCTGCTCAGACAATAATGCCCTATTGTTTTGTGTATGTATGTGTGTGCGCAGGTACAATGGCTCTCTGCCTAACGGGGACCGAGGCCGACGCAAGAGCCGTTTTGCACTTTGTAAGAGACCGAAGTCAAACGGGGTGAAACCCAGCACAGTTCACATCGCCTGCTCTCCACAGGCAGCCAAGGTGAAACATACACACACACGCACACACACACACACACACACACACACACACACACACACATTACAGTATCATGTAGTCCTCCCAGGGATCGCAAAACTGCAGTCATCGAAACCCTACACATCAGCAGTTTCAGTCCTTTCCCTTACGTGGTGATTTTGGTTCTAAGTGAGTTTCATGGCTAGAAACATATTACAAACATACAGAGCGATAAAGAAAATATATATGCATGAGTTTGAAAATAGTATTCTTTTCTCCTTTTGGTAAAAAAAGGGTTGTCTTTGTAGGCAGCATGATTTTATTTGTCTGACAACATCAAATCAAACACACCCATTTCAGTGGGTTTGGACTGCAGCGCTGCTCCACCAAAGGCTTTATTGAAACTCTGTTTTCTTTTTGTTCTGTGATATTAAAGCACCACACACACACACAAACACCACCAACAAGACAGGAAAAGGTTCCCTGAGTTAGCAGAAAAAGGAAATTGAGCAGGTAAAAGGCTCTGTCGGGGTTTAAAAAGGTATTTGAAGTATATTTTTTTACGCAGCCTTTGACTGAAGGGAAACAAATGTGAACGGTCCTGTCGAAGGTGACTGAGCGTTTTCTGGCAAAGTCCCGGGAAGCACACTTCCTGTTGCCTGTTGCACCCATAGACTGTCTATAAGAAGTGGTCGTAGTCACCGTGATGTTACCTATTAGTTTGTGGACTGCTGTTTTGAAGCCTCAAGTTCGGCATTTTGGCCGTCGCCATCTTTTTTTGCAACCAGAAGTGACACGAGAGGGTGGAGCTACAACTGAACGCTGAATACGACATTTTTAGACGACCAACGATGTTATAATTAACTCTCATGAAGTGAAAACACACTGTGAAAGGGTTAAAGTTTTTGCCATAAAGCATGTTCAGGTTCAATCCTCGTGTCCCATTTCAAATGAAGGGCCTGATTTGAGAGTTTAACTTTTGTCTCTTCATCTTCTCTTTATGTCCCATCAGGCCATAAGCAACAAAGACCAGCACAGCATCTCTTACACTCTGTCTCGAGCCCAGACGGTGGTGGTGGAGTACACCCAAGACAGCAATACAGACATGTTCCAGGTAACAAGCCTCAGCTGTCACAACCTCATTACTTTTTCCACCTCACGTCATTTTCTTGTAATAGCGCGATGATTTAATCCCGTTTTGGATTTCTCCAAGTGGAATAATCTTGTAATCAGACAAGGATGGGTTTGCGTCCTTATCTGAGTCATAACTACATCAAATCTGAACACACAGACGTGATACACATATTTTTAGATTCAGTACTTCCTTTTCTCCGATGTCCATCGTGAATAAACTAGGGATAAACCGATCCAGCTTTTTCAGTCCCGATACCGATAGCAATACCTGGGCTTTGGGTATCGGCCGATACCGAGTACAGTGTTCAATGACTGAGATCATTCTTTGATGTGTAAGGCAACATCAGGCTTGACTTAAACTTTCCTTTTCTTTGTAAAACTAAATGAAAAAAATAAATACATAGATATATATTTACTGAATTGTTATTTATTATTAAAATAATAAATCGTACACCAGCTACTTGATAAAAAAACTTCAACGTTAACAGAAATTACAATTCAAGTGTAAACCTTTTTAATGCAGTAACAAAATGGTCAAAACTTAAACAGCAATTAAAATTCTAGTATATAACGTAGGGTTGCAACTAAAGATTATTGTCATTGCGATATTATTATTTTTTCGATTAATCGTCTGGTAATTTTCTGACATAAAATGTCAGAAAATAGTGAAAAATGTCCAGTTTTCTCAAAGTTTCTCAAAGTGATGTCTTCAAATATGTTGTTTTGTGAGTCAAAAACCCAAAGATATGCAGTTTAATATGACAGAAAACAGAGAAAAGCAGGACATCTCCATATTTAAGAGGCTGAAAACAGCGTTGCTTTGATTAATCGATTATCAAAATAGTTGAATAGATCAGCCCCATTGTCAACGATATCCGATCCAGCTATTTGAGCCCAATATCCGATATCGGTATCCGTGCATCCCTAGAGTAAAAATCCATGAATCTTCTTAGAAATAATAGGGAAAACGATGCTTCTTATAACTGCAGAAGTTGCCTGAGAATCATCACGTTTTTAAGCTTTCCTCAGCCTCAAAGTAATCCAGTGATAGTTGTTGGTACATTCATGGATGAATTGCCAACAGGAATTTCTAATAGCTAATTCGGCATACTTTTAATGGTGTCAAAATGTAAACAAATACAGCTATGACAACATATCTCATAACTTAAATACATGATTCGAAACGTGTCAGAACACATCTCCTCCTCTTCACCAGATCGGTCGATCGACAGAGAGTCCCATAGACTTCGTAGTGACGGACACGGTGGCGGGCAGCCAGAGTAACGCAGACACCCAGTCGGTCCAGAGCACCATCTCCCGCTTCGCCTGCCGCATCATGTGCCAGCGCACGCCGCCTTACACCGCACGCATCTACGCCGCGGGCTTCGACTCCTCCAAGAACATCTTCCTAGGGGTGAGCTGTGTGGCGTGTTTGAGAGAGTAAAAGGCAGAAAGATGAAGGGAGAAAGCACCTTGTGACAGAAATAAGAGAGGAAAGAGTAATTCAGCTTGTGTTCTGGTAATAATAAAAATATAACTGTTGCACCCCCTCTGTTGTTTGGTTCAGGACTGCATAATGAACATTAGGAGTTGTCCCTGTCCTGATCCCATGTCTTGGTGTTCCTCAGGAGAAGGCTGCTAAGTGGAAGACGCCTGACGGTCAAATGGACGGGCTGACCACCAACGGCGTGCTGGTGATGCACCCTCGAAACGGCTTCACCCAAGACTCCAAACCAGGCGTCTGGAGGGAGATCTCAGTCTGCGGCAACGTCTTCACCCTGCGGGAGACCCGATCGGCGCAGCAACGGGGAAAGATTGTGAGAAAAGATGCAAAACATGCCGCACCGCATTCACTGAACATGAGTTTTCTAAAGTTCGTGATGATGATGACCTCACTATTCACAATGAAAAAGAGTCAGGATAGCAGCTGACAGCCTGCAATAACTGAGTTTTTTGGCCACTTGGGTGCAGCGGAAACAGGTTGTGAACACAACATTGACATATCATAACTTATTAAGTTGATATGTTGAATTTGTTAGCCAACAGTTGCTTTTTTGGACATCCAGCAGTTACAGAGCATCATTATCATTCATTTGGAGTCTTTGTGTGTGAATGGAAGTCCAATATTATCTTTGTTTTTGAGGGATATATCTGTCTCTTTCACTGCTAAATGCTCCTCTATGTTCACCAGCTAGTTGATAACTACGTCTATCTGCTGTTGGGTGCTGAGCAGGTAGTATACAGTGGGTTTTTTTACAGCGTTTTCTCTGAAAACAGCTGCCTGCTGCTGCAGAGAGAACCAAAACAGTAAAGTTGTGTGTTTGCTGAATAATGAGAAACAATGAAACGCGCTATAAATCTCTGTAAAGCCGAGGGGAGCTGCAGATTCAGGTGATAACAATGAGCGACCCCCTTTCACATTGTTATTATAAAAATATTATTGATTATAGATGCTTTAAAATGAACAAAAGAATGAACAAAACAAAGACATCATCATAAAAAATATGATCAAGTTACTGCGTTTTCTACAAAAAAAGATTCTTTCTTTCTTTCTTTCTTTCAGTCTTTTTGTCTGTTTTTCTTTGTCTTTCTTTTGGTCTCTTTGTCTGTCTGTCTTTCTGTTCTTTCTCTTTCTTTCAGTCTTTTTGTCTGTCTTTCTTTCTGTTCTTCTTTCTTTCTTTCTGTATTTCTTTCTCTCACTCCATCTCTCTCTCTCACTCTCGTACCAACTCTGTCACTCAGGCAGCGGGAGGTCAGTCAGAGCTTAACACCGCCAGGTTATCGGGATGCCGTCCCCACGGCAACAGGTCCGGCTGTCAAAGCTGCGTGTAACAGGACCTCGTAAGGGGATCCTCCCGCTGACGTCGGAGCCTCTCAGCCAATCATAACGCTCCTGCTGCCTCGTCAGCGTGGCCACCTGTGGCATTTCTCTGATTGGATTTAGTTTGTTGGTGGTGTGTTTGATTACTGTAGGGTTTTCCTCTCCATCTCGCCACCCACAACATTCACATCATCAAGCACACAGTCAGCAGTTTCTAATCCTTCCATTAATCCTTCTCTTTATCTGGTATCCCACCTGTTTTCAAGTCTCTCCAGCACAGCACAAATTAACTCTTATCTCCTCCTGCCCTTTTCCATCCGGAGAGTTAACTGTGTGGGCATTATCCACCACGACAGAAACCACTCATTATTTCACACTTGATTGACAATTCAGATAGTCGGCTGTGGGAAAGCACCTATTTTCATTATGTACGGTGACCGAACATGATGGGGATTAATTGTCACGCTGAATGCACACAGGAGTGGAGACCGCTCAGGGGAGTCTTGTGATGCTGTCACAGAGACGTGTTTTTAATACATTTTGAAGGATTATGTTACTATTATGCAGAGAAAAGACAAACTAGAATCAGAAATGTGGAAACTGGAAACTACATATCTGCTCAAATGTCCTGTGTTCTCCTTTGTGAAACGAAACCGAAAAGGAGACGTTTATATTTTAGTAGGGGTGGGAAAAGATTTTTATAATGCCAGAATCGATATATTTGCTTCATTTGAGTCTATGCGGAGGTAGAAGGAAGTCACTGCTTTTATTGTTGTAGTATCGTGACGTCATATCTGTATCCGTCAACCAAAACAAACAGCAGAAAACGGCGGAAGGTCTGCGTGGATACGACCTGCACTCTCACATGTTAAATCCAAAGTGGGTAAACACTACACATACAGTAAAGTATGGAAACACTTTGGGTTTCACACATATACTGACATTTATGTTAAATGCATTCAAACGGCCCCGATGGAGCTGACCATGGATGTATAAAGAGAACGGAGCTGACGGGAGAGCTAGAGACGGACTTGGAGAAGTTAGCAGAAGTTTACACGTGTGACTACATCCAGTTTTCAGAATAAGGTGTTAACTAAGGGAACTGTATGTACAACATACATATATGGATATAAGATTAATTGGATTATATTCACCAGAAGTATAAAACATTACATGTCCCTTATAAATTAAATAGAAAATACCACTAATTTGTGAGGGAAATGTCTTTATTCTTTGATTTTTGGGTTGCTGGAACAATGCTTTACAATGACTGATATATTTGACTTCAGCACATCTCAGACTACTATAGACTTCTCCTCTCTATATACAGTCATTTTAGACAAAGCTTTGTAATCTGTTGTATTGCACCCCTCCTCTCGCAGCTCTCTAAATGGGATAACTGTCCTGCGTTAGCGAAGGTTAACAGCTGAAGGACTTTCTGATTGAATGGAGAGGAAAAAGTCGTCTCAGCAAGTTTGCCAAAAAGCTATCTGGGCTACCATGTGTGTGTGTGTGTATATGTGTTAATAGGTTCCTGAAGGGTGCTGTTGAATGAATTTAGGGTTTTAAAATCCCTTGTTTGTAAACTCGCCTGTCCTTAGATTGTTTTAAACAAACATCTATCATTATAAAAACATGACACCTACCGAGAGAAAAAAAGTTGGGCTAAAAACAATAATAACATTTGTGTTTTTAGAGGATGTTTTTGTGTCTTCTAAAGCTGTAAACATCAGATGGTATTAAAGATGAATCATGTGCAGCAGGTCCGTTTCAGACTCACTCAGCCTTGCCAACAGGGCAGCTGCTTGCCCTTCTGCAGTTGGACACAAGGTTGAAGCCGGCTTAATTAGGAATATCTTACAGTGCAGCACACACACACACACTGAGCAGTTTTCAGGTAGCTTGCTGTGGGGGCTTTTGTGAAGTATAATAAATGAGTACAGTGTCTGAGCTCCTGCTGTGTTTAATAGCAGCGTTTGTGCTGATAAATGATTTGCTTCTCTGTAAATTAAATTATAACCGTGTCAAGGTTGAGAGTGTGTGGATGTTTACGTGGACTGAATCGACCCGGAGCGCTCACATCATTAAACTTGAGCGCGGTAATTTATTGATCATATGAACAGTTTTACATATTGTCATCTTTTCGTTGACGTGGCGGTAGATTAAAGGTGCTAATCGCTGAGTCAAGAGCACATCTATTGCTTCTCAATGGCTCTCAACATGGCGACGGCTGAGGTGGTCATGGATGTATAAAGAGAACTGGATACAGCGTTGGAGACGGCTCCCGTTCATTCCTATGAGAGTTGCTCAGTGGTGCATGAAGCCAAAATGGCTCGACTGCCGAGTGATAAAGTACCCGGATTTTCCGGAGATCTTCTGCATCGATTGCATCCAAAAAAATAAACCTGAGATATCGAGAATAAAGTCAGAGGTTTACGAGAAAAAAAGTCGTAATATTATGAGAATAAGGTCAGAAGTTTACAAGAAAACTCCTCATTACTCCTCTACATCTTTACATAGAGAATATATGTTTGCTGCTGTATTAAAGCTCTGGATGTGGAATAGAGAAGCTTTAGTGATTAGAGGAGCAGCCATGTGATCCACAAGTTCCTGGTTTAAAATCAACTGAACAGCTGGGAAAATCTGAGCAGTTGTTGAATAAAACAACAACTGTTTCCCTCGAGCGAGACACTGAACTCTTACCCGTTCCAGTTGAGCAGCTTGTTGGCCAACAGTAGAAACGCAGTGGTTTTACTGGGCAGATGTGAATGTGTGTTACTGCATCAGTGTGTGAAACAAAGAGCACACATGCACTTCTCTGCGAACCTTCCCGGGACAAGTGAAGGTTAAAAAGCTGTCACCAGGAGGGACGCATCAACCCGTGGCGGAGTTGCGCTGCCGCCACAGAAATGTGTTTGCCCCGAGCATCGCAGCGACCTCAACACCAGTCTGAGAGATCTCACCACTGCGAGCTGCTCCTCCCCTCATCTGTGTATCACTTTTTTAAATATAGTTCCTTCCTTCATCCTCTCTTTTTTGTTCCTCTGTGGTTATCTAAATGTGGAATTTCCCCTCTGTGTCTTATCTGATCGAGCCAAACCGAGTGCTTCATCCAGACTGTAGTTTACTAAATTTTCCAGCAGCTTCCTGTCCTGTCCTGTCCCGTCCCATCGCCCCCCCTCGTCGTTCTTTCAATTTCCTCATGTCATCTTGCCTCCAGCTGTTGGCCCGCTGCCTCCTCCTGAATCACACAGCTGTCTGAGGGAGAAATGCCTGTGTTACACTGCCACCTACTGTACTGAGAGGAATACAACAATTTGTCAATCCATCCATTCTCTGAAGTGCTTATCCTACTCAGTCTGTGTGTTCCACTACCAATACTACCATCCTATTTAGTATGCAAGAAAAAGGATTTAGTATGTCAAATGCAGTATGCCCAAAATACCAGCATGTAGTACTGCATCCGGTTGTTTTGCAGTATGCAAGCCAGCATGCTTTTCTGGCTATTCTGACCCACAATCCTCTGCGCAGTGGATATATGAGCATGAGGGTCAAAGTTCAAGGTGCAATGTTATGATGAAGTAGTACGTCCAGTATTAGACACTAGAGATGGAGATGTTACAAGATACGGGGCAGAATAGAAATGTTTATTATTTAAGTTCGATAGACATTATATCTAAATTGTAGACTACCTCTCAGCCTTGGTAACGTGTCCCACATTGTCCCACATTGTCCCACATTGTCCCACATTGTCCCACACAAACTTTGTCCCACATTTGGTTTGTTGGGATCATGTGACCCTAGTTGTCTGTAGCAGCTCACCTCTATAACGTCTCTCCGTTCCAGGTGGAGACTGAGAGTCAGGAGCTGGTCGACGGCTCCCTCATCGACCTCTGCGGCGCGACCTTGCTGTGGCGCACTGCCGAAGGCCTGTCGCGCACTCCCACCCTCAAACACCTGGAGGCGCTGCGGCAGGAGATCAACGCGGCCCGTCCGCAGTGCCCCGTGGGCTTCAACACGCTGGCCTTCCCCTCCATGCGTCGCAAGGACACGCCGGACGAGAAGCAGCCCTGGGTCTACCTCCAGTGTGGCCACGTGCACGGCTACCACAACTGGGGCAACCTCCGCGAGGAGCGGGAGGGCCGGGAGGGCCGGCAGAGGGAGTGTCCCATGTGCCGAGCGAAAGGGCCGTACGTGCCGCTGTGGTTGGGCTGCGAGGCGGGGTTCTACGTAGACGCCGCCCCGCCCACTCACGCCTTTAACCCCTGCGGCCACGTTTGTTCAGAGAAGACGGCGGCCTTCTGGAGTCAGATCCCGCTGCCGCACGGCACACACACCTTCCACGCCGCCTGCCCCTTCTGTGCCCAACAGCTGACTGGTGAGCAGGGCTTCGTCAGACTCATCTTCCAGGGACCCCTCGACTAGCAGGGGCGACTTCCCAGCATCCTTTGGGTGAAGCAGAGCGGGGAGTTTTTTTTGTTAAGACACTGCAATGAAATCGGGGAGCTACACAGATCTGTTTTCTTTCCTCTGCGGTTAAGATATAAACTTTTTTCTGGACTTTTTGTCTCATTTTTAAGTGACCTTTGTATTGCTTTTTCATGAATAACAACAAAGATTTCTATATTTTCATGTGAAACCAGAGACACAAAAACCAAACAGAGAACACTGCTGGGTAAACTTTTTGTTTGTTTCTCGGAAAGAACTTTCAACAACAGTATTTTTCTAAATTACTAAACGTACCGTAGTGCAAACGTACGGTTTTTATTCATGTTTATTGTTGCAATACACATCTGTGTACATCTCTTAGAGCTTATTTAAACAAAGATGTTTATTTATGGCCCATCGCTTCATCCTTTATCTGTCAGATAACTTCAATACTATTTAGCATTTTCATTTGAAAACACAGTATATTGTTAATCAGATATAAAGTTCTAGGTGTGTTCTGAGGGTTCTGTGTCTTTCCCCCCCATGTTCACCCCTCAGATCTGTTTGTCGTATTTATACACCCCCGTCCTCTGGCGTGCTCTCACTTTGTGTGTTAACCCCCCTCGGTTATACTCGTCGCCTTTTCACATTCAAAGCAATAGATTTGGAACGGAAACCTCCTAAAGCATTATGGGAAACTGAGTCTTCTAGGCGCCTGTGTAACACTCAGACAGCCTGAATGGACTGCTCCCTCCCTTTAAAGTCCGACTGACACGCTTCAGTAGGTGAGTGAATCTTTTCTGATCACAGGTTAGCCATGATACCGCAGCTATGTAGCTAACACACACACACACACACACACACACACACACACACACACACACACACACACACACACACACACACACACACACACTAACCAGACCTGGTCAAATACTTTTTATTATATTAAAAGTGGAAAGGAGCTTGCATATTATACAAAAACAAGAACGCAGATGTTCTAAAGATGACAACAAGTGCAGCTTATTCCTGATTCTGCTCGTCTGCTGTGATGTTTGGAGCTCACCTGCACCGTTACAGCAAGAACGATGAACCATTATTTTTCCAGACACAGTATTCTGATCAGTACTAATTAATTAGAAAATGTTATTTATGCTCAACTTTTAGCATCTTACAACAACATCCTGAAATGAAAACTCCAGTCAATCCAGCCAGTATTGTAAGATGCTGTTAGAGGCTGATAATGACGTGTGTTTTATTTTGAAAAACGCACCATTTCTGGTTCTAAATACTAGTCATGATTTGTGAGAAGGTCATTTCAATGTGCTTCACTCTCCTAAACTGTAACGGTGCAGGAAGTCCCATCTGAACACATTTAACAACTGTAGCTGTTTGACTCAGGTTTGATACACACAAACACATGAATAGCTTCAAGCTACACTATTCTCTTTATGGATGTGTGTGTGCGTGCGTGCGTGCGTGCGTGCGTGCGTGCGTGCGTGTGTGTGTGCGTGCGTGTGTGTGTATACACATCAGGGCTTCATATTAATTTGTGCTTTCCAAACAGTGTGTTGAAGTGGTCCCCACGGAGCATTTTAGGGGTGACAGGAGCTCTACAACGTGAGTACAAAATATCAGGACGGCCTGTTCGTTCATTAAGATTTTGTAGACTGATGAGAACTGTTTATATTAGGGCTGTCAATCGATTATAATATTTAATTGCAATTAATCACACATTTTTTATCTGTTCAAAATGTACCTTAAAGGGAGATTTGTCAAGTATTTAATACTCTTATCAACATGGGAGTGGGCAAATATGCTGCTTTATACAAATGTATGTATATATTTATTATTGAAAATCAATTAACAACACAAAACAGTGACAAATATTGTCCAGAAACCCTCACAGGTATTGCATTTAGCATAGAAAATATGCTCAAATCATAACATGGCAAACTGCAGCCCAACAGGCAACAACAGCTGTCAGTGTGTCAGTGTGCTGACTTGACTATGACTTGCCCCAAAACTGCATGTGATTATCAAAAAGTGGGCATGTCTGTAAAGGGGAAATAAAGCCAACATCTAAAATAATCACTCAAACAATACTACTTATTATTAATAAAACAACAACAAATAAATAGCTCCTACAGTAATGTCAACTACTTTTTCTAGTGTCAGGAATGACTACAGACAGAAATAACTAAAGTTATAAAGAAGTTTGGACCCTCACAGACAAAATAACGTGATAAAAAATAAAGTGCAGAGAAGACAGTCCTGATATTTTGCACATTATGTGAAAGCA